>CM016561.1:34804816-35179922 GCA_003412495.2 Echium plantagineum | reverse complement strand
AATTATGAGATGTTTTGACACGTCATAATTATAGTGCCCATTGAACAATTTTGATTGTTCGAAGTGATTACTTATTTAAGTTAAGTTCATACGTATATTTATTTGTTGACAATAATATACGAGCTGGGAATGAATTCGAAATACATTAGGGGTCTTGATGGTTTTACTAGGACCCGCTCATGATTTATATGATAGTAAAATACTTGTCGATATTTTATTAACATATGACTAATTTATTTCGATCCTAGAAGGTCACACACAAACAATGCGCTTGATTTTCAATACGATTGAAACTTCCGGGTTTAAAAGTGTAAACGTCAAAGAATAAAGGGGAGGAAATTCCAAAGTGGAATTTCCACCCCATTAACCGTCCAAAAATGATGCATAAGAATGCATTTGACTTTTTGAATTCAAATGCACTAATGCTAGTCTTGAATGGGAGCTTGAAAAAGGGGGAGGTTACATATGGATGTTAATGTGATTAACACCATATTAAGACCACATTTGATCACAATGTTTATCATTCTTTTTGTACACTTTGTAAGACAAGGAAAAAACAGCAAAAGAAAAATACTCCCTCCTTCCTCTAGTTTTTGGCCCAAAATATACACACAAACCAAGAGAAGAAATCGTTTTTCTCTTGGTTCATTCTTGACATATACGCTTCAAGCTCTAGTTGCTTCAAGGGAGGAATCAATCACGCATTGGTGTGGACTAACTAGAGAGAGGAACGGACGTTGCTCTTCCGCTACGCACTCGATCACGCTCGAAGAGGTATACTCGAAACTCGTAGTTAAATGTGAATTTAGAACTTTGTATTCGATCGTTTATACGTTTTTGTATAATTTGATATGCAAAACATGTATAAAATCCCAACAGTGGTATCAGAGCCCGGTACATATGTTCTAATTCACTTTAAATGTCTTGAAATTTGATTTCATGAATTATAATATCATATGTGTATGTTTTGATATCATCAATTAAGGTTGTTGTGCATTATGTGTATTGTGCAATTATGTAATTGTTAAGGCCTGTAAATATTTTTCTAAAATTCTGTAAAAATATGTTCGAACAGTAGACAAAATTTCGAGACCACTGTAATTTTTCTGGAATTGTTTCGATTTGTTAAGTGCTCGAAATAAATGTTTGAAACAGCCATATGTTCATCCGAACGGATTTGATATACCTTTCGTTTGAACAGTTTTAAGTGCTGTATATATTTTTATAGAATTCTGGAAAAATATTATTCAAACAGTACATTGAATTTCGAGTTTACTGTAATTTTTCTGGAATTGTTTCGATTTGTTAAGTGCTCGAAATAAATGTTTGAAACAGCCATATGTTCATTCGAACGGATTTGATATACCCTTCGTTTGAACAGTTTTAAAGGCTGTATATATTTTTATAAAATTCTGGAAAATATAAATAAAATATTAGAGTCAATTTCGAGTTTACTGAAATTTTTCTGGAATTTTTTGGATTTCTTAAGTGCTCGAAATTGACATTTGAACAGTCATATGTTCACCCGAACGGATTTGATATACCATTCGGTTGAACAGTGTTTTAACGGCTGTATATATTTTTCTAAAATTCTGAAAAAATATAAATCAAATACTAGAATGATTTTCGAGTCTACTGTAATTTTTCTGGATTTATTTGGATTTATTAAGTGCTCGAAAATGATTTTTGAATAGCCATGTGTTCATCCGAACACTATTCGGATGAACAGTGATTCCGATTTCACTGTTCACGAAACACTGTTCACGACTGTTCACATAATTAAAATGGTCCTAAAATTGTTTTGGATTTTGTTTTATTAATTATTGTGAATATTTTGGCTATTCTAGTATTTTGACTTTTGATTGTCAGAAGAAAATTAATTAAATTATTATAACTTGTATGATAATTTGATTAGATTTTAATGTTACAATATTTTAATTAATAGCACTAATATGATTAGTTGTTAATTTATTTATATTGGTTATAAATAATATTAAATGCTTATTAATTAAAATTAAAGGCCTTAATTAATTATGTAAAACCTATGAGTTATTGATTTGGTTGTTACATTTGATGTACAATTTATTACATATATGTGTTATAATTGTGTGTACCTTATTTGACATCCTTACATGTTTTAATTGACTTAATTCATGTATTATATATATTTTGATATATTGGATGTTTTATTTTCATTGTGAATGAATGTTGGGATAAGTGATATGATCTGGTTTTTGAAATACAGTCTGCGTACTGTCTTTTATATGACGACTTGTGTCAAAAAGAAATATAGCCTGCGTGCTATTTTATGACGACTTGTGTCACTTTTATTTTATTATTTATTACATTGACCTGCGTGTCAATTATTTATCACCACGTGTGATTGTAATCAATAGAAGACGAAGCCACCGAAGGAACTGAAGGAGGACTGAAGACTTAGTTTAGAATTAAGTCTAGTTTTCTTTTCGATTTTTAGATCATATCACTAATCCCATTTATTTGCGTTATAATTCTTAATTTCATGCTCATATGATATATATTCTTGCTTGAGTGAATGTATATATGCATGTATGATCATGATTATATATTTATAACTAATCCTACCTTAAGTCAAGTAATTTGCCATACCTGACCCTAAAGTCGGAATAAGACATACGTATGCATGGACCTGCCAGATTGGCAGACATGACATGTCCTATGACTTGATCCCGATGGAATAATCGAATGATTTCCGATTCAGAATCGGGCTTCGATTGTTCATTCTGACTTTCGTCAGTAGGCTCAGGTTACTTGAACAGTGATTCCCATAATCAGATTTGGGCCTGTTGGCAAAAGTTGTCACCAATGCAATCTTGTAAGATTTTTGGTGACACCGAGAATTATGCCCGGCATAAATGGTGATCATTCACCTACTCACATGATTGGTAGTCGAAATGTTGCGTGCTGCCGTTCGATTATTAATTATCTGAGTTCTCGGATACATTGTGTATTTTAGTAGGATTATGAACACATTGTATGAGTTCAAATATTTTGATATTTTGAATTATCTCTATGACATGCTTATCTGAGTTATTTATTCGCCTTTTACCGCTGTAGTTATCATGTCTACGAACGATAAAAACTCTAAGTCTCTCCGCTCCGCTTTGGAGAAATGCAAACTTAATGGTGCTAATTTCCATGACTGGGCTCGCAACTTGAGAATTATTCTCAAGTCTGAGAGAACAGATTATGTGCTCACCACCAAACTTCCTGAGGTCGTTCCCACCGATGAGAATGAGTATTATGTCTATGAACAGCACATGAATGATGCTACAGATGTCCAGTGCTTAATGTTGGCCAACATGGAATCGAATCTTCAGATTCAATTCGAAGAGGTCAACGCTTACGATATGTACCGCCAGCTGGAAAATTTGTTCCAGCGGGAGGCACGCAATGAGAGATACGATACTGTTTGTGCTCTTGTTGACTGTAAGCTAGGCAATGGACAGCCAGCAAGTCCCCATGTCATCAAGATGATAGGGCTGGTCGAAAGACTGGCCTCATTGGGGGCACCCGTCTCTAAGGAGATGTCTGTGGATATCATTCTTAGGTCGCTGCCTGATTCCTTCAGTGGTTTTGTGTTGAACTTTAACATGCACCAATATGACAAGACGTTGTCTGAACTGCATGGTATGATCAACAATGCTGAACAAAACATTAAGAAGGCAAAAGGCACTTCTTCCTCTGTTCTGACCATTCAGAACAAGAAACAGTTCAAGAGGAAGAAAGGTGCCAAAGGCAAGACTAAGGTTGCCCCCCGTGCAACAGCTCCTACTCAAAAGGCATCCAAGAAGGATGCCAAAAGGGAAGACAAGTGTCATTATTGCGGAATAATTGGCCATTGGAAGAGAAACTGCAAGAAGTACCTGGCAGACAAGAAGAGTGGTTTGACCACTACTACTCCGCCAACAGGTATTCATGTTATAACTGATTTACCTTCTGATTCTAATTCTTGGGTGTTAGACACTGGATGTGGTACTCATATTTGTCGAAATATGCAGCACCTGCAGAATAGAAGGAAGCTCACAAGGGATGAAGTGGACCTACGAGTAGGCAATGGTGCAAAAGTTGTAGCTCTTGCTGTAGGAACACTGTCTTTAAATTTACCATCTGGATATTGTATTGTTTTGAATAATGTATTTTATGTTCCTACTTTATGTAGGAACATTATATCAATTTCCTTATTAAATTTGGATGGTTTTTCCGTTACTATTGATAAAAGTGGTTGTTTTATCTCTAAAAATGGAAATGTTTATTGTACTGCATCCCTGCAGAGTGGTCTCTATATCTTGGAAACAAGTGTAGAAACTTATAACATCAGTATGAAAAGGAACAAGCCCAATGACTTGAACCCGACATACTTATGGCATTGCAGACTCGGTCATATAAGTGACAAACGCATTAAAGAGCTCCATGACAATGGAATTCTTACGTCATCTGGTTTTGAATCTTATGACAAATGCGAGTCATGTCTTTTAGGAAAGATGACCAAGTCACCTTTCACTGGTACGAGTGAAAGGGCAAGTGATTTGTTGGGAATCATACATACTGATATATGTGGCCCAATGAACACGCCCGCTAGAGGAGGTTTTCCATACTTCATTACCTTCACCGATGACTTCAGCAGATATGGTTACGTATATCTGTTGAAACATAAGAGTGAAGCCTTTGAAAAGTTCAAAGAATTTCAGAAAGAAGTAGAAAACCAACTCGGCAGGACAATCAAGATTCTTCGCTCCGACAGGGGAGGAGAATACTTGAGCCATGACTTCTTGCAACACCTAAGAGAATGTGGTATTGTATCACAACTCACACCTGCTGGTACACCACAACACAATGGTGTCTCCGAAAGGAGAAATCGAACCTTATTAGATATGGTTCGATCAATGATGAGCACATCAGAACTCCCAACTAGTTTTTGGGGTTATGCATTGGAAACTGCCGCTTCCACACTAAACAAATGTCCAACCAAATCAGCACCTAAGACCCCACATGAGATGTGGTTTGGGACTCTTCCCAAACTAGGGTACTTGAGGATTTGGGGATCCGAGGCCTATGTTAAGAAAGTTAACAAAGATAAGCTTGGACCTAAATCCGACAAGTGTTACTTCATTGGTTATCCTAAGGAAACCAAGGGATATTACTTTTATCTCAAACCCAAAAATAAGATTTTCGTGGCTCGTAATGGAACTTTCCTTGAGAAAGAATACATTACAAAGAGATATAAGAGTAATGAGACTCTTGAAATTGTTCAAGAGGGTGATGTAGCAGGTACTAGTACCTTAGCTGAATCACCTCAGGAGGTGGACCCTTCTTATGAAGAAGAGGTTCAACTCGATCCACGGGAAACCGTAGACGAGCCTGCTGATACTCAAAACATCCCTCGGAGATCCGAAAGGTCCCGTCAGGAACCCGATAGATGGTATGGGGAATTTTTCCTGATTGAAAGCGGGGAACCCTCAACTTATGAGGAAGCCATGAAACAACCTGATGCTGATGAATGGCTCCTAGCCATGCAATCCGAGATGGAATCAATGTACCATAATAAAGTATGGACATTGATTGATTTGCCGAGGGGTGATAGACCCATCGAATGCAAATGGGTATTTAAACGAAAGCTTGATAAAGATGGAAATGTCCATGTTTATAAGGCTCGACTTGTGGCTAAAGGTTTCAAACAGATTCATGGTATCGACTATGATGAAACTTTTTCTCCAGTCGTTAAGTTTAAATCCATTCGGATTATCTTAGCCATTGCCGCATACTACGATTATGAAATTTGGCAAATGGATGTGAAGACAGCTTTCCTTAACGGGAAACTAGAAGAGGATGTGTACATGACACAACCTCCTGGATTCACAAGCTCGAAAGAGCCTAAGAAAGTATGCAAACTTCAAAGATCTATTTATGGTCTGAAGCAAGCATCTAGGAGTTGGAATCTTCGCTTCAATGAATCAATCAAAGAGTTTGGATTCATTCGATGTGAAGAAGATTCTTGTGTATACAAGAAGGTTAGTGGGAGCAACATTGCATTTGTCGTGCTATATGTAGACGACATTCTTCTCATAGGAAACGACATACCCATGCTTGAATCAGTCAAGGCATGGTTGTGCAAATGTTTCTCTATGAAAGACCTAGGAGAGGCTCAGTACATTCTTGGAATTAAGATCCATAGGGAACGATCTAAGAGACTCATTGGACTGAGTCAAAACACTTATATTGATAAGGTATTACTTAGATTCCATATGGAAAATTCCAAGAAAGGTAATCTCCCTATGAGACATGGCATTTCTATTAGTCGTGCTGACAGTCCCACAGACAGCATCGAAATAGAGAAAATGAACAAGATCCCTTATGCCTCAGCCATAGGATCTATCATGTATGCCATGCTTTGTACACGACCTGACGTTTCTTACGCTTTGAGTGTAACAAGTCGTTATCAATCGTGTCCAGGACAAGAGCACTGGAAGGCCGTAAAGGCCGTTCTTAAGTATTTGAGAAATACTAAAGACATGTGTCTTGTCTATGGGGGAGATAAAGAGTTACAGGTTGTAGGCTACACCGATGCGAGCTTTCAAACCGACAAAGATGATTCTAGATCTCAGTCTGGTTATGTGTTTTGCATCAATGGTGGCGCAGTGTCTTGGTGCAGTAGCAAGCAAGGCACTGTGGCTAATTCTACGACAGAGGCAGAATATGTTGCAGCATCTGAAGCTGCAAAGGAAGCATGCTGGATCAAGAAGTTTGTGAGTGAGCTTGGTGTTGTACCTAGCATTGACGAGCCAGTAGTGTTATACTGTGATAACACTGGTGCAATTGCTCAAGCCAAGGAACCAAGATCACATCACCGCTCCAAGCATGTGCTCAGAAAGTATCACATCATTCGTGACATCACGGAACGAGGCGATGTGAGTGTATGCAAGATACATACAGACGATAACCTGGCCGACCCATTGACCAAACCTTTGCCTCAGAGCAAACATGACAAGCACGTATCTGGTGCAGGACTTAGATATATGCTTGAATGGCGTTAGGTTTAGTGGGAGCTGTATTGTCTGTATTTTGTCATAGTTTAGTCCTGATAAGATTATGTTGAATAATTGATTCAAATATATGTATGTTTATTTTCAGTTTTACTGTCTTTCATACATATATCTTTATTTTGATTCCATTGTTATCCATGGCTTCTAGAGAGGTCTTTGGGGTTGAGGATTCCAAATGAGAAACCCTCTACTAAGCCTAGAAGCAAGGGGATAACTTATCTCTGATCAAATGTTCACTGATTGGAATCGAACATTGTAATGATCAGCATGCACATGATTGTCTTGGTCACGTTTCTTAGACAAGAAAGGGAGTAAGTGTACTCTAGTCATGTACATGGGTATATATCTTGGAACTAGTCCAAGCTATGATACTGGATTCGACCGCCATGAGAACTTAGAAGATGACATATCTGTGTCCTAAGTGTTTCTCATCGAACTTATGTTAAATGGTGATTCTTAGACCTGTATGGCAGGAATGCGTTAGCATGAGACTTGCGTGTCTTGACTATGTAAATCGTCTCCTGTAGAAGGGAGGCTATAAAGGCATATGTTGGGCATACTTGGAACATGTTGGTACATTGGTTGTACATCAGAGGGGATTCGCACAAATCGGTTATGTCGATTGATTCATAAAATCTCGGTAGATTAATGGTGATTAAGATGGCCATCTCCAGTAGCAGTACTGGGTATCACATTAATTCTATGTATCCGAGACAGTACAGGTGCAAGAGTATGGTGACACATATCTTACCATAGCTTGACTGTGAGAATCGCGATGCGAAAGAATCACTTCACAAGTAATCGTCCAAGGGCAAGTGGGAGTGTTGGAATTATGAGATGTTTGACACGTCATAATTAGTGCCCATTGAACAATTTGATTGTTCGAAGTGATTACTTATTTAAGGTTAAGTTCATACGTATATTATTTGTTTGACAATAATATACGAGCTGGGAATGAATTCGAAATACATTAGGGGTCTTGATGGTTTTACTAGGACCCGCTCATGATTTATATGATAGTAAAATACTTGTCGATATTTTATTAACATATGACTAATGTTATTTCGATCCTAGAAGGTCACACACAAACAATGCGCTTGATTTTCAATACGATTGAAACTTCCGGGTTAAAAGTGTAAACGTCAAAGAATAAAGGGGAGGAAATTCCAAAGTGGAATTTCCACCCCATTAACCGTCCAAAAATGATGCATAAGAATGCATTTGACTTTTTGAATTCAAATGCACTAATGCTAGTCTTGAATGGGAGCTTGAAAAAGGGGGAGGTTACATATGGATGTTAATGTGATTAACACCATATTAAGACCACATTTGATCACAATGTTTATCATTCTTTTTGTACACTTTGTAAGACAAGGAAAAAACAGCAAAAGAAAAATACTCCCTCCTTCCTCTAGTTTTTGGCCCAAAATATACACACAAACCAAGAGAAGAAATCGTTTTTCTCTTGGTTCATTCTTGACATATACGCTTCAAGCTCTAGTTGCTTCAAGGGAGGAATCAATCACGCATTGGTGTGGACTAACTAGAGAGAGGAACGGACGTTGCTCTTCCGCTACGCACTCGATCACGCTCGAAGAGGTATACTCGAAACTCGTAGTTAAATGTGAATTTAGAACTTTGTATTCGATCGTTTATACGTTTTTGTATAATTTGATATGCAAAACATGTATAAAATCCCAACAGTTGTTAGGGAGACAACGTTAAATAATAGTATAACACAACTCGCATGTGATGAATAACTTCTTGTATATGATTTATTGGGTGAATCATGAAACATTCCATGAGTGTTAAAACTCGCATTTAATTGTATGAAATAAAGAGAGTATGACTACATCCGTGCATTTTTTGACAAAATAATAGTACAAGATGACATTTTATTACTGTAAAAACATGCCATCACTATGTACCTTCCAGACATGCCTATGAAATAATAGAAAATGACATCTTCTTAATTCGGAAGAATGCCATGAACATGGACAGTGTTGAGTTGTGAAGCCATATTTGTTTAGCTGAGCCCAGTGAGTACACATATATTTATGAATGACCAAAGAGAAAAGATGCATTCAAGAGTAAATTAAAGCCATTACGCAAGAAAATATATATGGTATTCATTGGGTATTGGTAACCTTACTATATATGGGAGAAATTTAGACTTCAAGTCTAATGAAATATGATACTGCAGTATATATTAGGTACTTGTTCAAATAACTGAAGTAAAGTTTGTCAAAAATTATTGGTACCGAAAGGAACTAAATGATTTATAAGGTGTCACATACACCTTTCGAATAGGGTATCAAAATTATATTGATTTGCTAGCAAGAAAATATAACCTCTTCAATTTGTATAATTAGCATGCTAAGAATAAGTATGCATGAAAACATGTAACAAGATTTATGATTCATGAAGCACATGTTTGTAGATTTATGATGCCTAGAGCACATATCTATAAGTTTATGAGGTTTGAGCACATATCTATATTTCTGAAAACTTAACTCACTTGAATTAATATGATAAATATTTGAATAAATTGAATGTCATCCGGAAGATGGGTTGGAAGTTCAAAGTGCATTATTAGACACTTATTTGCAAAATCATTTGATAAAAGTATCACATTAGTATACAAGTCTATAGATAATATGGTATGCATGCTTACTTTACATCTATATTATGTATTACGTGATTGTATGCGCTATTTGTTGGATGATTATGTGGAATGAATCATTTATATTAATGTGTGTAAGTTGATGTTGATCTTACCTACTTCACAGATAATTTATATAATTATTCTTGTTGATAATATAAATGTTCGGGATATCATTAAACATTTTGATTATAATTTATAGTAACTCCAGAAGAGTTCTCAATTACTAAATTATCATGAATAAATAACGGAATAACTCTTGTTGAGTTCGTAATTGCTACACAATAATATGTCTACAAATATATTTGGAATTGAATATCTTATAAAGGTGTATGTAAGCTAATTGAGATTGGTCCTGAAGATTGAAAAATATGAATTTCATCTTGAAGTACCAAATTAATGTATACCTTACAACGGGAACATGATTGTGCAATCATGCAATATTGATAAATAATACTGACTTTATTTTTACATGTTACTAATGATTTCATCAAGGAGAGACATGATATGCATTGTAATTTTTTTCCCTTCACTAAAATTTTTTCTACTATGTTTTTCTTAGTAAGATTTTTAATGAGACAATTACTTGAGACATATCTTTTTCTTTTTTATAAATTAGCGATGAATTATGATTACAATGGTATTACAAATAATGAATACTGAAATTTCTAACTAGAGAGTTAGAGTATACTACGAGATAAATTTGTTTCCAACAAGGTACGAACTCGTGACCTCTTACATGAAAGGTTAGGTCGGATGCCACTAGACTATTGAGCCATCGGCTATTTGAGAGTTGAGACATATCTAAATGGAAACATACTCTATTTTCTACTAGTTTTTGTCACATAGGACTTTCCTAGTAACTAATTAACATAAAAGATTATATAAATGAACTTACATATCTTTATATATATGTAAAGATGAAGAAATTAGTTTGTGATAATGAAAGTATTATTAAAATTCCTGAAGAGCATCCAAAAGTAGTACATTAAACGTATTGAAAAAGAGACATGAGATTTACAATTGTGGATAACGTTATATTGAGAACCGTAGTTTTAATATCACTAGATGTGATCAAATGCTCATTAAGGAAAAGAGAAATGCAAAAGAATGATTTGATCCTGAAGTACTAGTACTGAAGTGAGCACTTGGCCGACACTCCCGTGTAAAGTCGTCCAAGTGAGCTCACTTGGCCAACACTCCCGTGTGGTGTCGTCCAAGTGAGCTCCACTTGGGCGACCCCTTTAATTACGACACTTAAATGTGTCGTCTAAGTGTGTTTTGAAGTGTTATCCAAGTGCAATTTTGTAGTAGTGACTTAATATAATTGATATTGAAATAGTGATATATCTTTTTAGACATATAAGACCAGATATATTATTTGCTATTGTTCTATTACAACAATGTATGCATTTACGAACACAGAAAATATTGTAATACAGTTAAATATACAATGAATATACAATAAACTGCTAACACTTTATAAACATAGATGATTGGTGTAACCATTGACCCTATTATATATTTTGAAACATATATAGATGGTTGGCAAAAGATGTTTTAAAACATAGGCATGAAGTGGAAAGACTTTATAAACATAAATGATTGGTGTAACCATTGATCCTATTATATAACACGATGTGAATTTCTAAGAGCTAAAATAATATGGATATATTTTTCCTTTTACAAGTTTTAACTTTGAACAAACGTTATAAGAGTTACATTAAAAGTTATTCTGCATATGTTTGGTATCTTTTAATAAATAACGATATATATATAGATAATACTTTCGGTAGTGTTATTAATTAAACTTAAGATTCTTTTTTACAAATTCAAGATATCTAGGTATCACAATTATTGGATTTGATTAATTCTAATTTATTTTTGATAATCCATCACATTTTAATATGTATAAATGGTTGTAATGTGAGGGATTATGAAAAGTACATATATAAAGTTCATAAGAAAATAAGTAAATGGACATTCAAGATTTGAGAAGAGTCCTCTATCGAGAGGAGACCTAAGGGATACGGGAGCCGCCCACTTCCTAAATTTTTGAATATTGTAATATATAATATACACAAAATTTCAAATATATAGCTTCGTATAACTCATACAAACATCTCATAATCGAATTGGTATAGTGACTAAATTACAATAATATTGTAATGACTTTAGCCTTGAGAATAAAGTGTGAAGAACCAATCGAAGGGGTTAAAACCTAAATTTATTAGGCCACCGAAGGAGAGTATATCTTGACCTAATTATATCTTAGCTTAGTGCTCTAAACGGGAGTGGAAATGGCCTTTGTTTAGACCTCATTAAATCGTAATATAACAGTAGATAATATGTGGTTGGCATTAGGTTATTTCCCATTTTTTATGTCCATAAAGCATCCACTTATATGATCAACTCACCATGATATTGGATGCTAGCTATCATATATATATTCCCTCATTTTTTCGAATAAAAAAAAATCGAAATCGTCATCATAACGATCCATGTATCTCTGACCTAGAGAATATACGGAAGGAAATAAGTTGAAAGAAGTGTATTAAGTGATCAAGGGACTAAATCGACATTCTCTTTTAGTCACTTGGACAAAGGTTCGCTTTCTAAGGGAAGTCGAACCTATATTGTACGTCCTTGAATTTCTCGATAATATATATACTAGATTCTTATATATTAATAACATATAGTTACGATGCAGAGTCAATGCCTATTCAACTTAATATTTTGTTTATTTTGATATTCGCGTTTACCCAAAAGTTATGGACACTTAAATTTTATCAATTATTTTAACTAAACTAATAGCAAATTGAAGTAGTTCGGGAACTAAATTGATATCTTTTTAAAAAGAGTAAAAATATGGATATAGAAGAACCATATCTCCTATTATTAAGGAAATTATTATCATGAAGAAATATTTAGGTTACTATCAATCAAAATAAATAAAAATAAAAATAGAGTAACTATTAACTAATAAAGGCTGAAGGCAAATAAATAAATGAAAAAAATAAAAGTATGTTGTGACTTTTTTAGGTATTACATATTATAATATATGTAGTGTATATAATATATAGTTAGATAAGTATAAAAAGTTTACATGATAACCTCAATTAATGGTGTAAGATTACATAAAGGGTTGTCGTCGATATCATGATGAGAAAGAGCGACTACTAAAAAGCAATTGCTAAAATGTCTGGAAAGCAACCATAAGCCTTTTCATTTTCATAAGTGAATTCAATTTAGTCTCAGATAGTGAAACGATATAATTTTTTCATCTATTAGTTCCCGCAAATAACACAAGTATTACAGATTTACAGTATATATATAGTCCCCGGGACAGGATAAATGTTGTACATATTTATCCTTATTTTTTCGAGGATCATACTGTATATATTATATATGAAACTAAACTAAAGTATAACTTCGTCTCAATATCTTGAGCCGAATGACTAATGGTAATAGCCTAGTGATATTCGACTCGAGCTTCTATTAGGATGTGTTGGGTTTAATCCTCGATAAAAGCATATTTACTTCATATTATTTTTACTATATTTATAATACATATTCTAGCTGTGATATAATTAGTCATTTTTACATTCATTATTTGTAATACTCTTGAATCGCCACATTCAATCTTCGGACCCTATATTTGTTATTCAAATTCACACAAACAAATACTCCCTCTGCTTTTTTTAACCTATTGTTTGGGTTAGAATTCTTGTGTTTTTTTAAGATAGTGTTTACTATTTTCAATGTGCTTTTTCATTATACTTCCTATTTTATCCTTAATAAAGTAGTATGCTTTATTGACTTCTCAACTTTCAAGACATTAGCTAATAGCTTTATGGGGGAACCACAATACAATTAAATAGGGTAAAAGAGTAATACTTTTTATGTCTTTAATAAAGTAGATTGTTGCCAAACAATAGGTTAAAAAAAATAGACGGAGTATATCTCTCGGGTCAATTCGATTATATAAAAAACGATAGGCAAAATATAATGCTAGTGTCACAATTGCATTAATTGTAATTGATTCTGCAATTTCATACTATTATTACTTTTCTTGTTACATTAAAATATATACTCCGTAATGTGTTTTATGGAGAATGATGTGTAATACAATATACATTTGTTTATTTGTTTATTAATATGAATTTGTAACATGGAGTACATCATATAGTACGGTTTTCATTTTCAAACTTTGACTTGCCTTAATATGAACGTGTTCATTTTATTAAAGTTAATTTATCGTATCTTCCAAACTTTTTTCCTTTTAAATAAAATGTTACTCATATTAATAACTTAGCTCATCATATTTGAAGCAATCTATGTGAAATTTAATATAATTGTTACACATTATTTTATTTACAAAACTCTATCCCACTTTTACTATGTGGTGGTTTGTTCCTACATTAATATGCACTAATACTTCCCCACCGGGAAGTGCTGGTCAGCAACTTTGGCACTCAATCCAATTAGATTTGGAGAAGCCTGCTCTCGGTTCACGTTAATATCAAGATAATAAACGTGTAACTCACGAGGCGCATGGATTGTTAACATTTAACAATGCTGTTAAATTTTAGATCAATCTGTAATCATTGGCAAATATTATGGACTTATTACAGCCTTTATATTTTCGGTGACCAAAAGGCAACCTGAACCCACATTTACTACTAGAAACAACAGCAAAAACGACGAGATTCTAATTCGTCTTATTTAGTACAACCACAAAATAAGTCAAAAAAAAGACAAGTATCGATTGAAGTCGAATTTCTGAAGGTAAAAAAGACGAAAAACGATAATACGTCTTATTTTGTCTTAATTGATGGCTTTGTAAACCTAATTATTTATTTTTAACTAACTTAAGTTTTTTTAAGTTTTATAAATGTGCTAACTAAGACAAAATAATCCAATATTTTCAAAGAAAAGTTTCAAATAGTCCACTCTTCTTGATTGCTTGTCTCATAAAATTAAAACTATATTTATAATAATCAAATTAACTATTTTTAAGTAAAATTAATATTTTTAAAATTATTGAATTCTATCAAGTAAGACAAAGTAAGACGTGTCTCCTAAACAAAATTATTGAAATTTCGACGACCATTTCAGCAATTTGCTTGCAATTTTACAAATACCCATAAACCGCCTCGTTCGTTTAGATACTTTGGTTTAGATACTTCTAGTTGGTTGGGCAAACTATCTACAAGGTTATTCATAGTTAAAGGAGGGGGGGCAATGGCTTCTGATATCATTGAGGTTTGGAAAAAAAGCCAGTTAGATCACTCATGTTTCAAAAACGCCAGTTAGATCACTAATGTTTAAAAGCCACTCATTCGAGTCACCATGTTAGTTTTTTTGAAGGGTATATCTGTCCAAACACATATTTTCTCTCATATACACCCCAAGCTAACTCTTAGTCACCCCTAAATAAGGGCCTGTTTGTTAAACTGATTCAGCACTTAAACTTAATTAATTAAGTACTTATTTCATTAAGTTTGTTTGTTAACAAAAATAATTAAGTACTGAATAAAATCAGACATGAATGAAATCCTTAACAAAAAATTAAGTCAAAATTTGCTACTTAATTTTGTCCTCTTAATCAAATCAGAAGTTATCAATTGCAACTTTACATATTTCTCCTTCCTTAATTCTTTCAAATTCATACATTCTTATTCAAATCAAATTAAATTATTATCATTGTCATTATTATTATCATTATTATTATTATTGTTATTAGTATTATTATTATTATTTCATTTTCCTTATTATTGCTACTCTTATTATTGTTATTATTATGATTATTATTATTGCTATTATTAATTATTATTATCATTATTATTACTATTATTATTATTATTATTATTAATATTAATATTTTTATCATAATTATTTTTTATAAGTATTAATATTTTATTATTCTTATTATTACTATTATTATTAATATTTCTATTATCGTTGTTGTTATTATTATTATTAGTATTATCACATATTATTATTATTATCATTATCGATAATATTATTACTATTATTATTATCTTTATTATTCTTATATCATTCTTATTTTGGTTCTTATTAATATTATTATTATGGTTATTATTATTATTATTATTACTTTTGTTAATATTATCATCAATAATAATATTAATATTATCATTATTATTATATTATTAATATTTTATTTTTAATATTATTATTTATTAATCATATTTAATATATTCATAATTTAATTAATAATATATTTAATTTATTTATTTTGTGTAATAGTATTTGTTATACATATTATCTATATATGAATGAATTAAAGTAGGGGTAAAGTTGTCATTACATTACGATTTCAGTCTTTTTCTTTGAAATGTTATCAAACATCTAAATACTTCCAGAATTCAGATTCAGTTATAATTCAGATTCAGACATTCAGATTCAGACATTCAGTTTTCAGACTTCAGACTTCAGATTCAGACATTCAGTTTTAACAAACAGGCCCTAAGTCTAATTGATTAACCCCATATTTGCTCAATATTTATTAATAGATTGACCTCATCTGTTTATCCAATTTATTTTCTTAAGCTTACTTTTTGGTTACTTTTTTTCAATTTAAACTTTCGATTTTCTTTTTCGATTTATTTTCACTTTTTTCTCGATTTTTTTCGCTTTCTTTTTCACCTATTCCGATTTCTTTCCAATTTTTTTCGATATTTTTTTGATTTTTTTCGATTTCACTAAAAGTTGTTTTGGCTAAAAAATTTTGGTCGCGATATTTTCATCTCAAAATCTGGTCAAATTTGAAAATTAGGGGTAACTTGAAAACAACAATACTTTAGACCCTGTTTTTAAAAAAGAAATAGTTCAGGGGTAAAACGAAAGCGTTTGGATACTCTAGGGGGGCAAAAGAAAACAAGCCTCTTATTTTCTCTAGATTTGAACCATTTGAATTCTTCAAATTTTTCAAAAACAAAATCGCACTTCAGATTTTTCGATCGTTTAACTCAAACCGAACCAAACCTTCGAAGCCTTACATTTGAACCAGGAACCACTATACACACACACCCAAATAGTGTTTTTTAATCAACACAATAACTATTTTGCCCCTGAATGAAATTTCATAAAACACTACACTTACAAGTAGGGGCAAAATAGTCATTTAACTACTCAAAAAACACTATTTTGCACTGTGTTGATGTGTATCACGAATCGGATTTGAATCCTATCCAACATGACAAAGTTGGATATGGTTGGATTCGTTTACACCGACAAAACTAACACACCAGAACAATGTTTGATTTGAAATGAAATGACTATTTTATCCCCAAATTAAATTCCTCATTATTATGCTTTCGAATTCGGGGGCATAATGATCATTTCATTCAAAATGTCGCTGTTTTGTTGTGCGTATAACAGATGAGCTAAGAAAGGTACGAAATCGGAGAAATTGATGTAATTGTATGAAATGGGAAGCTCAGCACCATGGAAGCAGCTGCTATTGAATGCCGTACAAACGAATTCGCATCTGAAGCATTCATCCTACTTTCAACTCGCTACAATTTCACCAAATGGAACACCCTCTAATCGCACTGTTGTTTTCAGGTTCCTTACATCAAAAGATTTTCACATGTTACTTTCGATTGAAATCAAATTATGTTATGTTCATAGATTAAAATTGCAAAATTTGTTAATTTTGAGCATAGAAAATCAACTTACTGAGACGGAGTTAGTATTTATATTGTGCAGAGGGTTTCAAGATGACAGCGATAAGATTCAGATAAACACTGATACTCGAACTCGGAAGGTTTTATTATTTTACTTGTCATTTTAGTTATTTGCATATAGGTTAAAACGTTGCAAAAAAGTACATTCGAACTGTAAAAGTACAATTTCATTAAAAAACTATATGATTGGGTCGATGATAATTTCATTAAAAGAAACGTAGTAAAAAATTTGAAGTACAATTTCTTATGTTAGAATGACGAGTATTTTTTAATAAAAAAAGTTGTATTAGGGTGACAAGTAAAAATGAACGGAAGGAATAATAGTTTGTGTAATGTATTCAATGGTACATGCTATGTCGATTTCTCTAAATTAATAGAATAATGCAGGTTGAGGATCTCAAGCATTGCCCTTATGCTGAGGTATTTGGTATTCCTCCCATCGTAGCATTACTAATGATTCTGAGTTCATACTATCTTCAATTCATTTTAATGGACTTTTTCGGTTTAGAATCTTGAGTTATGTGTTGTATTCACCGATGGCTTAATCAGCTGGTTATATCTTACCCGAGCTTCTATAAGTTAATTTACTCTCGTAAATCATTCTAACCGGGTGCTTACCTCTAATTTTTTTTACCGTATGGATCAGATGTGTTGGTATTTTACTGATTCTTGGGAGCAATTTCGAATCAATGGTAGGGTCGATACTATAGACGCATCGAATCCTGATCCTGTTAAGCTTCAGGTATGTAGAGAAGATATCTTGGGGCTTTATGCTTTGTCTGTTTTCTTTGCTGAAATGTACCTAATGAGATGCATCTCCTTTTAACAGTAACATGACGAAACTGATCGATGCAATATCCTAGTTCCATGATATTGTGTTCTCAATCAAAAGAGCTTAAGTTTCCTATAACACCTTTAACTAAACTCCTAATTGTTAGTTTTGATTTGCAAGGAATATATTAACGGGTAATCAGATCTCAAGGCATCAGTACTATGTAATTGAGTTTAGGAATAAGCCGACCAGCTTGTAATCCCTAAATAATTTTACTGTTCTAACTCTCGTAAGCTCAGTGATTTGCTTCAGCAATCAGCACTTTTTCATATTTTTAGTTGAAGTATATACCTAAAGTATTTTATCTTAAATTTCAGACATTCTTTAATTGGAAAATAAATTAGCCTATTTCAACTTTTGCGTGTGTGGTTGTATTAGGACTCATTTGCTTCCATCGACAAAAAACTCAGATTTTGTTCAGCTCAGCAAGAAATACGAGTTCTCTGATTGAATGTTCATGTATTTAGCTCAGCAGAATCTACGAGTTCTCTGATAAAATGTTCATTTGATCTCCTTAGAAATAACAACTTATAAATGTTTCGGTTACAATTTTTGTTTTTAAGCAACAAATCACAAACAGATACATGGTCTATCAACAGATTAATAAATCATCGTTATTGTTTCGGTTTCTTCATGCAGCAAAGAGAGAAGACCTGGTTTGCTAGTTCTCTGAGATCAAGATTGCAGTACTTGGGGCCTACTCCGGGGCTTCCTTCGCTAGCTGAAGATACATCAAATAGTCCACGTATAGATCCCTCTGCTGGCCCGGTTGATCAGTTCTGCTTACTAGTCATTGATCCTCAGCAGGTACAATGGCTGCTACAACTTGAACTTAATTAGTATAAATCGCTTATCTCTTTGTATATCTTTCCTTGATCACAGGTTGATTATTTAAACTTGAAGAGCTCAGATAGACTAACCTTTACCTCCACAACTAATTGTGATGGAGAGAAGTTATGGAATTCGGAGAAAGTCAACCCATAAAGCGTGGCTTCCAGTTACATACATGCTGTGCTAAAAGGTCCGAAAATTAACACTTGAAGTTTATATGAACTGCACTATATGTTAGTGTTTGTAATTAACATCAATTTTTGCCAATAAAATAATTGTTCCGACACTTTATAGTTCAAAAGATTATGAAAAAAGGAGAAATTTGTTGATCGTGTGACATGCTCACCCTTGTATTCCCCCCCTGTTTGATGATCGTGTGATGTCTCTGACCTTCCGTTATTTACTTTATCTCCAAAAGTCCATCATCTTTTATTATCGGTGGAACATTAGGAATTTAATGCATTCTGAAGTGCAGTATCTCCCATGCCAAGCATCTTGCCCAAATGAGTATCTCAACACGAGACGTAGTAGAGAGGAACCACCAAGAATCTGAGATTCTTTCCTTTCTCCTCATGTCGGAATTGTGGAATACTCATTTGAGCAAGAGGCCTTTCATGGGAGGAATAGAAGCCGTCTTAGTACAAAGGGAACGGAGAGGGAAGTTCTTATACTGAGATGTTTTTTGCAGTGTACTTACCAAAAACGTATTTGCCACTTTGAGAGTTGGTTATACCAGCCTTCAATGCATATCTCAATTCCTATTTGTGTTCAATTGTAAATTGTAGTATCCTTTTCCACACCAGACCAACTTGGCAGATGAGGATAGAAATGTTTTCGGTAAGGTTTGGTTGTGTTTCCATAGTTTTTCGGTTAGGTTTGGTTCGATTTGGATTTGTGCGGGTAACGACGTTTTTGGCGCCTAGCCGGTTCACTTCGGTCGGTTTTCGATTCTGTGTCAATAAAAAATTGAAGTGCATAGTTCCAAATTAAAATAGAGTTCACATGATTTTAACCACATGTAGGCGGAAGAGTGGAAGCATGTTTGGAGTGACGAATCTTGATTTGGACTATTAAAATTGCGCAATAAAAAAAAGATTGATTGAAATTTTCTAAAATATCACAAGTATAAATATTTTAAATAAAATATATATTTACTTTGTTTGGTTCGGTTGGTTTTTGTTCGGTCTATGTTAGAACCGAAACCTATTCATCTTTGTCGATTTTGGATTTTTTTCACACAATTTCTGTTCAGTATGATTATTTCCCCAAGCAAATCGGTAAGCTTTCGGTTCTATCGATTTGAACTAAACCGCCGAAAACATCCTAACAAAAAAGTTAGGTTTTTAAGGTGAAAATGCTTTACAATATTGATTTGTAACCCACACTATAATTTCTTTTTCGGTTGTTTTTCATGTGTACCTAAATTGATGTATGTTTTTCACTACCTTGTTTTATTTAAATTATCAAGCTCATTAATAATACAATTTAAATCAATTATTGTTTTATATTTTTAATATACTTATATATTATTATTGTTTTCCATTATATGTAAATACTAAAATGACACTTAATATAAAGAAGAAAGTATATATTAGCAGTTATAAAAACTAATATTGTAATAAAAAATTGATTTAGTAATCAGATTAAGACTCGGCACAATAATTGGGGGTGCCGAGGAATTCGCTATGCGAAGCATTTAATGTATGATCCGTGCATCTTTTCAGTTAAATTTTATAGAAGTACCTGAACGATTTAGTCATTTTAAATCATCACTCAGAAGAAATGGTGATTGGAGGGTCATGATTGAAGGAGGACACAAGAAAAATTACAAGAATTTTTTGTTACTAACTAGTGTTGGTTGTTTTTCAAATTAGAAAGATATTACAATTAGTACTTTTAATTTGGTATCATGTAATTCTGCTTTCTGTAGTAGCTATGAAATCTACAAATAAGTTTTCTTTGCTTAATTTCATGATTTATCTATCATAAAAAAATTCGATCACTATTAATTCAAAATTGTATAATATTTTTGTTGGGGATGGAGAGGGTACTCTATATTAGTTGAGAAGCTGTACAATTTGACTAGTAGTAAACGTGCAATCACACTTAACAAGCTACCCACCAATCTTGTAATAGTAGCTTGAATTGGTAAGTGTACTACTATGTTCCAACAACCTTGCTATTAATTTCTATATGAAAAGTGAGTGATTTTCACTTTCTGTCTCCTGAGGAGAGTTTGGGGACATTGGGATGAGCGAGTTTATTCACGGGCAAATGACATCTAGGTTCCTGAGTTTTATGTTAAATATTAATTGGGTTCCTGAGTTTTTTATATTACTATTTTAGGTCTCTGAGTTTTATGTATGTCAATAGGGTCCTCTAACATTAAATTAAATGCATTATTGACCATTATGCCCCTCTTTATAAATAACTCAACATTTAATTAATGTTTATTTAATAAAAATAATTTATTTTTGTTCATAATTTAATTATTAAAATTTAATCAATAATATTCAAATTAAATTGATAATTATGAAAAATAAAAAGTATATATATTTACATAAACTATCCAATTTGAATATATAAAATTATATATAATATAATTATTTAAATTGTTAAGCTATCAAATTATTTTTTATTATACAAATTTAATTAAGTATTAATAGTATATGGGGGTATAAAGGTAATTGAGCATCTCAAAATTGATGCAAGGACCTAAGATGGTAATATAAAAATCTCAGGGACCCAATTGACATTAAAGATAAAACTCAGGGACTCATATGTCATTCACTAGTGACTACTACATACGAGCAACGGTGTTAACTAGTCGCGTTCAAATGGGTACCGGGTCACCTAGCTTAATAGGCACTCTACTCGGTTAGTTACATAGTTGCTTCGGGTGTCGAGTTAATAATAAACTACACACGAGTCCTCTAAGGTTCCGGACGGGTAGTGAGTCTAGTATGTTGTGTCAACTATCGAGTGGGTATCGTATTTTGTTTTGTAACATTAATGATAAATTATTCAAATAAATATATTAGTTTAAAAATATTTAGACTATATATATGAACATTATCGTTCATCCAGCCAAGCGGGGGTCAGGGATACGGTTACATGTATCGAGTACAAAATGATATTCTAACTCGAATAGCTAAGATTTCGAGGGGTTATCAAGTTTGGTACGGAGAGATATCATATTACTCGATCCATTCATAACATTAAAGATGAGCATGTAAAGGTAGGGCTATACATACATGCACGAGCAGTCCGAAGTTCAATTAATAGAACTTTGACTCATTTATATATCTAGTTGTTTAATGGCTAAATTTTATCTATACATTACATTTCATAAAATAATCACTTAATTAAGTCAAACTTTTCGATTACATTTTAATTAATTAAATAAAAAATAAGATAAAACACAACATTATTAACGTTGCACACCTCTACCTATTCACTCGGGTGAAACCTATTTCCAGTGCATTTATTTCCAATGCCCTTAGAAAACGTATGAAAGTATCTTTGGATTGCAATTCCAATGATATTCTTATTCGTTGGAAAGAAACTTCCTTATTGGTATTCTTAATTTCTGCAACCGAACTCATGGAATTATAGATGGAACATTGGTTCAATGTCGAGACCGCGAGGTGGATGCTCTGTGGAATGATGATTTCATACGTTAAGTTGTTTTTTCATTTTCCAACTATCAAAAGTATTGGTATGAACATTATTTTTTTCCGTCAACATAAGAAATCATCATTTTATAAAGCATCCAACTTGTGGTTCTGTCATTGAACCAATATTCTAATTTTAATTCCACGCGTTCAGTTGCATAAATTAAAAAAAAAAGTTGCTGAAGTTTCTTTTCAACGTATAAGAATGCCATTGGAATTATAATCCAATTATACTTTCATACTTTCGGTAAGGGCAAAACGGACAGAAATCAATGCCGTGAAAAAATGCCCTCGAAATATATGTAGACACCTCCTACCTATTCACTCACTTACCCTCTTCTCTATCACCAACCATAGGGCATCATCATGTCAAACCCTCTATCTCTACCCCACTCTTCTCCATCAACAACCTCAAAGCACCACCAACCACCATCTTGGGAAATAAGGGATAAAAAGTATTGCCCAATGCTAAAACATTATTGATTTTTGGAGCCTTAAATGTACATACCAAGATAGAAGAATGAGAGGAATTGGCATTTACTCAAACAAAAGCACATGAGTCAATTCACATTTATATATATTTGAATTTCCCCCATGATATTTGCTTATATGATTCATAACACATGTATGGTTAAATATTAAACCTAAACTGTAAGTTGTTGATAAAAAAAAGTTGTTTCCAAACATTCTAAACATAAATCATTCAAACTTTTCAAAGTGAAAGTGTCCATGGTGTTCCTATGAGAGGATGATGAGGACACAAAGATATTGAGAAATGGCTAAAATGTTTGAAGTGTTAATAAATTTGTCCAAAATTTAATTAAAAAAAATCATGTTTTATATCATTTTTATTTAGTTAATGACTTTAATTCTTCGTAGTCCTGAACTTTAACGATGCGTTATGTTTTTCCACCGATTCTTGAAAATCGATCTACTTAACCCACGAACTACTTGAACTAGTCCTTTCTCCTTAGTTTAAGGACAACGTGACAGAATATCTCACGAAAGTACAAAAAGGGTTAACTTTTTTTAACATAGATGATATGATAAAACACATTAAAAACCTAAATAATTAAATGATGGCATAACACAAACATAAGTGATCAATTATGTCTTTTGCTATATTTATTTTTATATACTCCCTCAATTTTTTTAGTAGACGTGTTACAATTCCATTGCAATATCTAATGATTTTTTGCTCTTAAGCCCCTACTTAGATTTTGTAAACTGCTATTGTTTTTTAATTGACACGAAAAGAGCTAGAACGGTAACTAAAAAAACGAGTGAAAATGATTTTAATACATAATTTACAGGGAAAAAAACTACAAGTCTTTGACTAAATGAAAAATAATAATAATTGGTGAATGACATTAACATTAGTTACTCTTTGAACAAATGAATCTCACCGTAGAAAAGACAACAAACGAAGAAACTAGTAGGGGTTGTCTAGTGGACACAAAATATTACTTGCAACGGTGAGTTCGAGTGCTTATAATGACAGGGCTGAATTTTCATAAACAAAAAAGCGACAGACATTTAAATGATTGAAACAGTGCGAAACATTGCTAAAACATTGCAAGCAAGTATCTTGCTGACATAGGGATGGTCTCCAAAGTTTTCGAAAAGATAAGCAACGAGTTCACATAAAAACTAAGCCAATTTTATTGGATGTCCCCGAAAGAACGCATAAAAATTGAGGCAATCCATCGTTACACAATTCGTAGCAACAAATTTCTCACAGTATCTAAAGAAAATTATTTCCATATCTGCTCACAGCAAGATTGACAGATTCAAGAGGTTACCCTAGAGTTTCCAGTCGACAACTCTAGCTAAGTTTACTTTTTACCTGTCATACCAGCCACAACCTAAAAAACACGAGAAATCACATCAGAACTACTGATACGGATGGTCAAATTAGTTATCTGCATTCGATTTATACGAGTGCCTAAGGTCATTTTTAGAATAGATACGTAAGTAACAAGGTTCCGGTCAGAGCTTCCAATCGTACCACTCCCAAAGAGACACTCAATATAATTAAAACACCAAGTTCCATTATCACCACGAATAAGTTATAATAAGGTCAACTTGTTATTCATTGTTCAAATTTGCATGAAGGAAGATTTTATGGATATGAAAGCACACAGAAACATGACAACTTTCTTGTTAACTGTAAGCCAAAAAGAATGATCTAAATTTAAAATTGTATATACTGAAATCAGATAAAAAAGATCCCAAGAAGCGGAAGTAGCATAATTTTGATGACATGTACTTCAAACTAAAGGAAATGGAACGAAGGTGAAGTAATTCGCTTAATTGGATTCTTAAAAAAAGTCTCCCAATTGCCAATCACTAAAGCAATTACAACAATTTTAAATCCTCAAACTGTTCAATTAATATATTCTCCAGTTAAAAATAAAAACGAAAATTGTCACGTCGTTACTAGAAGTATGAAAGTGCACAAAATTGAGCTTATTCACCTAGGATACATTGTCGGAGACAACCTGTAGCTTGAATAAAGCAATACAAATGACGCTAATATGTTTGACTAAGTGGGTGTACAACAGAGATTTACGACAATATCTCTATTGCAGATGTAGAAAGTTTATTAAGAAACAAACTAAAAACTGAATAGTCTTTCACACAGTTTGAAGATGGCAAAGAAAGAGCAGAGAGCTTTGATTGCCAAAGTAATTCATGAACAGAGGAACTAAGACGTATGTTTCTGCGGAACCAAAAAGACCATATCATAGACATATAGCATATATTAATAGTGTGGGGTACCTAGGGACTGTGAAATACTCGTGCTAGAATTATTAGTCTTCCACGAAAACCATGGACAAGTAAAGACTTGCAATAGAGAAGGCCTGCTCATCTAAACAATACCGACCTCATCCAAGTTCCACAAATTCATTAACACGAAAGACGATTGATTTTCTATCTGTCAGCATTTATGCCATCAGAAACAGTAACGCAGTAAAAGAATCACACACATCATATATCAGCACCCGGGGAGAGAAATGGTGAACAATCGACTTACTTCACTTAACGCAGGCTGAGGAAGTTCCTTAGCTGTTTCAAAGGAATCCAATATAGGTCTCACGACCGCTGGTAGAAAAAGGCCTGAAATTGTAGTGACAACAATACAGAAGCATCACAGACCCTTTTCTACGCTAGTACAACATACAGAAAGAGCAACCTATTTCTTCAAACCGTATATTCGTTCCGATTCCTAGCACTTATTGCAAGAAACATAGAATCACAATTTGCCCTACATTACACCCCAAGGTTAATGAAATGAAGTGAATCTAAAACTTCACCTACATTCACCCCAATCCGAACGGATAAAAATATAATAGAAATCGTCAACAATGATAGTCAACATCACTTCTTCATTAAAAATTAAAGACAATTCCTAACCCCCTCCGTAACATGAGATTCGAATCATTGAACGATAATCGTTCAGATGCTAGCTCAACCGCTAAACCATTCGAATAACTCTACGAATAAACGGAAAATGAAGAGTTACCGATGCCTCCGATGATGCAAGAAGCAGCGACGACTGGCTCTTGAGCTACGAACATCCTCAGCTTCGCCATTATAGCCATCTCTATTTCTTTCAATTTCTCCTTCTCAATTTTACAACAGTTGACTTTTGAGATTTATTGCTCTCACTTTTCAATTGGGCTTCTAAAATTGGATATCCAATAGGTCAATATTATAATAGATAGGGGTGTCTAACGGACCAGGCCCTGGCCCCTGGACGACCCCCATATTCATTATGTAGTGAGATGGACTAGGGCCAAGCATTTAGGGCCTTTGTTTGAGCTCGGTTCGAGCCCACCAAATATTCGGTGGATATTCGCCATGAGCCGGTTCGAGCCGCTCAGGTTCCTAAGTAACGTTCGCACGTTAGGTTCCGAACCGAGGGGGGCGTTTAGACAACAGAAGAGAGCACACTAGTAGAATTAATATGAATAATCAAATATGAATATCTATAGTTCATTGATTCATAACATAAAACATTGGTGATGTTCATTCAAACCACAAGACATCAAACATTGAAATAATCAAATCATAACAATGAACATAAACATTCAAATTGTCCATAAAATATTAAACATTTAAAAAATGGTGCTACTAAAATTTGAACTAACTAAGGCTTTTGATAGAGTTGATTGCGATTTCTTTTCAAACTTTTAGCTTCTATGAACTTTCCTTTAAATTGGATTATTCCTATAAAACAATGTGTTTGTACAGTTCAATACCTTGTTTTGGTTAATGGGAAAGTTTGCCAACCTTTCATCCTTCGTGTGGTCTCCGACAAGGAACTTCTTTATCCCCGATCCTTTTTGCTATTTGTACTCAGACTTATTGACTTCTCTTTCAGTTGTGCAATCCTCGTCCTTGATTAATGGTATTAGTATTTTTAGCAAATCACGAAAACTGTCTCATCTGCTTTTTGCAGATGATAGTTACTTTTTCATAAAATTATATCTGAACCCTATTGCGTATTTTGATAAAATTATGTCAAACTATTGTCTGGCCTCGGGTCAAATCCTTAACTTTGACAAGTCTCAAATCTTTTTTAGTCCTCTTACCCTCTTACATGTTAAGATGTCAATTTTACACACTCAAACGAGTTTCCTACGCTGGGCAACTACTTAGGTATCAATCTAAATATTCATTTCCAAAAATGTTGTTTTCTCGGACATTTTAGAAAAAGTTAACAAACATATTTTTTCTTGGAGTTCTAAATTCTTAAACCAAGCGGGTAAAATCACCTTGATGAAGTCGGTCCTTACGTCGATCCTTGTTTACCTTATGTCGGTTTGTAAATTCCCCACTTCCTACATTAAAAAGCTTGAAAATCTTTTTGCACAATTCTTCTGGAACCATTCCCATAATAACTCCTCTGAAAAATGTACTCATTTGATTAATTGGTCCTTTTTGCCAGTGAATAATAAACTTGGTGGACTTAATTTTAAAAATCTGGATTTTTTCAACAAATCTCTTCTTGCATCTAACGACTCTAATTTACCAATGAATAATGATTCCATGGTTGCAAAATTGTTAAACCCAAAGTATTACCCTTCTTCTCCTTTCCATGCCACAAATTTTCAAAACAAATATTGAGTTTCGCGTAGCCTTGAGTCGGGTTTTCTATCCATTTCTCCCTTTATGCATTAAAAAGTTTTTTCTGGATCCTCTATTAATTATTGGTTAGATAAATGGCTTTCCCCAAAGTTTAGCTATGATTTACTCTCCTCTAAGAATGATGATTCCCGTTCCCCTGAGCCCTATCTAGTCTCGTACTCTATACCCTTCTGGTTGTTGAAATTTAGGTCTGTTAAATTTTCTTGTCCCCCACCAATTGTCGATGCTATTTCCCAAATTGCAATCATGAATAGCAGAGATATCCCCCTTATTAATAACAGAAGTATGACCACTAAATATGTTTATTGTACTCTCGTCAATCCCACTTATAGCCATATAATCAAGCCTAGTAATTATACTCACCTTCCAATTAAGACTGGAAAAACTTATGAAAGCTACCCATCCCCCGTAAAATTAAAATTTTTCTCTGGAAGCTGCTCTTGAACAGACTTTCGAATAATCCAAATCTAGCCAAACGCACTAAACTGCCTATTGACACTTCCTGTTGTTCCTCTTTAGCACACGTCCCCAGTTACAAGTCCTTTGGTCTGACTATCCCGTCGATGGATGACTCAGACTAGGTGTCGCCTTTCATAAACCTTTAGCCATTTTAATTTATAAGTCATGGAAATCGTAATTGAATACTAAGTATGATTTATTATCTTTAATAAGTTATCTCTGGAGTATTTGAATTTTCAGGAATCAAGTTATGTTTCACGTTTGTAATTTTGATTATAATGCTACAGGTTATCTTCCTTCTCCTTTGGAAAAGGATTGATACAACAGCAAGGCAAACAAATTGCAAGAGCTTGCTTAAACCTTTAGCTAGTTTCTTTGTGCTTTGACATGATGTTGGTGCTTCAATGCTATCCATTATTATTAATGCAGACTCTCTATCTAACTGGAAAATTGTAGGATCGGAGTCTTGGAGATACTTCAAACGCATTAGGCATCATTACTTTGACTATGGATGTTAAATTGATGAAAATTTTGCTCTTTAGAATTGTCCTAGAAATTAACAGACGCCCCTCTTCCATTTATGTCTTCACTGACTTGCTTTTCTCACAGATCTTCGTTAGACAGAGATTGATCATGGCAAAATCGGAAGCATGGAAAACGCTTTAGGCAGACAATTGGATGGATGATTTGGCACTGCATTTTGAAGAACCATTTTATCGAATTCATCTTTGGAATGTTTTAGTTCCTCTAAATTTTGCAATAGTGCAACAAATCACTATGTTTATGACATAAACTCTTTTTTATTTTGGCAATAATATAAAGGAACGAGTATCTACATTCCTTTATAAACTCTCTTTCTTTAAATCTATAGAAAAAGTATTAAATGATTTGATAACACAGTCACTCATGTGTTTCTTCATTGTTATTGCAACCCACACCAAAAAGCACTCCAACTGTTAGACCAGTTGGACCATAAATAATCAGAATACAGAAAAATAAAATACACAAAGATTGTTAACTCAGTTTAGTGCCAATATGCACCTACGTGTGAGTGGCAGCCAACCCAAGGGAAACCCGGGCTTGGATCTAGTGCCAACAAAATTAGGTGCCAACAATGCTAACAGAGTACATTTGTACTCCAACTTCAATTAACAGAGTACTTCTGTACCCCAACATGTATTTGCATTTTAACTTGTTTATTAAATAACGTCAGAGTACTTCTGTACTCTAACATGTACTTGCAGAGTATATTTGAACTCCAATAATACCAAATTTAGTTAATTAAATAACGTCAGAGTACTGTTGTACTCTAACATGTTTTGCGGATTGTGTTTGCACTCCACCATCATGTATTAGTTTCCTGAGTATATATGTTGATCTTGTGTTTCCTTATTTAATTAATAATTAATTGGAATCATACCTAATTAATTATACTCCCTAGTTTCTAGATTTAGTAGTAAATCTTATTTATGGCTGTAAACTTACAAAGTATACTCTGTTGAATGCTAGTTAGAGTACATATATACTCTGTAAACATGTATACTATTGAATGCTAGTTGGAGTATATATATATTCAATAAAGTAATATATGAGTACATATATACTCTGTAAACTTACAATGTATACTCTATTGAATGTTAGTTGGAGTACATATATACTCAGTAAACTAATATATGAGTACATATATACTCTGTAAACATGTACACTCTATTGAATACTAGTTAGAGTATATATATACTCAGTAAACTAATATATGAGTACATATGTACTTTGTAAACTTACAATGTATACTATATTAAATGCTAGTTGATGTACATATATACTTAATAAACTAATATATGAGTACATATATACTCTGCAAACTTACAATGTATACTCTGTTGAATGTTAGTTGGAGTACATACATACTTAGTAAACTAATATATGTGTAATTATGTACTCTGCTAACTCACTTGGGAGTCCAAATATACTCTAAAGTTAATTGTGGGATGTCTTGATTATATCTAAACTCTATTTCATTTGTAGGTAATGGAGACTGAAAGCACTATCGGGGGTACTCTAAATTCTGAATTACTATCGCAAGAGACAAAAGACAAAATAAAGAAAACATTAGAGAATGAGGCTAGATGGGATACATATATACTCAGTTTAGTTAACATATGAGTACATATATACTCTGTTAGTTCTATATGCTAGTTGAAGTACATATATACTCAGTTTAGTTGACATATAAGTACATATATACTCTGTTAGTTCTATATGCTAGTTGGAGTACATATATACTCAGTTTAGTTGACATATGAGTACATATATACTCTGTTAGTTCTATATGCTAGTTGAAGTACATATATACTCAGTTTAGTTGACATATGAGTACATACATACTCTGTTAGTTCTATACGCTAGTTGGAGTACATATATACTCAGTTTAGTCAACATATGAGTACATATATACTTTGTTGACATGTTGGCACACTAAGGGTGTTGGCACCAGATCCAGGCCCGGGAAACCCACTATAAGAAAAGGTATTATAAGAAGGGTCTTACTCCTATGCACCACATACTCTAATCCCCTAAACTATACTTCTCTATAATGTCCCTATCAATTATCTCCTGATACACTACTACAGCATCATCCCGATGCTGGATCTAATTCAGAACGTTTGTCGATAGTAGTGAATAAACGTCACTGTTGAAATATCAGAGTGATATATCAACTGTCTATTCAGATAGGAGAAAAGCACAAAGCTTCTAACACATTCTACATCCTAGCTCTATAAAATACTAAATACTTTATTTCCTTATTTTCTCTTTGAATAAAAGTCGATGCTCTATGTACTCGAGCCCTCCTTATATAATTCTAGGTCGTCGGCTTTTTGCATATGAGAAACCCTTCAGTGTCTTCGTCTCATTGAATGTGCATATTTCACTTAAGGTAATGTGGAGATCTTGCCCAAATACTTTTGCCTTCTCACGGTTGATTACACCCAAGGTAACCAATGTTACCTATCGTGAATAGCTTGCTCATCAAGAATAGATCTTGTCTCCAAATCAACCGAATCTTTTCTTATCCACTTTTAGTAATAAATCTCCGTAGTTCTTAAAGCTTCGACTTTGATTAACTTATGTGGATTGGAACGCCAATTGTCTTAACACTTATGTGTTGGTCTCTCTTATTAAACTCTCACGTGGATTCCCGTTTCAGTTATAACCGAGATGGTATAACAGTTGGCTCTTGAAAAACTTGGCCAACCTGTTTGCACTAACAAACTCCCCCTTCGAATAAGTTTTTCTTGACAAATGCTCCTCGTTTGTGCAGCTAAACAAAACAAGTGTTAAAGACAAACATGACCTAAATAACCCGATATCAATCCAACTGTCAGATGTAGTGGACACATGTAGTAACCTACTAAAACATATGAAAGTACTTAACAAAAACATAAAAGATGTTCGACAGAAAACTAAACATTGTTTTGAAGGCACGCATGCCATAGACACTCCCCCTATTTGGCAGAAAAAACATGACAAAAGCCAATAGAAGGTCTTTCATCAGATTATTCTTCAGAGCACTGGTACTGTTCTCATAAGTTTGCTGGAACTTCTTTATCTTGTCATCCAGGATAGCCACCTGTTACTTCTTTGCCTCAATCTCCTGTAGGAGCCTTTTTCTATCCTTAGTATGGGTAACAATCAGAGCATTCACCACAACATCTCCTCCTTTGAATCCAGGTTCCTTATCAGCATCATTCAACTCTATGTCAAGAATATGGCTGTGTAGCATCATGGGACTTATGATGAGTGGCTTAGTCCAAACTAAAGATCCATCAGAGTCTTTAAGCAGAGTCTTTAAGCCACTTTCTGGAACTAAGTTCCTCTTAATCACAATTTTCCACTTGACTCTTTGTTCCTCAGTCTCAAAATTCAGCCCATCAAATGGTACATCATCTCCTACAGCTACTCTTTTGGTTTCTATTCGGAGTCTAGTGTCATGCATCTTAAGCTTACCCATGCCCTTTTTATCAGACTTATCTCACTTCTCAGAGCTGTTGTCCACAAGTGACCTATCAGTGGGCTTTATTCTCGGACTACTATATTCTGAGATATGAATTCCTTTAGACCTTTTGGTCAGTGCTGTTAACGAACCGGGTTCGAGCGGGTAACGGATTATCCGGCTGGGTTTTTATTTTACCGAGCCGGGTAATTACCCGGTTATAACGAGCCGGGTAGCAAATGTATTACCCTCGTATCGCTCGATAAGGACACGAACGGGTACCGAGCCGGGTTTTTTTAGCCGGGCGACGAGCGGGTTCCGGGTTATCCCTAAATTTCTATTTAAAATTTTTATTTTTGGGGCTCTCTTCAAACATATTTAATTGTTAAATGCAAATTTGAGAATTCTTTTCAATACTAATTTATATTGGTCATTTGAATTTCAATATGATTAAAGTATAACATATATTACATATAAATATACAATATAAAAAATAAACGAGCGGGTAATCGAGCGGACCCGGGTTTTTCGATTCGGGTATCGAGTAAAAAAATTACTCGAGTATCGCTCGATAAGGATACGAGCGGGTAACGGACCCGAGTTTTTCGAGTCGTGTAACGAGCGAGTTACGAGTTACCCGGTCCTTTGACAACACTGTTTTGCTACTCTCCTTACCAGTCATACAACCAGATTTTCTTTTTTTTCCCCCTTTATACGTGCTTCTTACTTGTTCAGAGCTATCTTAAACTTACTGGCCTCTTCTCGATTTCCTGTAATAAGGCCAGAATTTCCACATCATCACAAAAATCACGCACCCTCTATTTCATAGCAGCCATACTAGCCCTAGTCCTAGTAGTCCCGTTGGTAAAACTTAGTATTTCAAGATCGGGAATTTTTTTAGCATGTTTCTTCTTAGGAGTCATAACTTTCCCTTGTTCAATATTAACCCTAAAAGGGTTCCCATTCTTCCTTAGAACCTCCTTTTCTTAATGGAAGAGGATTTCATACATTTTACAGAGTTCATGGGATTTATCTCTTCATTAGAATCAACTCTAGGGTTTCCAAAAGGGTTTTCAGCATAGTCTGAATCAATCAAATTTTCATAAAATTGAGACGAGAGATTAGAAACATTACCAGTGTCGGATGGAGTATGTGAATATAATGTAGTTGTATTTTGTTAACAATTATTAAGTATGTGGTACATAATTTAAATAATACCCCCTCTATTTTCAAATTAATTAATTAACGATTTGGTAGTTCGTGTCAAACTTTGACCACAAATTATTTTTGTTTTATTCATCCAAAGGAAAGAAAATTGATAGAATTGAATTCGTTTTTCAAAATATTTTCATAATATAATTTTCTTTTATAATTATCTATAATGTATATAAAAAGTAATTAATGTGAAATTATAAACCACCTCACTGTTCACTGTTACGCCAATTGCTATTACCAGTTAAAGTACCAGAATGCAGAAAACAAAAAAAAACACAAAATAAAGAACACAAGGTTGGTAACCCAGTTCCGTGTCAACACACGTACATCTGGGGGACTGCCTGTCCAAGGGAAAAATTCACTATACTGAGATTTACAAGGAAGGTCTTACTCTGTACGCTCCCCGTACACCGTTGCCTAAACCTAGACTCTTCTAGATGAGATCTACCCCTACAGAATGTATCTCCCGATACTTACAAATCAAAGGTGAAAGGTAGAGATAAAAACATCACTATTGATAATACCTAATGGTGGTATTTCAATCGGAAATTCAGTTAGAAGATAGATCTGATCTTCTAACACATATGGACGACCTAGCACTAAAATCTAGATAATAAAATCTTATTCTATTGCTCTTGTGCTCTCTACAAAAGTCGACATCTTCCAGCTACGGTGAGTGCTCCTTTTATAGTCCTAGGTCGCGGGCCTTCTTGTGTATCTTGACGGGCTAGATCAATCTACATTAACTCTCTTGAATATCACATAAGGTAATGTGAATCTTGGCCCTTGAATATCTTGTCATTGATTGCGCCTATTAATAACAAAAGTTACCATAAACGAATCCAACATAATCCCGCTTCATAATGACAAGATCTTTCCTAATTCATGTTTCCTTTGTCCACACGTTGTTGACCTACGTCCAAATCTTCAACGTGATCTTCCGGGATCTTCCATATTTGCTCTTCATGAATTAGTCTTTAATGTCTTTAATGCTTAACTCCGTAATGATTCTTCTTCCGCTCACTGTTATACTTTCATTTCAATAGATGGTACAACAGTTGGTCTCTTCAGGAAAAACGTGACCAATACACTCTGTACACTCTTGTGCAACCAGCACTCAAGGTGTGCTAACAAACTCCCCCTTTGGGCATGTTTTTCATGACAAATGCCTTGTTTGTTTTCAGAGTGTAGAGCAAGTGTTTAAAGACATACATTGGTTCTAGTAAACCAGATATCAGTTCAACCATCAGTGATGTGGTGAACAAAGGCAGTCAGATGTTTTTGAAAACATCACATATTGGTTCTATCTAACCAGATATCAGTCCAACCATCAGTGGTGTGGTGGACACAGGCAGTCAGATGTTTTTGAAAACATCACATATTGGTTCTATCTAACCAGATATCAGTCCAACCATCAGTGGTGTGGTGGACACAGGCAGTCAGATGTTTTTGAAAACATCACATATTGGTTCTATCTAACCAGATATCAGTCCAACCATCAGTGGTGTGGTGGACACAGGCAGTACTCCCCCCATTTGACATAAAAACAGGTCCTATGTCAACCAGGAAGAGAACAAAAAGTAACCCTAAAGAGCAACCGAAAGTTGCTTGGTAAAACTGCTGTTGAAACAGAGGTTACAAGGTATGTAACAACAACAGGGCCTCGTGAGTTTAGGTTGGTAGAACACACAGACCAAGAGCTGCACGCAGTTCTTCAAATCTGTTAACATCTAAGGCCTTGGTAAAGATGTCAGCCAGCTGCTTATCAGTACCAATGTGCTCCAAGGTCAGCACTCTATCTTCAATTAAGTCTCGAATGAAATGATGACGGATATCGATATGTTTAGTCCGACTGTGCTGAACAGGGTTCTTTGAGATGCTTATAGCACTCATATTATCACAAAAGAGAGTCATAACATTCTGATGTATGTTATACTCTGTAAGCATCTGCTTCATCCATAGTAGTTGAGCACAACTACTTCCAGCTGCTATATACTCTGCTTCAGCAGTAGATAAAGAAACAGAGTTTTGTTTCTTGCTGAACCACGATACAAGATTGTTCCCTAAAAAGAAACATCCTCCAGATGTACTTCTTCTGTCTTCAGTGCTGCCAGCCCAGTCAGCATCGCAATATCCCACAAGAGTGCCATTTGTGTCATAGGTATAGAATAGTCCATAGTCAAGAGTACCAGTGACATACTTGATAATGCGCTTGACAAGTAGAAGATGACTGTCTTTAGGACATGCTTGATATCGTGCACAAACACCTACAGCATAGGCTATATCTGGACGACTAGCTGTGAGATAGAGTAGGGTCCCAATCATACTTCTATACAGACTGACATCAACATCAGTACCATCAGCATCTTTGGTGACTTTCACATGAGTTGCCATGGGTGTTCTTTTAGCTTTGGAATTGTCTAACCCAAACTTTTTCACAATGTTCTTGGCATATTTGGATTGAGACAAAAATATTCCTTCTTCTTGCTGAACAATTTGAAAACCCAGAAACATTTTTAACTCTCCTACCATGCTCATCTCGAATTCAGATTTCATTTGCTTAACAAATTGATTTACCAGATGAGCTGACATTCCCCCAAATACTATGTCATCTACATAGATTTGTGCAACCATTAGATTTCCTTGCTCTCTTTTAATGAACAGAGTGCTATCTGCTCCCCCTCGTTCATATCCTTTCGTGAGAAGATAATCAGTAAGTCGATCATACCATGCTCTGGGGGCTTGTTTCAATCCATATAGGGCTTTCTTGAGCTTGTAAACATGATCTGGATTGTGAGGACATATAAAACCTTTTGGTTGTTCGACATAGATTTCTTCTTGAATGACCCCATTGAGAAATGCGGTTTTGACATCCATTTGATACAACTTTATTTTGAGATTGCAGGCAATTGCTAGTAGGAGTCTGATAGCTTCTAATCTTGCCACTGGTGCAAATGTTTCATCATAATCTACACCTTCTATTTGAGTGTACCCCTGAGCTACAAGTCTAGCTTTGTTTCGGACTACATTGCCTTGCTCATCTGTCTTATTCTTGTAAATCCATCGTGTACCAATGATGTTGCTATTTTTAGGTCTTGAAACTAATTCCCAAACATCATGCCTTTCAAACTGTTGCATTTCTTCTTGCATAGCATTGATCCAATGTTCATCAGTAAGGGCAGTTTTGGTGTCCTTTGGTTCTACTCGAGACATGAAACAGGTTTCTCCAAGTAGTCCAGCCAGCTCTCTGTAATTGACCTTTTTATGTCGAGTGGTGACTCCTTTAGTTAGTTCACCAATGATATTTTCCTTAGGATGATTTTTCTGAATGTGAGCTGCTGGTTCTATTTCTCTGTGTTCACAGGATTGTTCTGACACATCTGTTAGCTCTTCAGTCAGTTCCTTCTCTACATTGTCATCCTCAGTGTCAATGACAGTAGGAGACTCTGTCAGGTTAATCTTAGTACCCTGATCCACAACCTTCACATTTATAGATTCCATCATAGCATTAGTTTTCTTGTTGAATACTCTCAATGCTTTGCTGTTCCTAGAGTATCCCAAAAATATTCCTTCATTACTCTTTTCATCAAATTTTTGGCGATAGTCACGATCAGCTAGTATATAACATACACTCCCAAAGATGTGAAAGTGTTGAACATTCGGTTTTCTTCCTTTCCAGAGTTCGTACTGAGTCTTAGAGGTTCCTGATCTTAGGGTGACCCGATTGTGTATGTGACATGCCGCCGTATTAAGAGCTTCTGCCCAGAATTTTGTAGGGACTTGTTTGGCATGAAGCATGACCCTTGCCATTTCTTGAAGTGTACGATTCTTTCTTTCAACAATTCCATTTTGTTGAGGAGTAATGGGAGCAGAGAATTCATGCATTATTCCATGTTGATTACAGTAGTCATCAAAGCTGACATTGTCAAATTCTCTCCCATGATCACTTCGAATTCTAAGCACGTTAACTTCTTTGAGTTTTTGTAGTTTGTTGATAAGTTTCTGAAAGACTTCAAAACACTCTGATTTTTCTCTTAGGAATTCAATCCATGTAAATCTTGAAAAATCATCAACCAGAACAAATGCATATTTCCTCCCTCCTAAGCTTTCTACTTGCATAGGTCCCATAAGATCCATATGAATCAACTCAAGAACACGTGAAGTGACAACATGTTGTACCTTCTGATGTGGTACTTTGGTCAATTTTCCAATCTGACAGTCTCCACAAGTGACTTCAACAGAAGGTATCTTTGGTAAACCTCTTACAAATTCTTTGGCAGAGAGAGTGTGCAGGTTTTGATAGTGAGTATGACCTAATCTTTGATGCCAGAGCTCAACTTCTTCTGTAACTTGACTTTTAAATGCTCTGTGAGGTGACCAAAGATAGCAGTTATCACTTGACCTGGTTCCCATCATGATACATTGTTGAGTTGGGTCAGTGACTTGACATTTCCCTTTGTTAAATTTGACATCCACTCCATTGTCACACAGTTGACTAATACTTATAAGGTTGGCATGCAATCCTTGAACAAGTAAAACATCATCTAGTTTGGGTAGTCCAGACACATTCAGAGTACCTTGACCAATAATAACTCCTTTTGCTCCTCCTCCAAAGGTAACATGAGCCTTCTTTATTGATTTGATGTCTTCAAGATGACTCTTGTTTCCAGTCATGTGTCTCGAACACCCACTGTCAAAATACCATCCTTCCAGAGAAGTAGCTTTCAGAGAAGTCAATTCAATGTTACTGGTTTGAATGTGAATAGGCTTACCAGTAGACTTGCCCTTTCTGCTGTTAATACCAGAAGGGGTCACAGTTGGGAATACTTGAGTAGTAAAAGCAATTTCATCTTCGTCAAATTCTGTATCTTCATCTGAGAGAGTGGATGAAAAATTCTTGGATTGTCTCCGAAGATAGTTTGGGCATTCAGATTGATAGTGACCATAACCATCACATTCTCTACACCTAGAATTTTGAGACCTATAAGAAGATCTGAGGTTCGATCCTCCCTTGGATTTACCATATCTTTTCTCTGGTCCAGTTAGATCTTCAGGTCTTCTCTCCGAGACATCCTCATATCTCTTCTCTTTATCTGGATAGTCTTCATATCTCCGATTTCTTCCAGTATATTCTTCATATCCCTCTCCTGGATGTTTGTTCAGACGTTTGAAAGTTTTTCCAAAGTTCTTAGCCAGGAGTCCCAAATTTTTGCAGATTTCATTAATATTGGGCGTGTCAGCTTTAAAAGCTACCTTCTTGTTCTTTGAATCTTCTGATTTAGCAAAGCTCCCTTCAAAAGTCCTAATATTTCCAATTAGAACATCATATCTGTAGGAGGACAAATCTTTTGATTCCTCAATAGCAATAGCCTTAGCAGAGAACCTTGCAGGAAGTGTTCGGAGCACTTTCCTTACCATTTTCTCATTACTGTAGATTTCTCCAAGTGCTGCACTTTCACCAGAGATCCCTTGAATCTTGAAATCATACTCTTGAATAGTCTCATCTTCCTTCATTGTTATACTTTCCCATAATGAAGTCAATTGTTGTAGTCTTGACATTCGGACTTGTTCAGTACCTTCATAGGAGTTTTGAAGAATCTCCCAGGCCTTCTTGGCTACTGTTTCTCCAGCTATGAGTCGGTAGACATTTTCATCAATGCATGAGAAGATTGCATTCATGGCCTTGTGATTAAAAAGCGCCAGACTACTTTCAGCATCAGTCCATTCTATTTCTGGCTTGAGAACAATCTGTCCATCTTTGATCTCAGTAGGATGATCCCACCCTGTGGTGACAGACAACCATGTCTTTTTGTCACTAGCCTTCAAGTACATAATCATTTTATTTTTCCAGTAGGCATAGTTAGATCCAGTAAGTTCTGGAGGACGAATAGCATTGGATCCGACAGACATTGTGGTGGTATTAAATCACTCTGTGTGTTGAGTGCCTGCTCTGATACCAATTGAAATTATAAACCACCTCACTGTTCACTGTTACGCCAATTGTTATTACCAGTTAAAGTACCAGAATGCAGAAAACAAAAAAAACACAAAATAAAGAATAAAAGGTTGGTAACCCAGTTCCGTGTCAACACACGTACATCTGGGGGACTGCCTGTCCAAGGGAAAAATTCACTATACTGAGATTTACAAGGAAGGTCTTACTCTGTACGCTCCCCGTACACCGTTGCCTAAACCTAGACTCTTCTAGATGAGATCTACCCCTACAGAATGTATCTCCCGATACTTACAAATCAAAGGTGAAAGGTAGAGATAAAAACATCACTATTGATAATACCTAATGGTGGTATTTCAATCGGAAATTCAGTTAGAAGATAGATCTGATCTTCTAACACATATGGACGACCTAGCACTAAAATCTAGATAATAAAATCTTATTCTATTGCTCTTGTGCTCTCTACAAAAGTCGACATCTTCCAGCTACGGTGAGTGCTCCTTTTATAGGCCTAGGTCGCGGGCCTTCTTGTGTATCTTGACGGGCTAGGTCAATCTACATTAACTCTCTTGAATATCACATAAGGTAATGTGAATCTTGGCCCTTGGATATCTTGTCATTGATTGCGCCTATTAATAACAAAAGTTACCATAAACGAATCCAACATAATCCCGCTTCATAATGACAAGATCTTTCCTAATTCATGTTTCCTTTGTCCACACGTTGTTGACCTACGTCCAAATCTTCAACGTGATCTTCCGGGATCTTCCATATTTGCTCTTCATGAATTAGTCTTTAATGTCTTTAATGCTTAACTCCGTAATGATTCTTCTTCCGCTCATTGTTATACTTTCATTTCAATAGATGGTACAACAGTTGGTCTCTTCAGGAAAAACGTGACCAATACACTCTGTACACTCTTGTGCAACCAGCACTCAAGGTGTGCTAACATAATGATTAAACAGTAAAAGCATATCAACTAATTGATTTTAGGATCTTTACACCTACTTCTATAATATTATTATAAATAAATTTGAACATACTATCAGAACTATGAGATGTTTGACACATCATAATTAGAACTTTGGCTCATTACCCTCTGGCAAGTCTGGTTCCAAAGGAATCAAAGAGTATAAGAGGAACAATATAAGTCACCTGAGGAAGTTTCGAGAGCATCGGAACTTTTTTGGAAAGCATAAAGGGAGGCACCATGTGAATTACAACAAATGAAGTACTTTGGGAAGTGTGTGGGCTCTTAAGGTTAATCCTTCTTTGGGTTGGTTTTTGTTTCGAGCAAGCCGTAATGGCTCATGTGGTATCGGTTTCATTATTTCACAATAAAATTCATCGCTAAGTTTCAAAAAAAAAGTTCATATATATATTATGTATGACAATTACTATATATGCTGGGAACGAATCCGAAATGCATTAGGGGTCATATGATGGTTTTACTCAAGCTCACTTATGATTTATATGTTAGTAAAACACTTGGTTGATATTTTATTAACATATGGTTAATGCTATTTCAGTCTAGAAGGTCATACACAAACAATGCTTTTGATTTTCAATAAGATGGAAACTTCTGAGTGAAAAAAGTAAACATCAAAGAATGAAGGGGAAGAAATTCCAAAGTGGAATTTCATATCTTTTTGGGTGGCCAAATGGTTAGTAAAAGTCATTGGACTTTTGAATTTTGAAATCAATCGTTTATGACATGATTCATGCTTAATTAAGGGGATGAAATCAATCATTTATGACATGATTGATGCTTAATTAGGGGAATTGTGATTTAGTGATTAATGGCACTTAATTCACCATTTATTATATATGATTCTTCTTGATTGTAAGGCAATTCAACCAACACAAAAAGAGAGAAAAAGTCATTCTTTCTTTCCTCCCATTCTCGGCCCAAACCATACACACACCAAGAGAAGAAATCGCTTTTTTCTTGGCACATTCTTAGTCATACACTCAAGCTCTAGTCGCTTCAAGGAAGGAATCAAACTTACGTTTATTGTAGACTAACTAGATAGGGGAACACATGTTGCTCTTACGTTATAAACTCAATCACGCTTCAAAGGTATACACAAAACCCTTAGTCAAATGTGATTTTTGAACATTGTAGACGATCGTTTCAATGGGTTTACATAATTCGATAAGTAAAAATTGTAGTAAAAACCAACACATACATGTACTGTAAGTTGAATGATTGATTTGGACAATATTATTGATCGTGAGAGAAGGTATGAAGAAAAATTTATTTCTCTTGACCTATAAACTTCTTTATGTGTTATAAGTTCAAAGTTTCTTTTTCTGACACAGTTTCGAAATGATAAAAATAAAAAACTTTTCGGAACATTATAGAAATATTTAAGAAACGTTGTAAAAAGAAAATAAAGAATCAACATAAGTTTGAATAAATAAATAATAAATATTAAACTAAAATTTTGAAATAAGATTTTCTACAAATAAAATAAAATTTTATATAGTTATTTACATCATTTAATAATATTTGTAAAAATATCTAATATTTAGATATAAAAAACGAATAGACAATTGCAACTATCTAACACATTGGAAGTGTGAGCTATATATTACATATATGGACATCGCAAACCAATTATGAAGTAATTATATTAAATCATTATATAAAGTTATATTTTTCTTTATATTAATATATATATATGTAGTCTGCAAATTAATGAAATTTGTTTAGTTTCAATCTTTGTAAGAAAAGTTGAAAATTAAAACTTATTTCTACGAAAATATTGATTTCGGAATTATAATAACATTTCGTTTCTATAATTTTAGAAATGGAAACTTTTCGGATGTTTCGTAGAAATTTTCCAGTTCTGGGCCTCTTGTTTTTTCACCTAAATTTGAGCCCACTTTCGGCTTTGAAATTTTAGGCCTGTTCGTTCCTAGCTAATATTATAATTTATTTTGGACTTAAATCTAAATGTAAATGTAACTCATAATTAAGTTCCAAGGATATATCTACTTGATATAAGTTTAACGAGCTCATTTTAAAACTAATTTCAAATTTGTATACACATTCGTCACACGATACCACTTATTAAATATATATATGTATCCATATATTATTAGCTTAAAACATATTCACTTATCTATTATTATATCATACTAACAATAAACAATGTTGAATCCTCTCGCCAATTATCCTTTACTAAGTTTAATTTTTTTTCTACATAAATTTAGTCATCGGTTCGTGATTGAGCTTTATCGAGCCGGGTTTTTAGGTCAGGCGACGAGCGGGGTTACCCTAGATCATGTTAGAATAAACGATAACCTTAGAGGGGGTGAATAAGGTTTACGAAATACAAATACCACTTTTTCGATTAGATAATATAAAGTTCGATATAGAAGCGAGTAATGCGGAATGTAAAAGAAATAACTTCAAATAAAACTCACTTAGTCATAATATCAAACACTTAGTAGATCAAACAAACTAGTAATAAGTCAACTAAACAAGCAATTTAAACAAACAATAGAATGACAAAAATAAAGAATAAAAGAAGGAAAATGAAAAACGTCTTGATACACACAAGCAACTACAAATCAAACTACTTACCCGATGGTATACCGACCATAAGGATTTCCCTACTAGACTAGTAACCCAAACACAAATTTAGGATTTCAATTCTTGAACAAGATCTAGAACCCAATTCTAAGAATTAGGATTTCAAAGTGGAAAGAAAAGATTTCACTTACAAAGAATCCCTCAATGGATAGATGAAGAGTGGTACATGAAATGCTCTATGGAACTTATGTTAACAATCTATGGTATGATTGCAAGAGTAGTTTAAGAAGACTTTTTGCTATGATCAATTTTGCGTTCTTAGGGTTTTTGGTGTGCAAAAAGTGAGTTTGATTTGGGTGTGTTTGCCTTTTATAGTTAGCACAAAAACCAGTAAAAAACAAACCATCGTGATCTCATCGCGAGCATGCCATACACGACCATGATCACGACAACCTTCAACGGTAAGATTCGTACGTCGTCGTGATCGTCGTCGTGAGAGGGTTGACCACGATGGGGTCACGGTCACCCGGAACTCCAAAGTTTAAAGACCACTGTCGTGACCCATACACACTACCAACTTGTAGAGCACACGACAAAAATCATGTTGACTTGCCTTCCATCGTGACCCGTAATCGTGAGTGGCTTGCTCACGACCACGGTCACGACGGAGTTTGATGATTTCATTTCTCGCATACCTTGTTGACTCAAACTTGATTCTAACTTCTATAACACACACCCAACCATGTCAAACAAAGTTTTAACCATTTAAAAGCAAAGAGCGACGACATTAGCGCTTGTGACAAAATAACCACAAAACAACCAAGAGAAGCGAGGCTTGTGACTTGACTTGAAACTTGTGCCAATAGTCGATAAGACGCACTGTAGAAGACACTTGGCAAAACATTAGCGCTTAAACGTAATTTGTTATTATAAAAAACAAAAAGTGACGACATATAGTCAACAGATCATTGTATCATTGGATGTGGACTATATTATACTAAATATTTATTTGGGTCTGGCTAAATTAGTTATGGTTGAAAGATGCACATAAAATATTTTTATTTATTTTTTATCGAGTAATATATATAGCAGTCTGGGGTATACTCGACAAGCTACATGGTAAGAAAATTACTCAAGTACCACTTGGTAAAGATATGAGCGGGTAATCGACAGGGACGGATCTAGGAGTCCGATTTTGGTGGTGCAAATTTTTTGTAAGAAAAAATAATATGCAAACAAAAAATCGAGAATGATGTCACGATTTTTTAAAACTAGACTGAAACGACTTATTTTTGTAATACCTATCATTTTCATTCTATTAATCAATGAAAATAAAATCATTCTCTACTCTCTGATAGGGGTGGATATGACCAAACCGAATCTAATTCGAATAGAATACGATCGACTTAAATTTTCAATAATAGTATTCAAATTCGTATTCTTTTTCGATCCGAATACAAAAATCAAGTTCAATTTTGTTTTGATATTATTTTACCAGTATTTGAATTTAATAGTATATTCGTTATATTTTATATTCGAACTCAAAAAAAGATGAATTCAAATCTTATAAATTTCAATAATGAAAGATGAATTTAAATCTTATAAACTTCTTTTTTTTAAAGATGAAAATAATACATTTTACAACCCAAGTAGATAACTTTTATAACTAGGGAAATATGTAATTATCTACTAAAATTTCATTATATACTTTCAAATGGTCTAGAAAAATATATTAATCTACTACCTCATTTTTTAATTTAATTGGCGTTTTGAGAGTTCGTGTCAAATTTGACTACAAATTAATTCAAAGTATTTTTCATAATATTTTTTTGTAATTTTTCAATAATGTATATATAACGTAATTGACGATTAAAATTGTGTTTAAAAAATCTTGAAGTCAATTAAAATGAAATGGAAAGAACATTACATTAGGAGGGACAAAATTTAAAAATCAGGGAGAGTGGTAAAATTGAAAAGTATAGAATAAATTTATTGAAGAAACAAATTGAGTAGTAAAAAATATAGAATAAATTTACAAAATAAATGATTATGAAAATGGATTGAAAAAGATATGTGTAGTTGAAGCCAACATTTATATAAGTAAGCTCAACAAAAAAAAGAAATCGATATATGAGAAAAGGAAAAAGAAAAAATTAAAATCTAGAATAAGATAATGAGGGAAGAAGAAGGAAAAAATAAAATGACTTTGGCCAAGTTCAAACCTGAGCAATTATGAAGCACAGTAGAGTCTTTTGCCATCTAAGCAAGAAGAGCATTTGTTCAACTATGACAATATGGAGACTAAATTTGTTTTTTAATAATATCGGTGGTGCATTTACACCGCCATCTCGACAAGGGTTTTTTCGAGTCGGACGATGGGTGGGGTCTTGATTAAGGTATGACGTCGTGGAATGTTTTGTCAGCACCTGAGATTGTACGGCCCGACTCCTAGCGATAGATCTTTGTGGTTGATTATGTCGTGTCCCCACAAACTGCGCCAACTATTTAGCCCTACTTTCACGCCTATCCTCTCTTGAGTTAGCTATTTGATCCGGGTAGATTCAACAAGAGCGCACAGATCACCCGGCCAATTCTCTAAGTGGATCAACTTGATTTATGGATGTTTGGTTCAACCTATCATGCGTAAGTACGTCACTGGATGTTTGTCCTGTCGGTCCTGCTTTCGAGGGTGGTTTGGACCCACCGGTTCCAGTGTTGGTTGCTTTGATTCATTCAATGTACATGAAAGTGTGGTCGTGGTTCGCCCACAAACACCCCAACGATCAAGTCAGTCGAAAATATCTCAAAATATAATAAGTTTAAGAGAGTAAGGTGTTACCTCGTTGGTTTAACAAGCTGAGGTATATATAGAGTACCTCTCCGCAATATACGCTCATCTGATTATGTGATTGACCACATGTATACCCTATTGGGATATGGACCCACCTACTCGATTTAAGCGCATGCATTTATGGGTTGTACTTTCTCCATCCCATTTTGTTTGTCCACTTTTCTTTCGCATAAAATTTTAGGAAAATTCAAATATATCTCACATTACTCGAGAAATTTGGTAAAATAACATACTTAGACAAATTCTTTTGGAAAATAACACTCTTTGAAAATTCTTGGCCTAAATAACACAACCCCCATATGAAATGACTATATTGCCCATTAGTGATTTTGAGACCTAAAACTTTACCCGTTTGGACTCTACCAAATTTCTATTCTCCACATCTATTAATGATCTTTCTATGCATTTTATGTAAACTCGATATGTAAAATGAGTAGAGAATACTAACACTCTAGACACTATTATACATCCATAGACACTATTAGACATCTGTAGACATTGACATACATATTTGAAGATATGTGTTTGATTTCCTGATGATGTTCTTTCACGTAATAAAAAACGCAGAGGTATGGCCTCTGGAAAGGTAGATCCGTTGGATGCACAATCGACCAATGTCCATGTATTTAATGATTTCACAGTCGGTGACGTAATAAAGTCGAAGGCTGAATTGATATTGCGAACACGTGTGATGTCTGTTAAGACAAATCGTGAGTTTAGAGTCACACATTCAGACCGGATGAGGTTGATAGTGGTGTGTGTTGATAAGAAATGTAAATAGAGGATGTGGGGTTCGCTTTCAGCTGATCATGGTGAATGGCTTATTCGGGCATACGAAAAGGAATATAGTTGCTCAATTGATTCGCCTTTAGCCAACACACTCACATAATCATGCTTCAAGCACTCCAATACCCAAGCTTAAAGTACAAACGGAAATGTATTTCTCTTGAAATTTTTTGGCTTAACCTCTTCGACTGTCAAACATTCCTTGAACATATGAGCCCACATCCTAACCTGTGTCTCATGTAAGTCCGCCCCATGGATATGCGTTGAACACGACGGGGTCGTCAACCATCCGAATAGCCCGAGGATGGACACATATATCACTCTCCAAGATGAATACATTGTTGTGTATGATGAACAACAGTAACGCACACACTTTGCGTAAATTGACACTGTCTTTATCTTGGTTTGCCTCCTCTTACATCGACTCAACCAACTGTCGAAATTGTACATTAACACCACCGAGGAAATCCTGGAATGAAAATCCCTCGTCATCATCGTCTGCGGGAAAGTTTCCGAAGCTAATGCCAATCAATAATGAGAACTTAAGATGGCAAAAAATATTACCCTTTCCTCTAATATTAAACTTGAGGGTCCTTATTGAAGGTCCATCTAACACCACCTCACCCCTAGTCACTAGCCAACCTAGTGTTGGCATTTGTATCACAAACCTCTCCAGTTTAAATATCAAATTAATTAACTCATACTCTTCCAACATTTTCTTGTAATTGTCAAGACTAAGGAATCGACGGGCCTCAACTAAACAACAATTCTTCGCCCTATTGTTTAACTTTACAGTAACCATACCTGCATAATAAAATATATCAATAACAGTTAGCCCTGGAACACTACTTATGGACATCACTAAACATTGATGTACACTGCTATAGCAACAAGGCACCAACACTAAAAGATTGCACACTTCTACATCAATATCATTATATTGTGAGTAGAAGAACAAAAAAATTCTTGCTTTTTCCACAATTCATGTAATACAACAAAAAACCTAATATTTGAGTTTAGCATGAAAATAAGGCATTAATAACAAAAATTTTAAGCGGATTTCTTGGTGAAAGGCGGTGGTGGGGTTTTCTTTGTGTTTTTCGACTCTGGAGAGAGTGACAAATAGGTTGTTGTGTTTTGAGAGGGAAAACTAACGAGAGTCATACTTTAATGGAGAATGGGATTCAAAGTAATTAAGGGGCAATATAGTCATTACATGTGGGGTGTGGTATTTAGGCTAAGAATTTTTTAAGAGTATTATTTTTTAATAATTTGTTTAAGTGTGATTATTTTATCAAATTTCTCCACATTATTCTTTTTTCCTTTGTAATTTTAAACTAAAAACGAATTAATTTTGGAATATTTTTTTTTAGAAAAATGGACAAATAAATTGTGAAAGGGGAATATTTAATTTTTGAAGTGGGGCACATATTCATATTTTTAAAGTGGTGCCCATATTCGTTACATTTATATTACATATTTTAAATACGATGAACGAATTTGTAAAGTAAAATGTAACACGACAAGCACGTTAACGTCAAATACAGGAGAAAAATGGCAATCACGTTGTTCATACTTCCATAGTATGAGCAGACACACATCGGTCCACGTGATCTTCACGAGGTTTTGTACTACTTTACTTTCTCTTTGTTTGTTTGTTTGAGTTGTGTCACGTTTGGTGTCAATATTTCATTTGTCCACTCAAGTTGGCAACAAACAGACAAACGTGTCCCAAATATGAAGAAAAGATAAATATACCTAAAATAAAACCATTTTTAATATTTTTGTTTTAGGAAAAGTAAATAAATAAATTAGGATAGAGAGAATAAGTGTAGGTTACTCATGTAGAAAAGAAAAAAAATTCATAATTACTTCCTTCTTTTTTAGTTATCGTAGACTTTAACACATACATTAATTAGGGATCTCATATGTTTGACTAGTATATTTTTATTTATTAAGAGAATAAACAATATTATTTCAAATTTCAAAATAAAACTATAACTCATGATCATTTAATAAAGAGGTCATAATAGAAAAAATAATGTCCACGGGACATAGCTCAAATGATAAGGGGCTTCACTATAAGAGTATGTTTTTCCAAAAATGTGTGGGTTCGATTCACGGCAGGTGCATGAGTAACTCTGCATTTGTTCAAGGGAGGATCTGCTTGTGGGTGGTTACCCAGCCTATTCTGAGCACTCTTGAGGTGAAGTACCGAGCCGCTAGAGGCACATCCCGAATTCACCTCCTCTGTTGGGCGATGGGCTAGCCAAGCGGGAACGCCTTACATAAGCATATCATTTATAATAGAAAAATTAAAACAAAAAATATTTGAAAATATAAAATAATAATTAAATAATTTATATTTTACTAAAGGACAAGTAAAGAAACAGAGAAAGTAAAAGCAGGTGAAAAAATGGGAAGAATAATTTATTAGGAGCATTGATATGAGAAACGTGTAGTTTCTCTGTTCCACAAAGCCGCCCATGAGTCTAAACCTTACATTCTTCGCCTCATATAAACGTCTACCCACTTTCTACTTCTGCGCTTGGTATAGGGTACCTCAACTATCATCACCCATGCTCTACTCAACTAGTCGGATTCAAATATCACTTTGTACTCGATAATTAGTCGGGTATACTGAATTTTGTTGAACATATACTCATTAATAGTATATAATTTCATAAAATTAATTTTGTGTTCCGGGATTTCATCTCTCGAGTACAGTTCAATTGGTGAAGAATTAGAATGTAAAGTAGTGTTCTTTTTTAGTGCAGAATAGTGTTGATAAAGTAGTTAATATGTAGGTTTTAGTCCCCTCATCAGGTAAGACACGTCCAACCATTTACCTCCTTCGTACACTTCAGGACAGGGTGTGTGGGGTCATTACTATGACAGTTTCATATGTTATGAAAAAGTAATTTTATAAATATAATGTTGAATAATTTGTGAATCTTTATGGTGAATCCAAAACTTGTAAAGAGGTTCAATGAAATGCAAAGTTAAACACATAAGGTGTAAAGTGGAAACTGTTGTCCTATATGGGAAGACTATGAGCAAAATTTTCACTTAATATGTACACACCCTCAAAGGCTTAGTAAATGCGTATCAATATTATGGTAAGATCTCTAGCACGAAAGGGAGTGAAAATCTTGGAATTGAGCTTGGACTAATTGCAAGCCTAGGTGCGTGTACGACCTGTGGACACGAATGATGTTTCAAAATTAGGCGCTCGTGTGAAGTCATTTTACACTTGATCAAGATCAGTTTTTCGCAATTCAAAAGGTTCTAGTCATTTTGATTTTCGCATTAAAAGTGGAATTATGTTGTTGTCATGAAAACATTTTTATCTGTGATTATAGAGGCTTAATTGCAAGTTAATGACAAAGATTGAGCAACCTCTATAATCGTCCAAAAAAATTTCTCATTTGAACTCGAAACACAACGCACATTACACACAAAATCGAGAGCTCATTCTCTTTGAACTTTCATTGTGTTTTTAGTCTAGTGACTAACAAGCTCGTCTAGCAAAGCCAGTTGGTTATTTTATCATGAGAGATGATTCGTTCCAAGTGTTCAAAATCACTAATAAGAAAGAGATTGAATTAGTTTTAAGGGAAAGTGTGTTTACTCACGACTTGATTATTTAATTCATTTTCGTTGTACTTTTTCACATGTATAGTTTCTTTGTGTTTGTTTCTAAAGTATTAATACATAGTTTTATATTGTATGTAAGTTCCCTACATGTAATGAGTAACTTGTTAGGCTGTTACACGCTCGGTACTAGACTCACAATTTTGCCTGTAAGCTTTGCTAGTCGAACTCGGATATAATTTTAACTCGATACCAAACAGATGGCTTATAACCCATCTCGATCAAGTCAATATTTTGCTGAGCACCTAGTAATACGATTCAAAAGGTTGCATTCGCGACAAAAAATAATACTCTAATTTATATTATCATATTGAAGAATGTAAATGAAAGCAAGAAGCAAATTAATTTTTTTTAATGTTTGCAATTAACCATAATATAATTATGTAGTTGTGTAAATAATCTGATGTGGTGTATAATACTCCCCCGTCCCTAAATGATTGATACATCTGATATGCTTACCGAATTGATAAAGAGGCATAACTACCCAAGAAGCAATGAGTCCATGACCCTAGATTAGGAAAAAGAAGTTGGTAAGCAATTGGTGAAGAAAAGCGCGTGTATGAGTGATGAACACATTACACATGAACATTATATTTTTCTTCAACCCAAAAACGTTTCCCACATAAAAAACTACAATCACAAACACGCGGTTGTTGCCGACTTCTTCTTCCAACTTTTTCTTTTTTCTTCACCCAAATATTTTTTCTAAAAACCAATTAATTGCTAAAGTTTGACTTTTCTACATCAACTACTCTCTCCATCCCTAAATAATTGATACGGATCAATAAAACACGATTTAAAATATAAATATCTCTTATTTTATGTGCGAAAAAATCATAAAAAATTAATATTTCAAAAATATATATTGAGACGAATTTAACAAGATCTCACATGACTATATTATTTCTTATCGTTTAATAAGAATTCTTGATCAAATTTTTAAAGTTTGACCACAAAAAAGTCAAATGTACCAATCATGGATGGAAGGAGTATTATAATTGAGTGACTAACTATTAGGACCGTTAATAAGTCGAGTGGTAATGAAAAACGAGGTTATCCGTTCGGGTAATCACCAATTCTAATCAAGTAAGTATGTTTCGGGTGACCAGTATTATATCGTATTGGAACACGACTAGGTTAATGTTTGACAGATTATGTGTCGTGTATTTTAGTGTATCTAAGGAGATATCATAACCTCGTTATGATCGTAAGATCGATAATAAATACCTAAAGACATCAATTAGTTTTAGAATATATCAATATTCACTCCATCAAGTCTTGGTATGACTTTAGCGAATATAATATTCATACTCGATCCATTCACAACATTACTATTCACTCATGCATGATATTTTCAATAAAACAAAATATAATTGTCACATAAAGTAAAACCTTGTCTTGAATTAGTTAAAAGACAAGCTCTTAAGTTATATCGTGTAATTTACTTTTTACGTGCACTCCAGGATGACCGATTCATTCTTTTTGATAATTGCAAAATACATTTAACTCAAGTTAGCTTCAACCGACCTTTTAAACCCCATGGTAGAAACCCTAGTTAATTTCTCCCACATGTATTTTTTCCGTAACCCAAAATACAATATTCATAATCAAACAAAGCCCCCACCTCCCCTCCTCTCTCTCTCTCTCTCTCTCTCTCATATTTGCCTTTTCCATTTTGCCAAGAACAACAAACTGAGAGGCGAATTCATATAGCAGATTCGTTTTGGAGTAGTTTTTTTGGAAATCTCGAAGAACCTCATTGATTCTGCTTTGAAACTAATCATTTGATAGTGTATGTTCTTGAAACTTTGGCAGATTTTTTAGTCCATTTATGCAAATATGCAATATGTTGAGGACTTTGTATTTTATGGGGTATTTTTATTTTGTGTTATAAGTTGAATTGTATGCTGTTGAGATCTAAATTTGAGTATATGGAAAAAAAATTCAGTTGGAGTTTTTGTTGTTGAATTTGTTGGAATATATAGCAAAGATTGGAGCTTTTTTAAATTTGGGTTTCGGGTTTTGGTTTTATTGTGGTTATTCATGTTATGAAAATTGAGGTGAATATGGGAGGTGAATTGTTGGCTGAAGAAGATAAGGCTATGGTAGCTGCTGTGTTAGGGACTAATGCTTTTGATTATTTGATGACAAGCTCGGTTTCGGCCGAGTGCTCTTTAATGGCTATGGGAAATGATGAGAATTTGCAGAATAAGCTTTCAGATCTTGTGGAGAGGCCTAATGCGTTGAATTTTAGTTGGAATTATGCAATATTTTGGCAGATTTCGAGGTCGAAAAGCGGTGACTTGGTGTTAGGATGGGGGGATGGATGTTGTAGGGAGCCAAAGGAAGGAGAGGAGTCTGAGGTTACTAGGATATTGAAGCTTCGTCTCGAGGATGAGGCCCAACAAAGGATGAGGAAGAGGGTGCTGCAGAGATTGCACGCCTTGTTTGGTGGTACTGATGATGATAGTTATGCGTTTGGTTTGGATAAGGTTACTGATACTGAGATGTTCTTCTTGGCGTCGATGTACTTTTCCTTCCCTCGAGGAGAAGGTGGCCCCGGAAAGGCTTTCATGTCGGGGAAGCATTTGTGGATGGCAGATGTGCTGAGATCTTCAGGGGGTGAATACTGTGTTAGGTCATTTCTTGCGAAGTGTGCGGGTATGCAAACACTTATTTTGATCCCGACGGATATTGGGGTTGTAGAATTGGGCTCTGTGAAATCTATACCAGAGAGCATGGAGCTTGTTCAGTCGATAAGATCTTCGTTCTCTTCATTTTCATCGCTTCTCAGGGCCAAGCAAATGGCAAGGATGACGATGTTGATGGATAAGAGGGAAGAAAATGTTCATTCTGCCCAATTGGCACTAGGCAACAACCACTCGGATGGAATTCCCAAGATTTTCGGTCAGGATTTGAGTTGTAATCTTACTCAGTATAGAGAAAAACTTGCAGTTAGAAAGGGAGAAGACAATCCATCAGATTTATATCCAAATGGAACTAGGCTTCCATTCTCGAACAACCGGAATGGAACCTGGCCTCAGTCGATTAACGGGAAGCTGGGAAGTGTTGGGGAACTTTACAATGGTACTCAGGCCCCGATGAACAATGTATCAGAGGCTGTTAATGGAGCAAGGGAAGAATTCAGGTTTCAGAATTTTCAGCATCAGAAGCCAGCACAAATGCAAATTGACTTCACTGGGGCTGGCACAGGTTCTATCATATCCAGACCACCTAGTGTTGAATCAGAGCATTCTGATGTCGAGGCTTCCTGCAAAGAAGATCATGCAAGTGTAGCTGATGGAATGAGGCCTAGAAAACGCGGGCGTAAACCTGCAAATGGAAGAGAAGAGCCTCTGAATCATGTGGAGGCTGAGAGACAGAGACGGGAAAAGCTAAACCAACGGTTTTATGCTCTGCGTGCTGTAGTTCCTACTATTTCCAAAATGGATAAAGCGTCCCTCTTAGGGGACGCCATTGCTTACATAACCGAGCTACAGAAGAAGCTCAAGGACCTGGAAACCGAGAAGGAAAGATGTGGAGCTAGGGATGGCCCGAGTTTGGAACCCAATTTGATCCCACAAGTTGGTTCTCAAATTCCTCATATTGACATCCAAGCAAGCCATGATGTACTGACAATTAGAGTAAGTTGTCCATTAGATGAACATCCTGCATCAAGAATCATAGAGTCATTCAAAGAAGCACAGATCAAAATTGTCGAGTCGAAGATGTCAGCTGTAATGGACAAAGTGGTCCACACATTCGTCGTAAAGTCCCATGGATCGGAGGAGCTGACAAAGGAGAAGTTGGCCACCATACTATCTGTTCCCGCCGAGTCCAAATCGTTGCTTGGACCTTGATAGTACAACGCTAATTCTTCGATCAGCTAGGGGCTAATATGTAGTGAAGTATGAATTTCCCTTTTGAACTCCTGTCATAATTTTTGCTATACAGCAGTTACAAAGTAGAGTATAGACATAATTTCTTAACAAGTAGGAAAAAGTATTGTTATGTGTTTGTGCATCTGCAAAGCCTGTGGAATAAAAAACAGGCCATTAAAATTAATTTTTTCTTTCCTATAAAATTTGTACTACTTCGTTTTTATTCAAATGAACTACATCCTCTAGCTCGAGGTTTTAATTTCCTTACAATGTTGTCCTTGTTGATTTCGGCTTGGCTAATAACTAGTTGTCGGTTTGCAGAAATGACCTGAAAAACATAGGAACTCAATGATAGTTCAAATATTTTAATGGTTTTGTTAATAAATATTTCATGTTTAAGTACCTACTAATTACCTAAGTATGATCTTAACTCTTAAGTCAACTGTATATGAAATACCTGATCTGTTATAGACACACAAGAATACTGCATTTTAGGGGTGAAATTACCATTTTGCCCCTCTATTTCTAGGTAAAGTAAATGAGAAAGTTAAGTGAGGAATAAAATTGTAACTTCGAAAACACTGTTTTGATGTGTATAGTGTTACATGCGAAAATACATGATTTTTCAAATTGCAAAATTGTAGTTTTATTTGAATAGAGGCTAACTATATTTTTACCCTTCTCATTTTTAAAAGTTTTATATATATCAAATTACTTTGTTTATCTTTGTAAAGTAATATGTTTGACAGATGCATTAACTAAAAGTTGATTTCACAAAACACCTAATTATATTAGTAAAAATATCTACTATAAAAGGATTAGAGAGTGAAGACCCTAAAATTTGTGAATGGTTAGTTGTATTCTTTTGCTTAAATAGTTAAGTTGATGAAATATGTGAATTAATAACTGTAAGAACAGAAGTTCGATTATGTTTTACGGGATCATTAACTGATATGATTTGCAAATTATTACAACAACTCGAAATTTAATCCGTTGAAAAGAAGTCGGTGGTCCAAATTGGGGGATGGGATATCAGGTCACGCGGGTGGAGTATTTAATACTACCTCCATCCCTTTATTTTAGAATCATTTTGACTTTTTGGGTCAAACTTCGAAAGTTTTGACCGTAAATTTTTATTAACCGATAAGAAATAATATAGTTATATTGGATCTTGTTAGATTCCTCTTAATATATATTTTTGAAATATCAAGTTCTTATAATTTTTACATATGTAATATTAAAAATATTTACGTTTTAAGTCGTGTCTCGAAGACCGTGAAAAAGTAAATGGTTCTTATAAAAAGGGATGGAGGGAGTAGTAATATGAGAGTTCACGTTGTTCGCATGAGATATGATAATGCTACTCACATGTGACCTTCCTAACTCCACTTTTCAAACAACAATACAAACAGCATGACTAAATAATAAATACTCCATCTTTGGTCAACATAAACATGTGAGACATCAATTTTATTTTTTATTTTTCTTTATCAAACACCACCCAAAGTGCTTCCTACGTCTTACAACCTGCAATCATACAAATAATTTAATGATTTGGTAATAGTATTATCAGATGTATATTATAGTTATGGTAGTGATGTGGACCCTACTTATGGAATACTATAGTGGTCTAGACGAGTTTAGATTTGATCCATGGATTATAGCCCACCTATGGCTGGGTTATATGAGTATTTTCATGATGTGCGAGAATTAGGGAAAAGGTAATCTATAAATACTTAGCTTAATTTAGTAGATAAGGTAAAATATTCTGAACAAATTTGATTGTCGGAGTATTTGTGATTAAATATCGATCACACTTTGAGGTATCGTGGGATGTCCGAAAACAAGCACACAAAGGCTGGAACATCTAAACAACCATCTAAAGTCATACCACCCAAGCAACCTTTTGAACATGCATCAAGGCGAGACGGTACGAGCCAAGATGTCAGGAATCAGATCAAACAAAATAGAGTAGCTGGTGCCCTTAGGATGTTATGGGGTTGAATGAGGATGAAATAAGCTTGATTTGGAGCTTAAATAGTCATAAAATAGTTGAGTCGATCGAATAGCCTAGTGGAAAAGGCTCTTGCTAGTGACCAAAAGGTCATGGGTTTGAAACTTAACTCATCGCTAATTTACAAAAAAAAAAAAAAAATTGGTCATAAAACAGTAATTTTTTAGGTCCATCGTGACCCCCATCGGGACCCTGAATCACGATGAAAAAAGATAGGTCACCGTGACCCTTCCATCGTGACCCCTCTCACGATGGGACTCACGATGAAGATTACGCTGGTCGTTGGACAAACTTAAAACTTCATTTTTTTTGCTTCGTTTAAACTCCAATTTTAACGATTCAAAATACGTTGGAAAGCTTTTTTCATCCTCTTTAAGTATATGTATTCAAACTCAAGCATAAGACATGAAACATGAATGAGAAACATACCAACCATATAGTTAGATCAATAAATCTTTGGTCCTGTTGATTCTCATTTTCTTTTCTCAAATAAGGCTTGATCCTCTTGACTGGTGTGATTGACCTTTCATCATTGTCACCACATCTAATACTTGAGTAGTTTTATGTAAATATTGCGGCAAGCATCAATTGCATATAGAATGGCATTAGTCTTGTGCTTGCTAAATATGGTTCTAACATGGCTATGAGATAAATCATTTAAGTAAACATGTTAGATAGTAAGTCAATGTTTAAGTCATCATTAAAACAAGGTGTACGGACTCATAGTCTAACACTATTTATCTAGATGTAGGGTACTCACGTGAATATCCCTACTGTATAGTAAATCCGTCCCTGCTTAGATGAGCACCTATAAGACTGGGACACGCGTCCCATAATGTGCGATAATTACGGGAAATGTAACTTATAAATACCCAGTTGTATTCAGTAGACAAGGTAATACATATTTTACTCCCTTAATACTTATACTCTTGAATACTCTGAACTGACTTGATCGTCGGAGTGTTTGTGGTTGAACACCGACCGTACTTTCAGGTATCATGGGACGTCCCAAAGCAAATAATGCAAAGGCTGGAACATCTAAACAATCATCGAAAGTCATACCACCCAGGCAACCTTCTAAACATGCATCAAGGCCACCTGAGCGCTCTGTCGCAAGGAGTCGCGCCGACCCTTCTCATGGTCGGACAGAACAGTCTATGTCGTCTTGCTTTAACTTCGGTTCCGAACGGGAACGAGAAATTCAAATGGGGGTGGACTTAACTCTATGCGCCCAAGAGAAGGAAACGAACCACAAGGCCAAGTCTCGCAACCCTGTACAAGATCATCCTCAACCATTAAATCGACAAGAGGGTCTCAGCACTCATATCCCTCCACCAGTGATGAACTTTGATGTGCCTGAGAAGCCAGCAATGCCTGCAACCCTACTTTTGGTGCCTGTGACTCATGACCCGGCATATCTAAAGCTATTATAGGGTTGGAAGAGTTAAAGAAGCAAGTTACGACAATGGTTGCTTGCACCCCTTCCGTGGTGCCCCATACAGATATGTCATTCTCATATCGTCTAAAGGCCATTCCTTTGCCTTGGGGATGTGTCTAACCCCAATTTCATTCACGCAATACAACGGAACCGGAGACCCTCAGAAGCATCTTAAAGGGTTCCTTGTGCAAATGACTATGTCTGCTAATGAACCAGATCTTTATACTCAGCTTTCGCCAATAGTCTCTTAGGTAAAGCCTTGGACTGGTACATGGAGTTGCCCGCCAAGTCATTAGACACGTACGAATAAACAACTGCATCTTTTTTGGCTAAGTTCGGGGCATTGATCAAGGAAGGTCTCTATGAAAAGACTCTAAAGGAAGTCAAACAAAGAAGGAATGAGTCTCTTCACGCATTTCACAAGCGATACAAGTATCCCATCTTGTAACGAGAAGATTACATATATGCGATTCTTCCGCAGGTTACGTTATTGGGTATTACTTCTTGAAAAGACATTGTCCAAGGACGAATTAACAGCATGATTCGTCAGTATATAAAAATGGAGGAGTTGAAGGTCAAATTTGAGAAGCGTGATAAGAACAGACCTCCAAGATACTATGCTCAAGAAGGATCGTTCCCCCACCAAGCCAAAAGTCTAGGAACGTCTGTAGAAAGATAGAGGTGCGAACTTTGGGAAATCCTACGCCCAGAATTACAAACGCAAGACTTATTTACCTCCGCACAAGCGCGACACAGATCGCACGGGTGCTTCCACTAAGACGCACAAGACCTTCCGTGAACCCCTCCTACAATTTCAGTGGCAGAGGTCTTCCCCAATATTTCAGGCAAACAACTCTTACCGTAACCAAATAGACTAAGTACAGCGTGTAAGCGTGAGAAGAACAAGTATTGCGAGTATCATCGAGAGCATGGTCATGACATCAATTAATGCAATATCCTCAAAGCAGAAATTGAACGGTTCGAGCTATAGGTCACGAGATTACCGTCGAGACTCGCAGCCCAAGCCGCACATAGATGCCCGAAATAATAGAGATCACTCATCTGCTCCTGTTCGTCGCAGAGTTGAGACAATCTCTGGGGCATGGATGGTGATGGAGACTCTCGGAATGCTAATAAAAGATACGCTCAAAGAGATATTTATTCATTCCTCCAAGTACATACCACAAAAATGGACCCCGTCACCTTCGAAGAAAAGGAATTACAAAGTATCGAGCTATCACATGATGATCCATTAGTGATTATGCCCATAATTACAAATGTGGATGTAGACTTGTAGAGTATATGTTGGTGGATACGCGAAGCTGAGTTGATATACTCCCTCCATCACTAATTGATAGAAAAATTTGACTTAACACAAATTTTAATAAAATTTTGGATTTGTCTCTCATACAAATTTCCCCCTCCACTCACCTTTCTCACAATTAGTCAAAGTAGGACCAATTGTGAGATTTCTGATAAAGGAAAATATCTCTATCAATTAGGATGGCGAGAGTTCCATACATCAATAGGTTCGACAATAGCGAAAAAAGCCTTTAGTATTACCCTTCTACTAAACAATTTCAACAATTCTTTCCTATTAACATTTATTTTTCCGCTTCAAGTTTCAGTCAACAATTAATTTTAGTTTTGTTAGAATAAGACAAATAGAACCATATTACAAAAATAAAAAGTACTTGATTAAGAGTTAACAAGAAAATAGAAACTAAAAAAAAGAAGGGGCGGGGGTATTTTTCAAAATTTGAACCTCAATTTTTGTGGTCTTCCAACACAAATTATACCCCTACAAGTATAGCAAAGTTATCCAATATGTTTGTAAAAAAAATCATAATCTTGAAGCTGCAGAATGGTTTCTAAATCTGAACTAAAATATTGAAAAATATGTGAAATCCATGGACCAAAGCAGTAAGAGATCTAATGTTACAACGGTTGCGGTCAACTCATCAGGGGACATATTTTCCAGACCTAAGGTGGTTGTTATAATACATGGTGGGGAAAGAGCAGATACCGGTCGCCAACCCTACTTATCGAAAAAAAATGGTTAAATAAGATATGATGTAGATATCTCAACTTTGGTAACCATGGTCACCTTTGAGACGATGCCCGTTTTCCTTTGTGGTTCCATTGTCACAAACTTCTGCTTTCCTATCTGGACAGTTTTTGGAGATATGCCCCGATTTCATGCAATTGTAACAATGCTTTTTTCTTTGTGATCCAACTCTAGATGCACATTTTGAGCCTACACCATGCCCATCATGGGATGTGATTCTAGATTCACATTTAGATAGTATACGATGCCCACTAGGCTTTGCAGGTTGTTTGCCATTGCGAGCATCTTCTTCAACCTTAAGACGGTGCATCAACATGTGAAGAGGTAAGAACTCTTCCCGCATCATTCTCAAGCGAAATTCCTTCCATGAAGGAGGGAGTTTGGAGATAATGACACAAACATGAAAGTACTCCTCTATCCCGATGCCCGAAGCACATATGGAATGTGCAATTCTCTGCAGTTCATGAACTTGTTGAAGAACAGAGATACCATCAACAATCTGAAACTGCACATACTTGTTTACCTGGGATCTGTTTGTTCCAATATCTTCATTGTAAGCAGACTTAAGTTCTTCCCAGAGCTCTTTAGCACTGCAGTCTTTCCTAGAATAGTCATTGTAAAGGTTGTCACCCAAACAAGTTAATATTTTGCTGCGGCAAATGTAGTTGTCATCCACCCACTTGCGTGCCAAAGCTTTTGCTTGATCTTCTTCTTCACGTGTGCCGGTAAAAGTGGAGCTAAAGCTGGGGCATGCCTCAGTAAGCACATAAATAACCTTCAATTCTGAAAGGGATAATTCCATCTGATGCTTCCAAAGGTAGTAATTTGTCCCATCGAGACGAACAGGCATATGCATGAGTCCAGGAGGAGGACGAGAAATGGATGAATTATGATGCAGGTTTTCTGTAGATGCAGATCCTGACGGTTGAGAAATATGGTTCCCTAAAGGATCCTGAACACTGTTAGGAGGGGTATGGCATAAAGAGTTAAGGGTTGTTGAAGCATTTGAATTTACTTCAATTTGTTTACTTCCTTCTAACTTTAATTCTTGTAAATTTGCTATGGAGTCTGAATTAGATGTAGAATCCTCCATTCTTTTACTGTCGACAGTAGCATTTGCTTGAGCCGAATCAACCAGGAGACCAGACGCAGCTGGTTTAGATGGCTTACAACCAGTTGGCAATCTACAAATTCACCAAGTTCAATGTCAATGATACGAGCAAACGACTTTCAGAAGAAACATCTAAAAGATCACACCTTCTCAGTTAGAAGGGAATCCAGAAAAGAAGTTTAGAAAGATAGTTTCACATGTTAGAGCTTCGAAAATAAACATCTCAAAGTATGACCCTTCTGCAATATAAGTATGATTATATGACTTGTAACGACTATCAGACATTTTAACATTCGTTTACTAGAAAAACTCTCCAAACATATTGTGATGTGCTCTACAAAAGGATGCTTCCCATCATATCATTATAAACTAGCAGGATCAGATAAATCAAGTCTGCTAAGTAAAATTGAACTGGAGTAATTTTTAAAAGGGAAGTGATTTTTAGTATGATTTTGAACTAAACTATCCCTGAATTGCTTATGTATAACATTTGCAATATATTTAAATTTATAAAAGTCAGAATGGTTTGGACAAACACTCAACCTTCGATAGAAATCAATTTTGAATGGAAACATCACTCGCATTTGTAAAAGAGACATTACAAGGTCACTGAAATCAACAAAGTCATCTCACCTTGATTTCATTCTTGTAATAGCTTCCTCTATAGCAGGGATGTTGTTCTTGATGCATAGCCATTGTTCAGTGGTCAAGCTCATTCCTTTCAGAATAAAATAATTCAACAGTAACCAGTTAAAATTTTGCACCTAACTCAGAAATACAGTGCAAAAAGAGGAAAGAAAGCCACTGGGTCTAATTAAATACATTGGCAAATGAAATCATATACGAAAAATGTCACATAGGCATAAATAATGAGTTCGGATATGTAAATGTATATTGACTATAGAGTCTAATTAAATACACAGACAGCTGTTTTTCAAGTTCGTAAGAGGATACAGGCTTAACATAAGGACTTGGATATGTAGTACACTTACCTTTTCGCATTTTTTAAGCTAAGGCCTCAAACTCGTTAGAAGACCATGAAATATGATTCAAGTCCATAGAATCCTCCAATCACACTTGGGATTGGATTTTATAAAATTCAGGCATAGAGTCAAAGGAAGCACTATTCTATTACTTCAGGAATGTTAAGTAATTTTGTTATTCGTGTAGTGAACTGTGTAGGTCGAAATGTCATATATTAAGGAGGGGTGCTAAAATAAATTTTAGTATATTGCAAGTATCACCGACACCAAACTTGAGGTGAACCAGTTCAAAGAAGGTTAGAATCTCTTCTAAGCTGAACTCCATTGAGCTCGTTTTGGCTCCTCTACAGCCAACGTCTGTTCAGAAATTCACATGAAGACTTCACAACTGAATTATATGCACCATACATATCATCCCAGGCAGTATCCATAAGCTTAATTTCATAATAGAAGTTGCTTCATCTATTGTAAAAATGCAAGTGATACATATTGCAGCAACAATACAAGCATGAACGTCTAGCAACTTAGCCTGCCTTCAGATGAAGCCAATATCAACATAGGAAAAGTAATAAAGCTTGCAAGCTGGTACTAGTACCATTTGTGAACCAAGATTACTTCATTCGAAGTAACTTTAAATCATTTAACGTTGATGTACATAAACATTTGTTAGTTTACAACATAATCTATATCAGCATATTGTGTCCAAAATTGGGTTCGCAAATGATGTTTCTTATAAATTCAGTACTGCCTCATCAATTATAGAGAAAAGCAACAAAACCAGCTTTCAAGGAAACATATGTAGTACTAGTTATGAACAACTCCTATACTTGACAGTCAAGGATTGGTATCAACTAGAATGATGAGACAACAGGTATGACATCGAATAGTGGCAGAAACCAATCCACAGATGCTCCAAGTTCACAAGAACACTGGCATTGTAATAAATAAGACCATTCATGTCAGAAGTAGCTCTACCAATCATGAAAAGGAACTCCTACACGCAGTTGATGATTGAGATTAACCAGAACGACTAGGCAAAGCGTATGATATCTAATACTTCCTCCAATTGTTTTTACTTGATGTTCGTTCTCCCCGTCTCATGCTTTGACCAACTATTACTTTCAAGTTATGAAATATTACAAGAAAACTATTTTATGAAATAATTTTCAATGACAAATACAATGTATCTAAGTTTATATGGCTAATTACATTTCATTATGTGAAATTTACACACTGACAGGAAGGATCACTCATACATGAGTAAACATAGTTGCTATATAATAAATACCTCCACTTTTAGGAAAATAAATCCCGTCTTTCTGATGATAGTCCTGAATAGTAACCATGGGTTGCCCTCCGAAGTTACGAACTTTAACATTCCTCGTCAACGACAACTACAATAAATATATAAAGAAATTATTTAGAGGATAAATTTAAAAACAGAATAAAGTTCAGTCATATTATCAGCCCGATTGATAACCCAATCTCACATTGTTCGATTAATAACTTCTGCGATAGTGATAAGATACTGACTTTTATCCATCTATAGTCAATTGGTTTTAATAAAATACTAATGCGAGGCATAAAACTTCGTTCAATAGGCTCTTCCAGCTGTTTTCTTTGTAGGGGGTGTGTGCATTAAAAAAAATAAACAACGATTCAACATTTCCATCCATCATTACCCCACTACGAAAAAAGCGTACAATCCACCATCAAATTAGAATAAACTCAATAAACAGTAATTTGCCCATGAAAGCAGTTGACTCATTTCATAAATCCTCAAATCTTCAAAAAGAAAATAACGCATTGAAACGACCCCGATCCGTTCTCGACACATAAAACTGAAAATACAACATCATCAGAAACCAAGAAATTAACTTCCTAAACACTAGACCAACATTCAAATGACAATCTTCTACGGATAATTTCAACCTACATTACTACATACATTAAGGTGATAATTTCGATTCAAATCAAAGTCACCGGTACAAACTGTGCTCCAAATTTTCTCAATATACACACAAAACTTCGATAATCTAATTTATAAGAAAGAAACTCAATTCTTCTTTCTACTATAAATCTGGCCAACAAAAAAAAAAACTAGCAAACTTCATAGCCTTAATTGACAAGTCTAATCTCTCATTCAAATACTATACAACATACTCCCTCCATCCCAAATTAGTTGTCCCATTTTGACTATTTTGACTTATACGGTCTCCAAAACACAACTTAAAATGTAAATATCTCCAGTTCGATATTTCAGAAATATACACATAATAATGAAACTAACCTCACAAATAAACGAGGATTTATTATTATTATGTTCGCAAGAAATAGCGCCACTAATATCGTTATCCTCTTGCCGAACCGCTTCAGTTGGTTGTACTTCATTATTTACTCCTGCTTCAATCCGTTGTACGTCATTATTATTATTACTAATTATTTTATGAGTGGCGGTTGAGAGTAAAAAAGACTCGAGAACGGTTCTGATGAGCTGCTTCTGGTCCAAGTCGAACCGGTCGATACCGAGGCGGTGGGCGGTGGCGGTTCTGATAGTGAGTTCAGTAGCGGTTTCGAAGTCGGCGGATTTGAGGAGGTCTAAAACGGTCGCTTCTATTGAGTTCCGGCGTTGGATGTTGTCTTCTTCCGCCATGTTTGAACCAGTGGAGGTGCTGCTTTCGTATTGGGGACCTCGTGGTACGCACTTGATACAACACTATACAATGTTTGTTTATAATATACTTCTTTCATTCCTAAAAGTTATCACATTTGCTAATTTATATTCGCGGGTCAAAACGAGCCAAAACTATGATTTCAGCTTGAAAAGGACCGAAGAAAAAGGTCAAGGGTCAAAAGGGGCCGAAAAGTGATATCGGATCGAAATGGGCCGAAAATATGATCAGGATTCGAAAGGGTAGGAAAAATGTTATCGGTCGAAACGGACCGAAAATATGATACCAGATCGAAACGGGCCGAAAATATGGGCGGGGTCGAAAGGGAGGTGAAAATATGTTCTCGGGTTGAAACGGGCTGAAAATATGGAGCATGGTCAAAATGTGTCGAAAAATATTCTCGGATCGAAATGGGCCGAAAGTGTCTTACTGGGTCGAAATGAGTCGAAAACATGATCCTGAGCCGCAAATATGATTGAAAGGGATGAAGGGAGTAATTCCTTATAACTTTTAGATTTACACTTGATAAAAGGTAAAATAATAAGTTTTAGATTAAAAACGAAAAGAAAAATCAAAATCCTTACATTTTTAGAAAAATTCAAATGTGACAATCTTTTAGCCTTTTGGGACGAAGGGCATATAGTTTTTGATTACTTATTATTCAAATACTCCCTCCAATTCAAAATTTATGACGTTTTTTGTTTTTGCGTGCCAACTTTGATCATCAATTACTTATTATTCTTTAGTCCAAGAAATATAAAATTAATATCAGGAAATTTATACTTAATAGTACTTTCATAAAAGTACATTTTTATAATTTTTTTTACAATATAACTAATTAGTTATTGCTAACCAAAGTTGGATACAGAAAACGAAAAAGACATAATTTCAATTGGAGGGAGTATAAAATAATATAAGATATTTACAAAGCCATTTTCATAAAATAAACATTAATTTTTTTTTATATTAGTAGATAATTATTTTTCAAAATATGCAGAATATAAAATAATTATATTAAAAAAAAATTCTACAATTAAGGTGAATATAGAGTTTCAAAAAAATGATCAATTTTCCATTCCGCAGTTATATACAACTAAATATATATAAGTAGATTATATAATTATTTATTCAAAACTTAAAAATTAGTTAGCAATTTCTGTATTCATGTTTGTAATATCATTGTAGTCACAATTCATCGCTAATTATCAAAAAAAAAAAAAAAAAAAAACTTAAAAATAAGTTATCTCCTAATTTTAAGGTGATTTGAGAACATAATGACTTCATTATTGTCTAACTTCTTTTTTTTTGGTAGATAATGCATTCAATTAAAATCAGAAAAGGACATTGTTGTTTGAAGTCTTAGGGACTTCTAAATTACATCTCATATGACTAGAATTAAAACAATAGATAAAAACATCATAGAGATTGTCAAAACATCCCACATTAGTTGGGAGCCACAAAATGTTACAACAGGTAGTAGTAATAATGTTCTTCTGTCTTCTCCAATCCTCCGAAATGCTAATATGCTTGAAATGATTAGTCCAGATCTGAGAAGTGAACGAATCAGTGACGATGAAAATATTATGATATCTAAATTGCTCTATAATGAAGAAAATTGTGAAAATAATTTCACCAAAGGAGGTCAAGTCAAATGATGCGGGATCCTCCTTAGTCAAGACGTTGTTTCAAAAGAAACTACGTCTATTGCCTTTAATAAGAAGAGAGACAATCCACCGAGGATTTGAGTCATACGAAATTCCCAGACAGATTCTAGTATCTCTTTTCTTTCAAGTTCTTTGACAGTCATTCAAGAAAATAGGTGAACAGCTCCCTGTTATAGTGCTAGTCCTATTGTTCTTACTGTTTAAGTTGCTACTTGGTTTATGCCTTGAATTCCGGATGGATTTAAAATCCACTTTCCTCCAATCATTTAAGGTAGTGGAAAGTAGTATCATTGCTTTTGCGATAGTGGGGGAACTATCATTGAAAATGGCTTGGTTTCGTGTAAGCCAAATCGACCAAAGGATACCACAAAAATTATGAAGATCATGATTACTAATGTGCTTATTTGTTTTTCTATTTTTAAAAATCATATTAGAAATGGCTTTGATTAAATCATTATCAAGAAAAAGGTGGTATCATTTTTTTTCTTTCCATAGAGTTGATGCAAATGGACAGCTAAGGAAAAGATGGTCAATAGTTTCCTCATTATTTTTACAGAGATTGCATATTGTATTAATATTTTTGTTTGTTCTTTTAGAGATAAGATCCATAGTGGGAAGTCTATTGAGTAGAATACGCCAGAGAAAATATTTTATTTTTTGTGGTATTTCTAATTTCCAGAGATTGGTCCAGGTAATTTGATTTATTTTGTTACAGTTATGGGGGTTGTTTGTCGTATAAGTGTGTTTGTTTTTAAGATGTTGATATATTTTTTTAGTGCTAAATTTGTTACTAGAAAGATTTTGAATATTTTCACTTTCTTGTATTGATATGGATAAAATTTTATTCCAGACTATTTGGGGAAAGAGTTGTTTAATACTCGTTAAGTTCCAACTGTTATCCTTAATAAGTTCAGAAACATACGTAGGATAAAAGTCAGGAACATGATTAATGTTAAGAAAATTTGCAAGAGTTTGAGGATAGATATTCGGTATCCAATGGTCCTTCCATATATTAATTTTAAGTCCATTACTAATAGTGTTGACCATATTGTCTTTAATTGTGTTAATTCCCAAAAGAAGACCATTCCAAGTTGTTGAGGTGTTATGTTTTTTAGTAGCTTTTAGAGCATTAGTATTAGGATAATATTTAGATTTTAAAGTTTGACTAAGAGGAATGTTAGGTTTATGGATGAGTCTCCAACTATTTCTAGCTAGGAGAGCTATGTTAAAGAGATGGAGATGTTTGAAATTAAGACCTCCATCTTGTTTATCTTTGCATAGAAATTCCCAATTAATCCAATGTATATTTTTGTTGTGTTTTCCTCCCCAGAGGAAGTTTGCAAATAGGTTGTCGATAGTTTTGATAGTTTTGAGGGGAAATTTGTAAATTCCCATGGGGTAGACAAGAATTGATTGTAGAGTGCTATGAATTAAAGTGGTTTTTCCAGCAAAATTAAGAAATTTCGTCTTCCAGCTATATATTTTTGATTTGATTTTATCAATAATATCTTTAAAGACTTTTTCTCGATCAGTGTTGATATCTAGATTAACTCCAAGGTATTTTCCAAACTTAGGGTTTTCTGATATGTTTAATTTATTTATGAGGAAGTTTCTTTTATCTTGTGGAGTGTGAGGACTAAATGTGATGACAGATTTATCAAGGTTAATTATTTGGCCAGAGTCAGAGCAGAAATCGTTAATAATGTTACTGAAGGAGTCGATACTTTGATTGTTTAAATGTAGAAAGAAGTAGCTATCGTCGGCGAAGAGTAGGTGATTAATTGGGGGGCTTTTCCTAGCTATAGAAATACCTTTTAGTTTTTTATTAGTTTGATCTTTAATTAAGGATGCAGACAGAGCTTCAGTGCAAAGTGCAAAGAGAAGTGGTGATAGGGGATCTCCTTGACGAAGACCACATGAAGGGGAAAAGGGAGGGGTAGGCTGTCCATTAACTAGGATAGAGTATTGTACCGTGGTGATACATTCTTTAATAAGTTGAATCCAAAAGGGAGGAAAATTCATTTTATTAAGTACATTACAAAGAAAGTTCCAGTCAATTCTGTCGAACGCTTTACTCATGTCAATTTTAATTGCCGCTAGACCGTGAGTTTTACATTTAGAGGTTCTAATGGTATGTGTAAGTTCTTGGGCAAGGATAATATTGTCTTGAGAACCCCTTCCAAGGACAAAATCATTTTGAAAGGGGGAAATTAGCTTGTCCATGATAGGTTTAAGTCTATTGGCCAGAACTTTTGAGATTATTTTATAGTAGGAGTTACAAAGACTAATTGGTCTATAGTCTTTAAGATGAATGGGGTGATTTGTTTTAGGAATGAGTGTAATAAAAGTGTTATTTATTTCTTTTAACATATGACCATTATTAAGAAATTCTAGTATGGCATTAGTTACATTATTTTTCATAATAGACCAGTTATTTTGATAAAATTCCGCAGGGAGTCCATCGGGCCCTGGGGATTTAAGTTTGGGCATCTGAAAGAGAGCCTTTTCAATTTCGTCAAGGGTGAAAGGGGTCATTAAATAATTATATTGTGTAGTGTTGAGAGAGGTGTTAATATTATTTATAGTTTTAAAAATATTTTTATTAGGAATAGTGGGATTAAAAAGAGTGTGGAAATAATTGGAGCAAAGATTTGATATGTCTTTAGGATCAGAAAAGAGTTCATCATTTTCATTTTTAAGTTCTAATATTGAATTAATTTTGGTTTTATATTTTACTTGTGCATGAAAGAATTTTGTGTTACAATCTCCCTCGGAGATGGATTTAATTTTGGCTCTTTGTTTCCAGAAACTAGTCTCATACGTAAGAAGAGTGTCAAGGTGTTTTTTATAATAATCATTGAGGTGTATATTATTGTTAGTGTGGAGATTATTTTGAGTGTATTCTAGGGAGCTTTGAATGTCATTGATGTTTTGGAAGATATTTCCTATTCTATGTTTGTTCCAAATTTTGATATCTTTTTTTATCTTTTTAAGTAAGTTTATGAGGTTATAGTTTAGAGAACCTTTATAATTATTATTGAGTGAAGAAAAGTCAATCCAATGTTTATGGAGGATTAATGGAAAATCAGGGTGGTTTAGAATAAAAGATTCTAATTTAAAAGGTTTAGGGGAGTTATTAATATTATTATGAGTATTTATGATGAGAGGCCCATGATCTGATCTTTGGATTGGTAAGAAATTACATATAGCTTTAGGAAAGGCAGTTGCCCATTCAAGATTATTCATCGCACGATCAAGTTTTTCAAATATATTTTTGCCTTTTCTTTTGCCAGTCCAAGTGTAATGACACCCTATGGAAGGAAGGTCATCTAAACCTATAAGATTGATGAAGTTAAGAAGGAATTGAGATCCTTTGATGGTTTTGTTGGAAGGTGGAGTTTTTTCGTGAAAGTAAATATATTGATTAAAATCTCCACAAAGGAGTAAAGGATTATTCGTATATGATTGAAGGGAAGAATGTATATTATTCCAAGTATTTTCTCGATACGCAGTGTTAGGATTACCATAAACACAACCTAAGATCTAAAATTTGTTTATTTCATTTTCTATTTTAAATAATAGGAGATTTTTATTAAGATAAATAGGAGTATTTTTTATGTTGGAGGAAAAACCAATCCAGAGACCGCCGCTATGTCCTAATGTATCAACTCCAAAAGTAGTTGAGTAATTAAGTTTTTTAAGTAAATTATTTGCTTTGTCAACTGAGCAGAGAGTTTCGCATAGAAAACAAATATCAGGATGATGACGCTTTAAAAGCGTAACCAAAAGTTGAACTGTAGCAGGTTGTCCCAACCCTCTACAGTTCCAAGATAGAATTTTCATGATGAAAATTGGGGTTGTTTAGGAACAACCACCAAAGTCCTTTTTGGATTGAAAATTAAGGAACTCATGTAAAGAAGCACATTAGATGAACATGATTTAATTTTTGAGATAGTTTGATTGATAGGCATACCTTCTTCCGAAGCTTGATCTTCATTGATGGTTTCCTCCTCTAGCTCCATATCGCGATCTTGTAGCATCATTCCATGAAGGTCAAGGTCTTCAGGCAGTGGCAATGTGTTGATAGATTCCTGGATGTAATCACCTTCATCTTCATTCCAGTTTACTGGACCGGCTTCATTCGGCAGTGGAGGTGTTTGTCTTCTACGCTTCGGAGGGGATCGGGAGGAATCATCCTCAAAACAAATCCAAATTCCAGTCCTCTTTCTTTTATCTCCAATGCCAGTGTTTATGCTTTTTGCCAGGACGATTTCGTCCTCCCAAACCTCCAGACTTCTAGCATCAATAGTGTGTAGGTTGGAAAATAAGATCTCCATAACTGTCATGCCCATTCCTTCAGGGAAGGAGTAGTCGAAGGCCCACTGAGCACGACAAAAATTAACTTGAAAGGCATGCATTTTGCAGAGAACCAGATTAATTGCATCATCAATGTCAAGTATCCAAGCAGGAACTTCGTGAAAGGCCCCAGAGACGTCAAGATGTTGAAAAAGGTCAATTATTCTTGGAGGGAAAGCTTCCACTTCATGCCAGGGTCCAAATCTAAGATGGTGAACAGTGAATGGGTCTTCTAGTTCTTGGATTGAGCTTGTGAATTGATTGACTTTGAAGTTAATGCAACTGTTCCAATGATCCTGGGTAATGGCCACTACTCCGAAAATTGCGAAAGAAAGCTGAGATTTGCATACCACAAAACCTGCAAAAAAACTAGAAGAAAAGTTAGAAGATGTTGTATGCCAATTTGTTGCATCACTGGTTGTTTCGAATTGGGTTGATAAAATGCTGGAAGAGGTTTGACTATTGAGTCCGTCCGAATCCAGGACATCAAAGAAAAGTCCTTGATTCACATATTCATTGTCGCTACCAAATCCTGCATGGTTAAGCAAATATTACCAATCCGAATTTCATGATTCTCCATTTTCCAAACATCTCTCTTGAAGGGCTCTCTGGATAAGATTCCAATCTCCATAGTAATTTTCTTGTCCTTGCATCCTCCATGGGGCAGCTAGGTTGTTGATCAGGGTGGGGTTGATTTAGGTCAAAAAATAACTGCATGGCTCTTGTGATTTGGTTTTGGTAAGCTATATGGGCGTCAAGTTCATCTTGGATTGTGATCCATCCATTCCCCCCGTTATTAGGTGATGTTCGACGAGGGACAATCAAGTATTCATCTTCAGTGGAATCACTTTCCTGTGTGGAGAGCCGAAGGGTTGTATTGGGTGAAAGGTTGTTTATGTTTTCATTAGGATTAGGAGGAGATGGTGGAGTAATGATGATATTGCTTGTGTTGTTAGGGAAAGGGTTTATGTAAGGATCACCCCTAATGATAAGATTAATGATGGATGGAATACTCAATCCTCTTCGAGGAGTGTGGTCTTGGGATCTTTCATTAGGGTTTGAGTTGGGGTTATTTGTATTGGCTGTGGGTGTGTTTGCTGGCTGGTGGTTTGTTTGAGGTGAGTTTTGAGGTGTGTTTTGAGGAGGTGGTGGTGTTGGTGAAGGAAGTGGTTCATTAAGATTGTCATTTACTTCATGATTGACAGGAGAGTTTGGATTGTTTAATGGTTCGAACAGCAGTACCATAGTGGTTCGGTATTCTTCAAGATTAGGGAGTCCCCTAATCCAATGACTGTACAGATCAGCATCAAAATCGACTCCCATCTCATATCGTCTGTCAAAATTATTGTTTCTGAGGTGTTCTTCATAGTTTGTGATTGCTTCAGCATCAGTAAAGGCACAATGCGAGTTGGAGTGACCGATTCTGCCACAGTGATAACAAATTCTGAATATCTTTTCATATCTGAATGATACCCAGATACGATTCCTTTCGGGTGTTAGAATAAACACTCCTGGGACAATGGGATCACGTATAGGTAGTCGAATCAGGACTCTTATTGACCTTAGAGCTCTAGCTTCCTCAGAATTCCAGTCTATTACATTTACATGCCCTGCGATTCTCGCTATTCTGCGAATGTTATCATTAGAGAAAAATTCTGCCGGAAGACCATGGATTTGGACCCAGAAATTAGCATAACGGATGTCAAAATCCTGGAAGATAGTATTGGGAGCCCAATAAGAAAGAAGAAGCAGTGCTCCATTAACGTTCAGTGGAGACCTTGAAAGAATGTCATCCATGTCATCAGGATGTGTGAAGTGGAAGAGGAAGATGTTTCCTCTTTTTTCCACATCAACGATTCCTCTAATGAACCAGCAGGAATCGACGTAGGCTTGAATTCTTTCTCTTGAGAAAGTTTCAGTATCCCTGAATAGTCCTAGGAGGCATCTAGCATATCTAATGCGATTTGTCATCACATTATTGTTGTTCATAGGAACAACTAATCCTCTTCTTTCTATGTTTCCTTGGTTGTCAGTGTCTTCAGAAGAAATGCTCATGTTTGATGTTTTGTTTTTGATTTTTTTATGGGAGGTGTTGTGTTTTCTGTTAATATTATTGTGATGAGGATTGAATTTAAAGTGGTGGGATTGATTCGTGATAGGTTTGGATGAATAACTATTGATGGTGTTCTTGTTTGAGTTAGCATAGGTACTGTTTCTGATATTAGGGTTGTAGATGTGTTGATGATGATGGAGCTGACTTTTAATTGTTTTTTGTTTCGGGGTAGAAGTTGGCTGGTGATTGGAGGAGAGGAGTCTTGTTTCTTGCGTCAGCCGTCATAGTATTAGGGTTTTAATTCTTCCCAAAACGTTGGGGAAGGGAAAAGGACAAACTGAGTATTGGAGAAAACAAAAGTGGATAAAGGGTGGTTTCGAGGAGTCTGGGGATGAGATTGAATGGCTAGGATTGATTAAGAAGAAATGATTATTTCGACTTGGGGAAGGCAGAAGGGCAGAGGATGTTTGGGACGTGCTGAAGAATTAAATGCTGAGGATGTTAACTCGAGAAATGTTCAGATGGTGGTCGGAGTTGATTGTTAGAGAATGAAGGAATGAATTAATTGCAGAGGAGTAAATGCACTAGGGAAGTGGAGGAGTTATTTTGTTGATTCTGAGAAGGAAAGGCAGGTGAATGGTGGAACAGAGATCAGGCAAGAGCTCTGTTCAGTAACTAGTTGTCGAAGTAGTTCAGGTTGGCTGGGGTAGAAACGAAGAATTCTGTCAGATCAGAAGATGGGAAGGAGAAGAGAAAATTCAGAGAGAGAATTCAGAGAGTAAAGATTCAATATGTATTTTGTTAAAATATTGTAGGAATTGTCGAAAGATTTTCAGATAGCTACTATTGTCTAACTTCTAATTGCTCATTTTCTAAATTACATATGGATTTATGTTAGTGTTTTGTAAAAATCATACTGAGGTGCTCCAAGTTAAAAATTGACACTAAAAGGTATCAATCTCACAAAATTTTCCTAGTAAAGGTAACGATACAACAAAGTCTAACTTTTTTTTATAGATGATAACGAATAATTCATTAACTGAAATTTTGATGTAGAGGAAGTAATAAATTTCTTCCCATACATGACTTCCAAAAAGTACTAGAAGTTTCATCATAAACATACAACACAACAGACTTAGAACAATGAATATGATTATTAAAGAGATCCGTGGCAAATGGTGTGAAAATAGGCCTCCAAAAGTCTCGTCCCTTGTTGTCTATTAGTGTGCGAAAAGGTCTTCCAAGTATGCGACGTAGTCAAAGAAGTGAGTCTCCTAGCCAACATCTGTGATGAAAAAACATCATTGAAAAGATTAATATAGTTTGGGTTTTTATTCAGAGCCAAAATTATTTCTAGGAGATAGGATTCATCCACCGGTGTGTCATGGTGTTGTTATCTGTGTCATCTGTTAAGGATGACATGTGAGGAGTGTGTGTAAAGGGATTTTTCTGAGAAAGTGTGATATTCCAAGCGCTATCAATAATTACAAGGGTAATAGAGATAGAGTTTTTATGGTTAGTGTTTTGGGTGAAGTTTAATGTGGGTGGGATGTCCAACAAGGTGCTAAAAGACGTCAAGAGTGTAGGCTTGTTGAGAGTTTTCCCAAGAGTTGATGGAACCTCTTCCTAATGGCAATGAGAGTTTCAGGATGAAGACATCTGGTGTTGAACACAAGATCATTCCTACAAAGCCAAATGCTTTAGAGGGTGCTGATTGTAAACAATACATCATTCTTAACATTATCATGCAAATAACAAGCCATATTAATAGTGCTAGTTAAAAAGATAATGAAAAGCCGGTAGTTGTTAGCCGCGGTGATACAGCTATGGGGTGCCCAAACTGTTGTGATTTGTGGACATGAACAGAATGTTAAGATGCACATCCTATATCGGAAGTCGGTGTCATCTCGGGTCAATATACAAGATCTTGAGCTACTCCCTCTATTGCCAATTGGTTTTAGAGTGGAACCCCATAGACTCTTGACATGGTATCATGAGCCAAGCCCGAGTTATGAGGCACGTGTAACCCGCCGATGTTGTTCTGGCAAGGAAAATCCCGCCGACGATCGTGTTACACGTGAGAGGAGTGTTAAGATGCACATACTACATCGGAAGTCAGTGTCATCCCGGGTCAATATATAAGATCTTGGGCTACTCCCTCTATTGCCTATTGGTTTTAGAGTAGAACCCCATAGACTCTTGACACAGAAGAGGTGAAATGAATCCTCTTAGTCACTCCTACATAAAGGGCAAATTAAGGGGATTTATATGTTGGTACGAGTTGCAATATTTGTGACTAAAGGCAATCTATTAAGTAGAAGTTTCCATAAAAAGACTTTTATTTTTTGCGGTATTGGTAGTTTCTAGAGTTTTGCCCAGGTTTTGTGGGGTATTTGGGTATAATTGCTTGGTTTTTTAATACTGCTAACACTTGTGTGGTTTAACTTGTTATTATAGAGTGATTTTGTGGTGAAGTGAGGGTGGCCAGGTAATGTTAGAACATTTTCATTAGAGGGAACAATCTGAACAATCTGACTAACAATGGGAGGGGAAAAAAGAAAGTTGAGAAGACCCAGGTTCCACATATCACTAGGTAAGACGAGACGGGATACAACAAGGAAAGGTTAAGAGGAATTAAGCGACTCATTTTTGAACGGGAGAAATGCAGGGGAATTGTGGGGATGGAGCCAATTGTCATGTCCAATATTCACCATCTTCCCTGAATTTACCACCCAAAAGAGGTGAGGGCGAATGGAGGTGAAGGAAGTGGAGATACTTCTCCAAACCCAAAAAACTGAAGATTTGTTGATGCTAATCGGAGGCGAGGAATGGTTAAAATATTTTTATTTTTTTAAATAGAAGAAACTAAAGAGGAGGGATTGGTGAGTAATTTACAGTTACTATTAGCTAAAAGAGCTTTGTTAAATATAGTGAGATTTTTGAAATTGAATCCACCATGTTTGAGATCCAAAGTTGGGAAAGACCAATTAACCCAAGTTTATTATTATTATTACGATTAACGTTCCAAATGAAGTTGTAAAAGACCGATTCTAGCTTGTTTAAAATATGTGTAGGGAGTTTGTACACCGACACCGGGTAGACAAGCATGAAAGTAAGAACCGATTTAGTAAGAGTAACTCGTCTAGCTTGATTGAGAAATTTTGAGCTCCAGCTATTAATTTTTTTTTTGAAAATGGCGTTTTTGTGAGTATGAATATCAAGATTGATGCCTAGGTATTTTCCCACAAAAATAGACAAAGTTGTCTATTATGACCTCAAATCTCTAACGTCAGATTATAACGTCTTATCATTGTAATTTGTAATCCCTCGTTAAAGAAATAATTCTAGTATTTACATTTTTTCCTGGTTATAATTACTTTTGCAATTATCTCGATTTTGCCTCAGGAAATCTGGAGGTATATATGTAAATCAGAGAATCTATTGGGATAATGATTGAGCTGTACTTAAAGCACTACTGGATCTCCAAAATCTTGTTAGGAATGCAACAAATTGTTTAGTTATACAACAACAACAACAACAACATAGATTGTATTTTGTTTCGCATTGTGTCGTGAACCAGCTTGAACCTCGGCTCAAGTTTACCTCTGTTCGACTGAATAACATTGAGCAAACTGAGTCTATAGCTTAATTAGTCATGAAGAGGACCTATTAGAGAGCAACAATCACAAGTTGAACCAAATTAGAACACATTTTACCCAATCGAACTTCACTGTTTTAGGTATACACAAAATTACATCAGAATGTTGTATTGTTAATCATGTAGGCTATTGTGAGTGAAGTTTCCCGGTATTTGCAGATCAGTTTGGAAATCAACTGTACCAATCAAGAAAAAGGACTGAAAATGTAAGTACAAATAGGAAGAGCAAAAGAAATGTTCTGCTGCTGCTATTCCGTTGAATGGCTTGTGTCAACTCCTTGTTTCCGAACTCCACATTTTGTGTTGCTTCGATTGCCTGTCAAATTCCATGGAGAGGGGAGAACAATATTACTCAAATGGGCGTATCTGCAACAGTATGAAATGCTAGTAGTTCGACGTATAATCTAATGCCTTGATTGAATAATGTTTGATAAATTATAATTTAAGCCAATACGCATTTTGGAGATTTAACTGTTCTAGAGGGTCAAATAGGCCAAAGCAAATGATTAAACCCAATTATATTGCATTGCAGACTGAAAAGCACATAGTTTATTGCATATATATGCCAAACGAAGTTGGTTTATCTAACCTGCTCGTACAAATACTCGATTTGCTGGGATTGTTGTAACACATGGGTAGACATAAGGTGATTCAATGCTGACATTTCAACCATCTTTGATTCAGTTTCTTGAACAGCGTCGAGGAGGCCTGACAACTCAACCTGTTGCAATATACAGTATAAATCAGTATAAAAAGATAAAAGACATTACCTTTCTACGACAACCAATACAAAATTAGAGAATCTAAAAGGTAGAGGAAATAATTTTTGTTTTACCTGGAGCGCTCGCGTTTCATCATCTAGAAGTTGTTCCTGGACCCTCATGGGTTCAGGAAGAATTTCAGTAGGTTCCCTGGCATCTGCAATGTTTTGGTCCCTAGATGAATGATTGCCCAGTTTTGGGACTTCTGTGGAACTTTTAGTCCCATTTTTCTGCACTCTTCTCCTTGGTGTTGCACGATTAATAGCATACTGGAAGCGTATAGCTCTGAGCTGGTCAAACTTTGATGTCACCAAATGCAGCTTTTCACTCAAGATCAGAACCTGTAAATAAAATGAACCCGGATGAATTCCATCTAGTTTTCTGCAGACAGCAAATTATCATCAACCAACTGCATCGACTGAAGGTGTAGAGGGGATTATCATGGCATTTCTTAATTGAGACTCTTGAATGCAAGATTTGCTTCAGTGTGAGTATATAAGCGTACAGGAATCTTATATTAAGCGTTCAATATGTTGACTACAAACTTTAAATCTAGGATGATCAATACTTCTTTATTTGCATCTCATGTTTGTGCATATACCGTACAAGAATTCTTCTCTGCCAAATTTCGTAATACATCATATATAGGTTTTATTAAGATTACCTTTATGAAATGCTAATAATGTTTCTCGGTTATCCATTATGAAACAACTATGATACAAAAATGCATTTATTTTGAGACTGGAAAGTGGTTCATACCACTCCATGTTTGTGAGCTATAGCATCAACAGTAGAAGTATCATCCCTGATGCCAAGCCAGCTTTTTGAATTTGCTTCTTCTTGAACTATACTACTTTTCAAAACATCAACTTGTTCTTTGCATGCTTTAATGAAAGTTGTAACCTGCCAGCAGAACCTCTATTTCAGTGATACGCAGTCGAGTAAAGCAGGCAACAATGCACAACTGAGAATCTAAGGTTAGAAATTGGACCTGAGTATTTTTCAACTTATAAGTAAAAGAGAATCAAATTATAGTGTCACCTAAACAAGTCATTTATGAGCGAAACAAAATGCCTAAAGATTTTATGAAAGCAAATCTTGATACGTACTTCATGTTCGATGCTGTCTCTCTCCTGTTCAGAGGTGCGGTGCACATCTACATAATCCTTCTTATGCTTCAACAAGAACTGATCCAATGAACCAATGCTTTCAAGCTGCAAGTGAGTATCCATTCATCTTATAATATATAGCTTCTTTGAAAAACTTGTCAACCTACAGCCAGCTTAAGATTACTAGCCAAGTATCCCACGTATTTAACGTACTATATCACCCAAGATAAAGCAAAAAAAATTATGTATAAAATGACTCATATTTGAATAGTAGTCAAGTACTTACCGTCTTCAATGCTGCATGCATAAAAGGGGACCTTTTCCTTGGCTTGTGCATAATGAAAGATGCCAACAAGGATGCTGTTTTAGACTGTCACTCACAATCAGTTTTCTGATAAATAGACTAAACAAAAGGAACACAGTATAACTTAACTAACCTAACAACTGCATTAACATTCATCATTTTTCCAAATGCACAAAAACTACAAGAAACTAGAACGGCCAGTTGGAAATTAATCTACTAACTTGCAACAAATCCTTAAATGATTTCTTTATACAACTAAAATGGTCATTTAGAATAGTTGAGATGACGAAAAAAAATATGCAAGCCAACTCATCATTAATATACCTTGCACAAAGAATCAATAACACCAAACAAAATCATTTAGATAAGATCTGAAATGAAGCAATTGACATACCTCATTGTAACCCAAAGATAATGCTGTTCTACGAACTGCATCTTTAAAATCTTCAGTCCTTTCCCGAACTTTTGACATCTCCACTATTTCATGCGGAAACAGATGGAATTAAGAGAAGCAACGAATATAAAAATGTTGAAACAAGATTTTTGTTAAACTAAAGCACAAATAGAACAAAACATAAAAAAACAATCAGACCAACAACTGAAACTACTTACATGAATTATAACAATAATTCCATATTCAATCCACTAATGGTACCCCTTTGTAAAACACGTGCTCAATATAAATATTCGAACGAATTTGTTTGGTAGGCTTTAAACTGTCAAAGAATCGGCCTGTATAAGCTATAAAAGACATTTACAATTATTAGCAAACCATAAAACTGATTCCTAACTTTCAGCACTCGAATGATAGAACCTTTTCCCAACTGTTAAAGATCACAATTTTAATTAAAACAATAAGCATTTGCCATTTCCCTCGGCATACCAATTTGTAGCAGCTAATAATACAATTAAATCAATGAAATAAAACCTCAATCGCGATACCTAAATTGAGCCTAGTTGGTGTTCTTCGTGCAGCACCAACATACTAGCCCCATCTCATTATAACTGACTAATCACATAAAAACACAATCTTGAACCTAAATTAATCTTATATGCGCTTGATCAGATGAATGCTCCGAGTAATTGATTCAAAATAGTTGACAAAACCTTGAAAATTAAATCAATTCAAGAAAAAAATAGGGGATTTATCATATTAAATTGAGTTCCACCAACACAATATTTAGTAACAAGAATCTCAAAAACTCCATCTTTTCTCAAATGGGAAACATAAATCAATTATTATAGCACCACATTACAAAAACAAGCATATGGGTTTCTTTCTAAACCCTGTAATCAACAAAAATTAATAACAAAAATCGAACTTAAACACTATTAATTGAGTCATCAGACATTACTCCTATTGACCAACTTAGGAATGAGACATGAACAACGTTAATATAATGTTATATAGTACAAGATCTAGCCAAAATCTGAGAGGAATGTACCTGATGAGAGCCTGCAATGAGGCCGGCATGAGAGAAATCAGAGCTGCGCTTGAACGGGATGAAGACTTTGAAGAGAAATGTGGGTTGTATGTTTGGATGGCGCACACCACAATAGTGATTTACTATAGCATGAAATGTTCTATGCGGATTTGGGAGGAGGGAGACCTTTGAATTAGCTTTCGTTAATTAGAATCAGATTGGATCAATTTTTTAACCGATTTTTATTACTGAAAATCAAAATTGAACCGATCCGATCAGCTTTTACAAAAATAAAGTGAAATCAAATCGGTCTGTTAAAAGTCGACATAAGTCGATTTGGACCTGTTCGATTAAGAATTCATATCCAATCGCAACCCTAGAAAAAATTATGCACGCAACTGACACTTTTTGGTCGAGATTACCTTTCATGTTTTACCCTTCACAAAAACTATTTACTAATATTGTAAACGCCTACATTTTATGTCAACGACTAACTTTTTTTTTCTTGTTTTGGAACTCTTTTTTCAAAAGAATATGATAGTCTCATTAATTTTGCAATGTTAAATTTAAATAGCTTTATGTTGAGGTTGAAGTGATAAACGACCGCTAGAAACTTCCCTTTTACATAAATATATGTCTTGAATCATCTAAAAACATATAAACGTAATGATCAATTTACCCTGATATGATTAGCACCATTTGATCAAAATAAATCATCTGAAAATTGTCATTTATTTGGTAAGAACTACTAAGAATTTTTTTATTATGTGTTTGGATCGAGGTAAATTAAAGGGAGGAGAATTTTTTAAAATTATCCAAGAGGAAAGGGAATTAGTGGGAATCAGGGAGAATATATTTTATTGTTGTTTGGGTACAATAATTATAAACTAGGAGAATCAAGGAGAATGAAAGAAAAAATAATTAAAAATGACAGAAAATTTGAGAGGAATCAGTGGTAATGGGGTGGATTAGTGGTAACTAATTCTCTTACTTAGAAACCAATTTTAGTTCCCAAATACAAAAATAACTAAATTCCCCTCGATCCCCCTGATTCACCCAATCTAAACGCATTATTAATATTATAAAGCCAAACTCGAGAACATAATTGGACAACGGGTGTTAATTTATTTATAAAATAACAAAAATATCATCGTGAAACTCAACTCATAACCTACATTAAATGATCAAATGTATTTATTATAAGTAACACTAGTGATCGAAAATGTAAGGTAAATTAAGCGAGTTTTCTTAGGATTGAAAAACCGATTCAATTACAGTAGTAGAATTGACACTTTTAACTTGGTGTCATTTGTCCTTCGCAACTTGGTCAAGCTAACTATGGTGGTTTTTTTTTTGATAAATGGAAGAACTAAAGTTAAAGTCTGACGCCTGAAAGGCAAGTACAATATCCAGAAATACAAGTGCATAAAACAGAATTAAAATTGTTTATAACAATATCTTTAAGATTCTGAAAGCATCCAATATCAGTTGGGATCCACTCGACGTTGCAACAATTCATTCCATCCCTCCTAAGCAAAAACTTTCAATCTTTTTTTTGTCAACAACCACACTATAGCGGACGTTTAATTGGAGGCTGAATCGATAATGACTATGCCAATCACAGGTATGGGATAGTGAGCCTAGGAGGGAATAAAAACCCTGAAAATCCTTAAACCCACCATAATGGAGCTTCCAACCTCTTCATCATCCTCACTCCTTACTACCAAACTTTTCTTGAAACCATTTCACATTCCCAGTTCCAAATTACCTATTTATTGTCCCAAATTATTTTCACACTCATCAAGATTCAAGTTTTATGTGCATTCCAAGCAACCAACCAAGCGCCCCAATTACCTCAGGAGAAAGCTCATTGACCCACAAAAACAGGTAATTCATTCACTAATTTTTTCAGATAATGTTGTCAAAACTGATAATTTGGTTCAAGAAAGTACCAATCTTGATGGTGATTATGGTATGCATGGTGTTGATATGAGTAAAACTGATAATTTGGTTCAAGAAAGTAGCAATCTTGATTTTGAATATGGCGTTGATGGTGTTGATAAAAGTTTAATAGGGGAAGAACAGATGTTGGGTGATTCCGAATTGTTGAATAAGTTAGAGAATTGGGTTCAGCGTTGTAAGGCTGAGACAGAGTATTGGGGGTTTGGTACTGGTCATATTTTTACTGTGTTTCAAGGTTCTGATGGGGGAGTTGAACGGGTGGAGGTGGATGAAGATGAAATTTGGAGAAGAAGTGGAACGATGGTGGGGGCGTTTAAGGGCGATGAAGGTGGAGGAGGAGGTGATGTCAGTTCGAAAATTTTACATGCGAAAGAATTAGCTAGAGAAATGGAGAAGGGGAATAATTTGATAGCTAGCGATAGTCCTATATTGAGATTTGTAGTTTCGGGTTCAAAGTCAGGGTATGTGGATGTCATTCAGGATCGCACATCAAGTTTTGTGAATGCCGTCCAGCGTGCTACTCAAGTGTCTGGTTTTGTTCCGAGAATGAGAAGGATAGGGTTTCTGGTAATGATTACTCTCTTGTTGGTGACGTCTGTAAAGAAATTGTTTATTGGGGGTGAAAAAGGGAAGGGTGATTTAACAAAAATGGAGAAAGAAATGTTGAGGAGAAAGTTAAAAGCCCGAGCAAAGGAAGAAGAGACTGTAAAGGGCAGGGTAGAAGTTATTCACAAAGATGTAGAAGTAGATACCCAACGTATTGTAATGCCTGAACTTGACAGGGAAGAACTAATGAAGGATATCGTAAAAGCTAAATCATACAATAATGAACTGGAACACCCCAAACTTTTGGGTAGTAAAAATTCTACGTCAGGTGGTTTTGACAATAAAATTAAGGAAATTAAATTGATGGCAAGGCATGTACGAGAAATTGAGAAAAGGGATGTTGCGACTAGTGAAACTGATGGAGAAGATATTCGAACTATAAATGTTTTGGGCAAAAGTGTAGTTGCCCAGTTGCATGGAAATGGACACATAGACTCTACGGTGACATTTCCTAATGGGAACTCAGGGCAAATCGAAACTGAGGATACTCCTGCAATTGTTATGTCTTCTGATAGTCTGGTGAAAGACAGCGAGGACCATAGCTCTACATCTTCAATTCTAAAATCTAATGTAGATATCTCCCTAGAAATTTGCAATAAAGATCAGGCTTTAGATACAACTAGTACCAGTTTAACAGACAAGAGAAATGAACTCAATGGGGACAAAGAGTCTCCCACTAAAAGAATGAGAGTCATAACGTCTGTTGGAGAAGCCAGGGAATACCTCTCAAGAAAGCATGTAAAACAAGATGCCTACCAAGAAAATAGACCCACCAGTGGCGAATCAGTTGATGTTGCAACAACTACGAGCGAAATAGCAGAAGCTGAACCAATGAACCAAAAGTTTGAGAAAGTTGGAAATCATATGGGTCCTTCATTTACACAACCCAATTCAACAGATTCCTCTAAATATGATACGGCCCCTTTCTCCGAAGATAGACATGTTTTGACCTCCGAAAGCGATATAGGTGAGGATGGAGGGGGCGAGCGAATTGTAGGAAACAACGGCTCCATGCTGTTCTCACGAATCAAAGGTAGCGTTTGTGATCAACAAAGTGAAACACCTATATCAATATTCTCTGGAGAAAAGGGTACAGCTGAGGATACAACAGGTGAAATGCAAGAACAAGATATGCCCTTTCCGCCTTCTAAGTTAGATGAATTATCACAACCCCATCCCATCTCTGTTTCCTCTGAAAATTCTGAGGAGTTATCTATTCAAGATGATAATAATTGTTCTCAAAATGTTGAAGGGGAAAACATGATTGATCTTGTTGGTCATGAACAATCAAGTGCAAGAGCAGGGAATTCACCTTCACCAAGAATGGATAATTGGTTGGAGAAGAATTTTCATGAACTTGAGCCTGTAATTAAAAAGATGGGGGAAGGGTTTAGAAGAAACTACATGGTTGCTAGGGAGACAACAAAACAAGATATTAGCTCAGAAGACAACACCCTCCTGCTTAAATCTGAAGGAGACGGTGAAATGTCATGGATGAAAGATGAAAAGCTCAGGGATATTGTTTTCAGAGTTCGAGATAATGAGCTTGCTGGAAGAGAACCATTTCACAAGATTGATAATGAAAGCAAGCTTGCTTTCTTCAATGGTCTTGAAAACAAAGTTGAAGAAGAGAACAAAAAGTTGCTTAATCTTCATAAATTTCTTCATCAAAATATTGAAAACCTCGACTATGGAGCAGGTATATGTACAGTTTTTACTCTGATTTCATAAGATTTTCGTGTATTGATTTGACAAGTTTAATGCTTACAGGATATGGTACACAAATAATCCATTTGCATAGATGAACTGCTTTTTTTCGTTGCAGCTTCAAGTAACCAATTTATGAGTTCTATCTCATCATAATAATCTTGCCTTCATGACAGATGGTATAAGCTTGTATGATCCACTGGAAAAAATTATACCCCGCTGGAAAGGTCCTCCTATTTCTGACTTTCTAAGTGATATCATTGAAGATAGACTGTCAAATGTAGGAGAAGAGAATATCATTAAGACGCTGGCTCAAAGTTCTTCTGAAACATCTAGCGACTTTCCAACTCATGATACTAGCTCCTCAGAACCTTCATCTATTTCTGATATGAGTTCAAGAGTCAAAATGGGGATCCCAAGATCCCCGAAGACCATTATAGAAGGCAGTGATGGTTCAACGAAAGTTGGAAAGAAATCAGGGAAGGAGTTCTGGCAGCACACAAAGAAATGGTCCCAAGGATTTCTGAGTTCTTACAATGAAGAAACTGACCCTGAAGTGAAAGCTGTTATGAAAGATATTGGGAAGGATCTAGACAGATGGATTACTGAGGATGAAATAAAAGAAGCTGGTGAGCTAATGGACAAATTACCTGAAGGAAATCAGAAGCTTATCAAAACTAAAGTTGAGAAGGTGAAGAGAGAAATGGAACTCTTTGGGCCACAAGCTGTTGTGAGCAAATACCGCGAATATGCAGATTTGGAGGAAGAAGACTACTTGTGGTGGCTAGATTTACCTTATGTTTTGGTATGTGTTTCTTGTCTTTGAAATCATGATAGGGATATTCAATACACTGCCCGTTCTACCAATTTTGAGATCTAACCATATCAATTTTCCAAGTAATTTCTGCATATTTTACCTACCATTTATTCAATACTCCTGATTCTGTCTGGATCTAGTAGGGTAAATGCAAGTCAGTTAGTTGCTCAATTGTACCCAGCCATTCAGGTCCTGAATGTCGACTAAGATAGCCATCATATTTTTCATGTTCATCTTATCGTTTTTTGAACCACCTAGATGCTGTTGTATTGTTTGCAAAAGGATAAACTATCGTTTAGATGAATAGTAACACCTAATGTGGAATGTTGTTTTATTTTCTAGTGTATTGAGCTATACATGCAAGACAACGGTGAACAGAAAACGGGATTGTATACGTTAGAGATGGCCCCTGATCTTGAATTGGACCCAAAGCCAAGCCATGTTATTGCTTTCCAAGATGCAGGTGATAGCAAAAGTCTTTGCTACATTATACAGCATCATCTGGAAATGATTGGCAATGGGAATGCCTTTGTTGTTGCAAGGCCACCTAAGGTAATCACATCGTCAATCGTTAGATGAGATAGATTAATTGTAGGTTAACTTAAAATTACCGCTAATGTAATGGATTGAATAGTGTGAGTTACTAGTATTGTACTTGTTATAAGTCAATTTATATTTATTCATGATTGCAGCCCATAGAAACTATTTCCTATTTCTTTGTCACCTTTTTTATTACTCTTCATCACCATGTACATAGAGAGCGGATATAAGAACTTACTTAAAAGGTTTAACAATCACTGCACAGGATGCTTTCCGTGAAGCCAAAGAAAACGGTTTCAGCGTTACTGTAATAAGGAAAGGAGAACTACAGCTTAATGTGGATCAGCCATTAGAAGAAGTAGAGGAGTCGATCATTGAGATAGGGAGCAAAGTATATCACGACAAGATTATGAAGGAACGTTCTGTGGATATGAGCGGAATAATGAAGGGTTTATTTAGAGCCAAAAATCCCTCCAGGAAGTAAGTTAAACCTCCTCATCTTCTTGAAATCTCCATGCTCTGTATGCCTGCACTTGCATCTGATATTTTTGTTTGATGGTCTGTTTTTTGTGTTCTAGGAGAAGGTCAAAGCGAATGCTGAAAAGGCCAACTAGACAATAACTACATTAAAAGTGTCTAGCATACGTGGTGCCAATCTCATATTACCTATTCTATATGGAAATATTCTTCTTCAATAGCGTGGCTACATTAGTCGTATGATATTGTTATGATTTGGCATATAGTACCGCTATATACCCTCTCAACGCAAAGAGGTTTCAGATGAGAAGGTGTCGCAAGTAGAAGGGACGAGTAAATTAGTATCGTGGCATAGTTTTTTCTCTTCGAGATTAAGTGCTATCTCTTCATTAATTTGAAGATCTGTTTGTTCATAGATATATTTGATATCTATCTGTATCCCCTGTATAAGGCTAGTATGTATATGTCAGATTGTTCTGAAACCTGAAGCGATAAACGTGTTGATGCGCGAAGCCTGATTCCCGTTAAGCCCGATGCTTTAAAGTACATTTAGATCAAACCTACAGGCAACTACAAGCTTTATGTTCAAGACACATATATCTTGTTACCATTGAAGACTCGAAACCTAACCGGAATTCCAAGCAATTAACGACAACAAAAGAATTAAAGTTCGAAATTTGTACAACACAAGATTTATACGAGTTCACCCTCCATGTGAGACTATATGATGTTGTTACAATAGATCCACCATAAAGTTCAAAAGATTGTTACAAACTCTACCACTAATTAGTCTCAACTTATCACACTTCCTAATCAAGCCACGATCAATGTCATGTCGGCTTTGTAAAATTCATCGCAATTTCAGTCAGGAGTTGGCATCCCCTGATCGATTCTACCATCTCGTATTATGGACACTTTACAAGGGTTTTCACAGGTGAAAATCGTCGTACTAAATTGGGGTTCATAGAGATAGGGGCTCATACCACCAAATACCATTTCTGTATCTGCCTTCAATTCAACAACTCGATTCAAGAGTACGCAACCTACCTCAACAATAGTGCATAACTACTCACTTCTGAAACCAAAGGAGAGACATGCCCCCGTTTAAAACTAAATATCGAATCGGCAGATATCAGTTACAGCACCACACAGTCGACCGAGATTCAACATAAAAGAAATGGATCAGGAGGGTTCATTAGTTCAGAAGCAATGAGCTATATTCAACATATCAAATATGGATATAGTATGTGATCAAAGCAAGATTCACTTAGATGTTGCATTAACGAAATTGGCAAATGAACATTCCCAAAAGATACGGAGTATTTCGACACCTTCATATCCCTTCTTTAACTTTCATATACAACACTTCTCGAAATATAGCATGTATAATCAAAATGAGAAACAATATAAACGCTAATTGCAGAGGTACTACATAAGAAAATTCGAAACACTTCGACTTTAACATTTGAGATTTCGCATTGCAAGCTCATGGACTTTGTCCATTTCAGTTACAAATTACGAGTACCTACAACACAAGCCTAGAACCTCTGTTACACTCCATTAAGATCATAACACGTGTATGATCTTTAATTTTAAAATTAATTTATAAAAACAATCAATACACATATCATAATAACGGAATGTAACAAAGATTACCACACATATTGCAACATACAAACCATTTCCACCTATAACACAACTTAATCGATGAAAATCTAAACGAAACTCGAACACACCTGACACCGCCAATCAATGTATTTCCATATTAGCAATGAAATCCCAAGACTGTCCCGTGCACGATTTCGACGGCCACCCCACATTTAATTCTACTCTCCACCTTATGTGTAAATACCTTCAACACCTTGACTCTCCCCACCAACTTCATCCTTGTCTCTATTTGCATCGAAGGTTCCACCCGACTACCCCCACCGCCATTTTGACCACCACTAACATTTCCACCACCGCCTCCACTTCCACCATCACCAAGAACACCACCATTTTCACCATTACCCACACCGGCATTTTCACCACCATTTCCACCACCACCACCACCAATGCCAACCCCACCACCAAGAACACTACCCCCAGGCCCACCAGGCACAACTTCAGCCACCCTGGAAGCACCAGAAGGCGGGATTGGATAAGCATCAACGACGAACTTGGCAGCCATATGCTGAACCCTCCCCCCATAAATCTTTCCAGCAGGAATAAACACCACCCCAACATTCTGCCCCTCAGAAACAAGCTCCAAAGAGCTGTCAAAGTGGGTAAACATATCCCTATTGGGGTTGGACACAGTGACGTACTGGAAGTAGGTGAAGCTGACGGTGGAGTTGGCGGTGGAGAAGGTAGGGAACTGGACGGCGTCGACGGTGATCTTGGGTGGCGTTGGCTTGAAGAGGAGGAAGTAGAGGATGGTTATGGTTGAAATGGCTAACAGGAGAAACACTGTGGCAGCTACACATGATGCTAGATTTGTGCAAGACTTTTTCCTAGGTTTCGATCTGGGCACATATGGATTATATGGGTTGTTCATGCTTGATTTTGGTGTTTTCTTGAAATTTTGGTAAAGTGGCAACTTCGGGGGTGGGGGTGGTGGGTAGGGGGGGGGGGGGGGGGGGGGGAAGGTATGTTTGTGGAGAAAGGAAGATGGCTACATTGTCAAGAACACCACCATTTTACTTTGATGAAATGTGCATATAGTATTATTTAGGACAAAAGACATAGATCATCATCAATGTTTCATCATGGACCTTTTAGTTCTTTAAGTATAAGAATTTCATCGTCAGGTCAGCCATGTGCTAATCACATGAAAGTTGCAGAGTAAATATATAATTTTATAATTTGTTTTAGTTGTCGTTCTAGTCATTTGTACATAGATTAATAAAAAGTAATAACATAAGTATATTGAAAATAATAATTGACAATTGATCACTTAGGATAAAAGATGTAGATCGTCATTAATGTTTGATCATCGACCTCTTAGCTATTTAAGTGTAATAGTTTTGTTGTTAGAGTAGTCATGTGCTAAGCTTTCATTCCTAATTTACCTCTTCCATCCTCTACCTCCCTCTTCAATTTACCTCTTCCATCCTCTACCTCCCTCTTCAATTTCTCTTTTGTTTCCTTTTGAAATCGCTAAGCCTTCATTCCTAATTTTGTTTCCAAATTCTATCATCATTATGTCAAATTATTCCAGTCAACAGTAGTTTATTGTTCCTTTGAGTATGAATTTCCAGTCAAGAAAGGTTTTGATTCCAATTCTTATCATCATCACTTCAAACGTTTTCCTTGTATTACCATAATTTCTGGTGTTAATAGTCATCATTTCTGGGCAAGAATCAGGGGTAACGTTTCTTGTAAACAAATTCTGAATTACTATTTATACGGACACATCCCAATTGATCATCACACAATCCTAGCTAATCTGAATACTCCTCTAAGATTACATTACAAACCCCCTCCCTTTTATTCTCTATTTCTCCTTCTAATGGATCAGGATTTGATTTTCTACATGCAATCATGCAATCTAACTGATGAGGAAACTCGCGTCATCAATCTTGATGAAGAGGACATTCACACGGGGGTCAAGGAGTGTGAGGCTAGTATTTTTGTGAAAATTTTATCTTTGAAGAATGGAGAGACCAATATCCGCACTTTCTATCAGACCATGTCGAAGTCATGGAATTGTAAGGAGCTTCAGGGTAACCAAAATCATAAACAATGGACCCCCGGCTTTGGCTACCCTGAGCTCCTTACAATTCCATGACTTCGACATGGTCTGATAGAAAGTGCGGATATTGGTCTCTCCATCTTCAAGGATAAAATTTTCACAAAAATACTCGCCTCACACTCCTTGACCCCCGTGTGAATGTCCTCTTCATCAAGATTGATGACACGAGTTTCCTCATCAGTTAGATTGCATGATTGCATGTAGAAAATCAAATCCTGATCCATTAGAAGGAGAAATAGAGAATAAAAGGGAGGGGGTTTGTAATGTAATCTTGGAGGAGTATTCAGATTAGCTAGGATTGTGTGATGATGAATTGGGATGTGTCCGTATAAATAGTAATTCAGAATTTATTTACAAGAAACGTTACCCCTGATTCTTGCCCAAAAATGATGACTATTAACACCAGAAATTATGGTAATACAAGAAAAACGTTTGAAGTAATAGTGATAAGAATTGGAATCAAAACCTTCATTTGACTGGAAATTCATACTCAAAGGAACAATAAACGACTGTTGACTGGAATAATTTGACATAATGATGATAGAATTTGGAAACAAAATTAGGAATGAAGGCTTAGCGATTTCAAAAGGAAACAAAAAGAGAAATTGAAGAGGGAGGGACGATTGAAGCTCCGCATCTAATTGCCCAGTTCAGCCGAAGCTTCCTGGCAACTCACACGGCAGCCACTGTCGAATGGAAACGTTTAAGCTCCCAAATTCCGTCCGACTAAGATTCTTAAGAGGAGAGTTTTAGAAAATGAAGAGACTTCATAAATGAAGTTAACCCTAGAGACTTTTGGGTCTTATAGAGTTTCTCTCAGCAGGGCCTCGTATTTATGGGCCAATAGTTTCTTGTTTGGACACCCTTATAAGGGTAGGTCCTTTTTGTCCGGTTCGAATGGCCTAAATGGCTTTGATTGTTTGATACGATTTGTAGTTCGGTTCATATTTTAAATAAAAATTCATCGCTAAGTTTCAAGAAAAGAAAGTGTAATAGTTTTGTTGTTAGAGTAGTCATGTGCTAATCACGTGAAAGTTGCAGAGTAAATATATAATTTCATAATAAATACTAACTATAAGAGAGTACAAAAATTGAGTTTGGACTTATGGTACTAAAATTTTTCTTTAGTATTTGATACTACCAGATCCGTCGGATCCTTCAAATAGTTAGATTTTATGATCCAATGGTCAAAAATGAAAAGGACAAATCTGACTTCATTTTTGTTTTTGAAAAATAAAAGCTAAATAAACTATCAATAAATCCGGCAATCCATCCATAAAGCCGGCGGTTACCAATCCTATTATTTCGTTGCCAATTCATCCCAAAAATCAATATCCATAAAGACGGCGGTTACCATTCCTAATATTTCGTTGCCAATTTATCCAAAAAATTATGGGATCAATCATCTCCTACTATTTAGGCCAGATTTATCATTCACATTCATCATCAGATGATTTATTTTTATTTCGCCAGATTTATCATTCACATTCATCATAAGATGGTTTATTTTTGGTGCCTCCAGTATCCAATTAGAAAACCTAAATTTAGTTGTTCTTTTTCTTCTTTACATCTCTTATTAACCGCAAGTAATATTGAGTATGGGGTTTGAAGATAACATGAGTTTTTCACAATTACTTTCTCGTTACTTGTTTTCTTATATATTTTCCTTTGTTATTTTTATACTTTTTTAATTAATGTGATTTTGATTATTTGTGGTCATGGGTATGCAGTGCAAAATTGTGATTCATTCGAAGAACATCTCACGAACCCGGATTATTCTAACCTTGTCGCTACCCAAGATCCTTCTACTGTTTCGATTACTGAAGGTTTGTTTATTTTTATACTGTTTCGGTGGAGTTAGAAATTTGGAATGATATTGACAGTTTCATCTTGTTTAATTTCTGACGTAATTTGAATGTGGTTTTTGGTTGCAGTCGTGTGGATTAAGAGGGAATTGATTTAGATGTTAATTGAACATGATTGAGTTATAATTGAATGTTTAAGTTGTGAGGTTATCCAACTATTTTTTACTCGTCTACTAATACCAAACAATTTTCATCTCACATTCTTGTTACTTTTTCTATATAAACCACTTGTATTCATTCATTTGTTTGGTTTTCTCATGGTATTTCTTTTAATGTATTCCTTTTGTTAATGTTTTCAGTTGAAGGTGATGCTTACGAATTTTTCGCTACGACGATAAAGCATCGTAAAAATCCAAACAAGAGCAAGATTAGGTTGATGTCTACATCAACGAAAATACATTTAGTTATAAAGCAACACCGTAAGCGTGCGATTGAACAATAGAAACAATTTGCCAATTAGAATCTTTCAAAATGTTTTTCTACCATGTAATGGATGGTTCAGTTTGTTTCAATGTTGAATAGTTGATTGACAATGTTTTATTTAGTTGAGTTGATAAAAGTATTTTATAAATTTGTACTTTTAATATTCATTGTACTATTGACAAATTTAAATTAAACATAATATTCGATTAATTGGAAAATATAAAGGCCCGGGTTATTTTAACCATCATATTAGAATGTACGGTTAAATGGCAAATACAAAGGCTCTGGTTATCTTAACCATCATATTAGAATGTAATGACAAATTTAAATTAACTATAACATTCAATTAAATGGCAAATACAAAGGGTCAGGTTATTTTAACAATCATATTATAATGTAATGACAAAGTTAAATTAACCATAATATTCGATTAAATGGAAAATACTGGTGTAATTGAAAAATGACAGTGAGTACACATAAATTATCTATTTAAGTAGAAAATATGAAGGCTAGGGTTATTTTTCCATCATATTAAAGTATAATGGCTAATTTCAATTAACCATTCCAATGGTGTAATTGGCAAATTGTTGTGCGGGAACAGAAGTTATCGAATTAATATGTCAAAGTTATATTTGTTGACCTCGTATATCACGATATTTCCATGGTCAATTTTAATTCAACATAGGACTATAAATGTAGAGGATCGGGCTATTTTTTTCATCATCTTAAGGTGTAATTGCTAATATAAATTAACCATTCCACTGGTGTAATTGGCAAATTATAGTGAATACACATAATTTATCGATTTGAGTAGAAAATCTAATAAAAATCGTACTACTATAGGTGAGGTGCTTGAATAAATGAAGATGTAGATACTTTCATCAAAACGCATTCAAATTCAAACTAAATAGTTTACGTGGCAAAATGGCTCCAAAATGTTAGTTATGCTAGTACTGAAATGGCAAAATATACTTTGAAGCAACAATTAAAACTAGTAACCTATTAGGCTGGTATCTAATGTCTAGATCTCTTCGACTTTGGAGCAGGCTTGAATTGTTCGAAGTTTTACACCACGAACTTGGTGAATTCAAAAGGAATTTTGGTCCAATTGCATATTTGCAATAAAGAACCAAAACCAGTAGACTTCAACATCTTTTTCTTGCTCTCACACAGCTCACGTTGATCTGCCTCAAGCAAACCAAACACCTTGTGAATAGCATGTGGCTTACACATGTGTCTAAAGCGATAATGGTTCCAATCTTTGCTCGGGTCTACATCCTTTCTATTTTTCTTTGCCATCTGTCATGAACAACAGAATAGTATAATGACCAAATTAGTTGTATTCACCAAATTAGAACATCAACTAGTTTATGTCATTTATAAAGATTAGGTTGACAAATTTAATTTTGCCAACCTTCATTTATACCGTATCAAATATATAATAACACAACATTATAATTACCCAATACGGTTGATTCACACAATTAGAAATTTAACTGTCATTTATAAAGCTTAGGTTGACTAATTTAAATTTGCCAAAAGTATACTTATACTATGCAAAATATATGTTACCACTTTGCAAATTGAAAATTCGCAACTAATATTTTGGAACCAATCAAGATTGAAATTTTATACAATTAAATTGAAAATTCGCAATTAATAACAGCTGACAAATTCGCAACTCATTTTTTACGTGTGACAAACACTAATTTAATGGAAATTCGAAATTTGAAAATTACAACTCTAGTGGAGATTGAAATTTTATACAATTTGCATATAATCGAACCTACCTATGGAAAAAAACTAGAAAATTCCAAATAAAATCTAAAATTCGATAAATAAAATTAAACAAACACCAATTGAGCTCACCTTGTGGTTAGGTTTAGGCGAAAGAGGAAGTTTCCATCTTTGGTTCGGTTGATTTAGGCGATAAAGAAGAGAAAGCAAAAACTTTGTTTGGTGTGGTTTAAGGCTGAGGGTGCAAAAAAATTCTGCTGATTTTGTTGATGCAATTTGGTCAATGGGTTTGATAACGATAGTAAAGATGTTTTTAATGAAAGACTTAATTGTAGCCTACATTTTAGATGACAGCAAATAAGTTTAGCAATATAAGAAAATTGTAAAATAATTTCATTAGTATGTAATGATGGCAAATTGACTAAAATGTCATTTAGTATTAGTAGTACTAAAAAAAATGTTTAGTACCCTAAGTCACACTCCAAAAAATTGATTTATAGACAAAATCACGTGCATATCATGTGTACAAATTAGTGAAAGAACTGACGACACAATGAGTGAATGAAGTCTTTTAAAACATTAATTAGTAAGCTAAAAATGCTCATGATGAAACGTAGGCGATGGTCTTTCCATTTTGCACTATTATTTACAAGTTAATTGTTAAAATAGTCTTACATAATGTATCTAATATATAAAGAATGCTAAATTTTCCTTCACAAATTTTTGGTACGTCAACTAACGTGAGACTAGCTATTAAATGACTTATGTCCCACTTCATAATTAACTTATGCCCAACTTCATAATTGACCATTTCTTTTGAACTATCGGATTAGTTAGATCAATATTGACAGTTGCTCATTTGACTATACCATCATGTTTTGAGCCATTGGATTAGTTGACCCAATCTTGCTCGTTGATATAATCCTTTGAATTGTGGAATTCACTTCCCTCCCTCTACTATTTATACCCAATCCCTTTCAATTCATTCGTTCGTTCACTCACTCACCCACCCACCCACTCACTCACTCACTCGCTCGCTCACTTAGCGTTCGTTCATTCACTCACTCGCTCACTCTTATTTCTCTGGATGGTTTTATTCACTTCACAATCAGGTTTTTTCATTTACATTCTTGTTAATAACTAGTTGTTTTACTTTTGTCTTCCTACTTCATTTTTAATTGCTCGTTTATTCGTATACATGTCCATGGATTGTTGTTATGTGCTTTTGTGTTCTTAGTTTTAGTTTCTGCTTGTTTTTATGTTTTTTATTTCTCATCAATTTAGTACATGCTAATTCTTGTTATAGAAGATTATGTTTGACTTTGGTGTATAAGTTACTTGTTGATCATTTACTTATCTTTTTTTTTAATTAAATAGAGAATTTCTCCTTTAGGCATTATTTATGTGTTTGGTTTTGTTTTACTTCGTTATTATTGCAGAAGTTAGTGATCAAGAATGTCCAAAAGCTCATTCGAGCTCGAGCAGCCTCTTGATATATCTACTTTGTTATGGATCTTTGATATATTTTTTTCTTATTTATTATCCGATCGCATCCTTTTTAACTATCAAAATTATGCATTCGTGGGTTTTAAGCCCCGTTGCTAAACGGGAAAGTTTTCAACTCACCTTATATAACAATTTAAAATAATACCACTCATTTGACCAAAAAGTCAATTCTAACATCCTTCAATTCTTTTTTACTGAACTACTCGGTAAAGTGAACTCATTTCCGAAAATCATCACTTTTCATCTTTTCAAATGAGGGACTAAAGTATCTTATTTTCAAAATCAGGGACTGTACTATCCAATATTTTCAAATTTTCTCCTCGATTTCATTTAAAACATGGACAAATTTTGAAACACAACTAAAAATTAGAAGACGAAAAAGGATGAATATGAGAACTTTAAAACCATAAACGACAAAATAAGACGAAATCTCACATCTTGTATTTTTCATCAAATAAAATGGGTCGAATTTTTCTTAACTGATGCACAAATTATCAGAAGTATAATCAAATTATTTATTACAACAAACAAAGACGAAAGAATATCCTCCTCCATCACTGTACCTACCCCCGCCCCACGAACACCACTACCCGACGCACTTGGCCCATTTTCCCACCCGCGACCACCACTACCCCACCCACGACCCATTCCTCTCAATTTGAAAATGTAGCCCCTTCTATCAGAAATTGAAACACTCGTTAATTCGTTCCAGGACCACACTACGAAAGTAATATAAGCATAATAAAACAAAGAATACATGTTAGGAAACTACTATCTTGGTCGTTGCTAGGATTTTAGGATAAGTGTCGCTCTCCCTCTTACTTCAACGATCAAATTGATGTAAAAATATACCTTTTCCACCCAAATTAAGATTTACCATATACGTCTGCTCATGTCTTAAACGATTATTCATTTGATTTCTCTTGATTTCGTCCAACTACAACTTTATTTTTCTCAAGCATTTGTTGACACTTGATTATTTTGTTAAAGCGATGTGGTGTTTCTGGGCTCGCGAAAATTGATGAGTTTAATGCTCGTGAAATTACTAACATCAATTGTTGTAATAAAATAGTTTTGTGGTATGTTGTATTTGATGTCTGTTGTAATAAAATAACTTTGTGTTATATTATATTTTATGTTTATTTCGATAAATCTCTGTCTGTTTGTTAGAGATTATGGCTTATCTACAACTTTAAATCTTTGTAATGTTCGTTTTACTATCTATCAACAAAAAAAACAAAAAAACATTAAAACTAATTTGTTGTTTGTGCGTAACCTCTTTGGACTCGATTAAAAAGAGACATGTATTAAATAATACTAGGCACACACAATTTCTCTTTTTTTTTTTTTTATAGATAATTCATATTAATACTAAATAATGTTTTGGCTAAAACTGCCATTACAATCTGAATCTAACAATACATCATAATCAGTCTCGTAATATCTTTTGAGATGACTCTTAATGAGCTTTTGTAATATCTTTTATCCATCCAAGTTGATGCCCAAAATACATTAATCATATTACTAAACGTATTATTCATACTGAACTTACTTAAATGAAACTAATTGTTGAAACAACTAAATGTTCAAAAGACATACATATGAGATTAATAAACTCTCGTGTTTCCAATACTCTCACATTCTCTTAAACGATTAAAATAAGACTAGTTGTTTAATATATATCAATCATTTTTTATTGTTGTATATTAACGATGATGTGAGTTTCGAACCCAACACCTTTTGGTCACTAGCAAGAGTCTTTTCCACTAGACTATTGAATTATACCTTCGAACCCAGCACCTTCTTGTCACTAACAAGAGCCTTTTCCACTAGGCTATTCGATTAAGTCGTTTGATTTCAATAGTTGTGTTCATATTTAGCGTTTCTGAACGTTCTAGGTCGATTTGAAATTAGGTCATGGGACCCGAAAAGAAGATCGACTCCAAATTCCAATTGTTGGAGGCTCCAACTCTTGCTATCTTAGCAACATCAATTTGTATTAACCGACTAATCTGATAATTAGTCGAGTAATTAACATAAACGAATCGAGTAATGAAAAATCATGCTCGATTAACTTCGAGTTTGTTTAACACCACGACATGCTCATTTGATAAGCTATCCGTACAACAGGTAGTTAAGGCTTTTAACGAATCGAGTTCAAGCATGTAACCTTGTCCTAAATAGTGAGTGTAAATGTAACACAAAGTTTCAAACTTCTTATTTTAAGCCAAAGAACTCATCAGAAATGCTACATTTATTCTACTATATAACAGCTAGCTGAAAAACTCCTGTGCTATATAGACTTCGATAAGACATGGCCTGTCGACACAAATTCAAGTACCAAAAGCATTAAACGTAGTATTTCAACACAGAAAATCGAATGATCTAACAATTATCGTAACACCCCTTGATCCATGAAATTAAGTGTTCGAATCCTTTTGTAGGGGACGGGGGGTTGGGAATTATTGTCCAAGAAGAAAGTCACCAAAAACGATGGCATTAGTAAAATTCGAACTTACCCAGAGTATATGAGAAAGATAGCATTTGATTAGCGGCTCCTGCTGTTGCTACGAGACTGCCACATTAATACGTTGTCACTTAACTGCTTGTGTAGCATAAATATACTCAATGAAACATGGAATTGTTCTATTGTTATGTATCATCGGGTCTTACAAGTGAATCCGGAGTTACTGAACGGGATGGAGATCTGCAAAAAGTATGTCAACAGCAAAACACTCTCATCAATATAATCAAAGCCGATGTAAAAATTCTGTATCGGATGCACTTGTGCTATGCATCAACATACTCAAAAGCCAACATAAGAATTCTGTATCGGATGCACTCGCGCTATGTAAATTCATCGTAATGACAGGAAGGACCAGCTGCACTCAGGATGGTCATCAGTCAACACCTTAGACGGCTTGAACAGAAAATATCCCAATGCACAACAAACCATCATTTCTAACGCAACAAAAGAGAAAACATCATGGACATCATTATTAGACTATATTCAAGCTGATGATGTTTAATTCAGTAAAACTGGAAACCGATGGTAGCTTGGCAGCGATGTCCTCACGGGGGCACCTACGAGCATCCATGTGCGAGTATCCAGCTTTACCATGGTATCCTCTATTAACTTGTAAAGAATCGCAATTAAACCCATTTACTACGCCTCCTCGTCATGAAGGACTCCATCCACAACAACATGACATCAAGGCCTACCATGCATCCAATTGTTGGATAAACTGTTCACATCTATAGAAAACAAATAAAGGAACTCTCAAACTATGTGGTATGACTACTAGAACAACAACTGAATTCGTTCTTGACCTACCCTCCAAAACTCCATTAGAAGGGGGATGAAGAAAACTGGAGTTGACGAAAGCAACATAGACACACGTTATTGCTTCAGTTAATCCTATCAGCGTCATTAACAAAATACAACTGACAAGACAAATATGTAGTCAAAACCCACCCACCCCCCCCCCCCCCACCCCCCGTTACTTTTTCTCATTGATCTGTAAGGCATGATATGATACGAATTAAGCCAGCCACCTCGGCCTATCTCACCCCACTTTCTTTTCACCGTGGCAATCCTCTATTAACAAAGCTCAATCTGATGGTATTTTTATGGGAAATCTAAGATAGAGCTTAATGAAAAAGCATATTCACATAGCCAACGGTTATAATAATAACCCCGTTCAATTTTTCTTATTGGTTCATTCCACTGCCTGAAAGATAATAACAATAAAGCCCCACTTTCTTGTGCGTTGGCAAAAAAAGAATCCCAACCCTTGAGTGCATACTACCCTCAAAAATAGAGAAAAGGAAGCAGAATTTTTACCCATGAAAGAGTGTAAAACAGACTGAAGCTGAAAGACGTAGTATTGACGTAATAGAAGGCCTTGAGTGCTATATATAAATAACTCAAGTTCTCAAGGAGGCTTAAGATGACATGTTGAACATAAGAACACTACCTTGTTTCATCACATGGACTATTGCTTACTTATTTCACTTCAGTTAGTATCTTAAGCAGTTCTCAGGTTTCACATCACGAGTCCTTATTCGTCATAGGTGCTAACACACATTCTATATTATGATGACCACAGAGACTATGTTGAACACAAAACCTAAGCGGCAACTATATTTCTGCATGAACGAATAGGATTTTGACATTGGCGAAAAGCTGATCAGGGAGTAAGTTCAAATCAAAGAACAAAAATAAAGAATAAAGAACTGACTGAGCATATATTAGACTAAAAACTAGGCCCAAAACAGAAGCAACGAAAGGATCTTAAATTCTAGAACAGAAAATATTGTTGCAAGATGACCACCACAATGGAAATTGTAAAGCGTCATACCTTGAAAGAGAGCGAGGAGCTGAGGCAGAGCGAGGGCGTGATGACACGGATGTTGAACGAGATCGCCGACGACTTGCATACTTACCCCTTAGAGACACACTGCAAAAATAGTTCAGACTGTCAGTCCTTTACGTGGTTTAAGCCCAACGAACTACAGAACAACTTTCATGCTAACATAACTAGACGAGCTACCTCCGGTAGCTATCCCCAGGACTTTCAGAGCGGTCCCTTCTCCTGTTGTGACTATAGCTCTGGCTCGAACTCCTAGAATAACGTCTGCTCCTGCTGTAGTTAAGGCCCGGACTTCTGCTTCTGGAACGGTACCGGCCCCTACTGTAACTGTCATCTGGACTTCTGCTTCTCGAATAGTATGGACTCCTGCTGGGGCTCCTGGAATAGCTGTTCCTTCGATCATATTCCTTAACCTACATATTTTAGATAACAACCCATGTTGACCCCAATCTAAGAAGCACAAAACAATAACAGCGTTAACTACTCTTTTTCGGAAAAAAGAAAAGAATTGATTAACCAAAACCAGTTATGATTATTTGATTCTACGAGGGATGCTTGCCTGCTTTTCTTTACATTCTTGTGACATTAAGGATATCAATAATAAACTGATAATGTAACTTTTAGTTAATTCTATGATCTATATATATAAAATGTATATGAAAATTTTAATCGTCAGCTGTACACAAAACAATCCTGGCGTTGTTCCTAGTTTAACCGTTGATCAGGAAAACTCCACATTTACCATAACATACCCTTATGTAGGCCTTAGAAAACTGATTGCGAAACAAGGAGTCATCAAGTTTCCTTATCTGCAAAAGAAAGAGACATTGACATTCCACATTACGAAAAGAATTGGAAAAAGTATGCACAATACTGTGCGAGGAACAAAGCTAGTTCCATAGGAACTCATATTGCCAAAAACTGCTATAAATCAACAATAAGAACTGACCGCATATTTCATGTCATCATAGTTGGTATAGTCAACAACTCCTCTCAATCCTACAAAAAGTAAAAACAACTGCTAGCCTCAAACAGTCAACACCATGCAAATAGTGAATCGGTTTGCAAGCAATCAAGACTCCACATGCAACCTAAGAAAAAATGATTGGTTTATAAACAAAAATTATATGCAGACTGAATGTAGAACTAATATTATTACCATCACGATCTCGGTAAACCTGGGAGAAGCAAACATCACCAGCTCGCCTCATATGGTCCTATAAGCCAATTGGACAATAAATGATAAGTCCCCAGAAACACAGAAGGAAAAAAATGATGTTTGCCATCAAATATGCACTCATGACAAAACAACAAGATGAAACAGATACAAGGAGAACATCTCCTTACCTTCAGGTCTTGCCAAGAAGCGGAAGAAGGCAGTCCAGTTATCAGTACTGGAAAGAATGACAAACATCGACTTAAGAAGTCTCCAACATGAATAACGAAATGAGTATCTATTGACAATGGGACTAATTCTCACCTCGGTATTCAGATCGTCTGGAGAGACCCCCTCGACTACTATAGCGATCATTAGATGATGATCCTCGCCCCCCATGGGCAAGCTCAACCTGTATCATAGAGGTTTAGATTTTGAATTCCGAAATGATTAGCTTTATCGAGGAAATTCAGGTGGGCAGTAAGTGGTAACTCACCCTTAACCGATGACCATCAAATTCGCAACCATCTCGACCATGTATAGCATCATCAGCATCTCGAGAATCCTCAAACTATAACATAATGAATAGTCGAATGAACTCAAATGGTGGTATAAGAATGTGTACCACATCAGTAACAGAAAACTAGAGTGTCAATAGATTCTATCTGAAATTCCATCGACAAGAAAAGTGATACCTCCACAAAAGCATAACCAGGTGGCCTAGGAGGGATCTTCAAATCAATTTCAACAATACGCCCGTACTGCAACAGAAAAATAGAAAACAAAAGGCAGAAACTTCTTATATGCATTTTAAAAGTTAAAAATACGCAGTAGAGAGGAAAAGTCACAGAGACATCTCATGTCTTTCGAGGGTTTATAAGGATAACAAAACATTACAACATGCTTCACTGACTCGAAGAAACTACAGAGAGTAATCTATTTGAGAAAATCATCACATTTTATCATAACTCATCATAAGTAATCAGTATATTATGCAGTTTTGACAAGCTCAATTGTTAGGTTTGTCCCCTCTAAGAAAAATAACAAAATAAGAAACATTCCGAAAGGTTCCAACAAGAAAAATAACCAAATGTTCCGAAAGGTTCCACTGCAAACTAACTCAATCCTGCTTACTTCCATGATTCAAATACTTGTATGTAATGACGCATTACACTACCTACACTACTGATCTATTGATTAGAAGATAATCTTTGCACATAACTCATAAATCAATCGAAAACAGCCTCCTTGTTATAACATGGGCAAGTCTGTATAGCATACTACCTTATCCCACTTGGGACGGAGACTCCTTAAAGTCACGGGGGCATGTTGACGTTGAAAGATGAACTAGAAGAACCAACATTCGTATTGGGGGCATTACAATGCAAAATCCAAATCGATAACATGTATCAAACGATAGCATTTTGAACTAGCTAGTCATCTAACAAAAGTACCAAACCTTGTAAAACAAATCTTCTACTTCACTCTCGCGGATATCACCAGGCAGATTTCCCACGTATATCGTTCGGCTCAATCGCCCCATTCGTCCTGTAACAAAATTTCACTTAGTCAACATCACGATCAAACCCTCAGAAGGAACATTTCTCATATCGGAAAAAGGAATGCTCGGTCTGATTCAGGATTATTCTCTGATAACGGATCAGTCAATTCTAATTCTGTTCCACTTAATCGCTCTGTTTCACTTTCCTATTCTTTTCCCCGACCCTGCTAGTAAGAAGGTTTCTAAAATATTCTAATGTTAAGAGAACAAATATTAAGAGGACCGTAACTTTCTACATATACATAGGTGGTAACAGGGACCGGAGCAAACTACAAAAACGAAGTTATGCATGAACAGTATTACATCAACACGAACATTAACTAAACAAAATATTAATAGGCACGTAACAAACTGTAACTTCACTCAACTATAAAATAACAACCAAACAATCAATATCATCAAACGAAATAATCGTGTTTTTTTATTCTTCACTATTACTCAATTAAATAGGATCCGATTGAAATCAAGAACAATCTAGAAATGTATAATTCCTACTCTAGTGTAAATTCATCTCCAAAAAAGCAAAAACAAAAACAGATTTATAATAAAACTAGAGAAACATTACAACAAAAGAAGCATAAAAATTAATTACTAAAACATTACGAAATTATAATAAATTTACCTTTGATAATTTGATCGAATAAATTTGTAGAGAGAGTTGTGTATGCGGAAAGAAGTGAAAAATATGTGGGCCAATGAAATTAATATAAAGATGTTATATTAAATGTAGGTTCTAGAAACGCAGGACAAACACGTAACCTTAAACTTTCATAATCTGACATGTGTCCTAACTCCAAACTTCCAACCTTACTCTCCTGAACGGTTATACACACCAAACACTAACATTTTTTAATATGAAATGACGTTTATACCCTCTAAATGGAAAATAAGAAAATTAAGTTAGAGGTAAAATGGTCTTTTCACGCCCTAAAACAATATTCTGGTGTTTATAGTGATTCCCTTCCTCACATTTCTTCCAAGGGCGAAACCAAGATGAAAACTTAGGGGGCCAAGTTAAATTTTTTTTGGTTTAACTAGTTAAAAGAATACGACATAAAAATTATAAAATTTATGTTAAAGGTACTCTACGACCTTTAGTCTATTGTAACCATTAATGATACTATCGTTAAAAATACTTTTTAGTTATATTTTATCAGTATGAATTACCAAAGAATCTAAAAAGAAATATCATTCATTTTGTTTCATATATCTATCTTGATATGGTTCACTTGTTCAATCGTAGCGTACATATTAGAGGTGTTTGAACAAGTAGAATGAATTCATCAACAAAAGGATAAATAGTAGATTTTTTGTTATCGAACTTAAATTACTAATTATGCACAAACAATAAACAAATTTTTATTGTTAAGCTTTGTAATATTGCTCCATTAATATTAAACTATTTTATCATTAAAATATTAAATACTAAAATTAAAAGATTACATGCTACCAATTATCAAATATAAATCATCAATTATTTATAAACAATAAATAAAAGTGTATAAACAAAGTACAAAATTAATAAAAATTAGCCTAATGTATTATGTCGTTTATAAGCAGCCAATGAGTCTAAACATAAAGGGGGTCAACAAAGCAAGCATCACATTTGTTACAACAACTCAGACTAGTATGTATACATAATTTTAAAAGCTCAGGGTGGGCCATGGCCCCCCCCACCCCCACTCTGAGTCCGTCCCTGTTCCTGGGTGTAGTCCTCAAAACTAGCTAAAAACTAGTTGAGTCAGATTTCAGAATATTAAAATACTTGATTAGATAACGATAATGCCTTAAGTAACGAGTTAACTTGTGCTTGTACTTGTATTTATTTGTTAAGATAAGCAATTAGGCCTAGTAGTCCCATAGACCCAACCCATTTATCATATGATAAGTAGTCGTCCCGAAAGAACCGGGCCGACGGCCCGGCCCATTAACAGAAGGGCCGGCACGGCCACCAACAAATCTGGGACGGGCCCAACCACCCTTACCGAGCCGGGCCATCCCCTTAAGGAATTTCAGGCCTCTATTACGCCTGGGCTCTCTTTTCAGCCAGGCTTACAGGGCCTTTTACGGTATACCGTTCGGCTTTCACCAATAAAAATGAAATGTTGCTTGGGGAATTTGAACAGTAGAGCTTGCTTATTGATAAATAGTACACTATCCATTGAGCCACGCTCTCATTTTGTTATTTTGTGTATTAGTATTATTAAAGTCACTAAATTATTCATCATTTATCCCTATATCACAATTGTATTATACTTGATTATATTTTGTGTCAAATAATACATACTCTTGAAAGATAACAATATTCATCATTATATTATAAATTAGTTAAACTAATAAATTTTCTTAATGATATTATAAAAGTTGTTCAATGTTAAATTTATCTTTGCAAAATATAAGTGTATATACAAAGCATAAAATACATTAGTATATTATTTTTTATATAATAATTTTTATTACTTATTACTTTAAATATTACTCCCTCCGTCCCTAAAAGATTGTCACATTTTGACTTTTGTTGGTCAAACATAATAAAATTTGACAATTAATTCTCATTAAATGGTAAGAAATAATATATTCTTGTAAGACCTTGTTAGATTCGTCTCAATATATATTTTTGAAATATCAACTTTTTATAATTTTTTCTCATGTACAATAATAGATATTTACATTTTAAATCGTGTTTTATTGACCATCAAAAGTCAAAATGTGACAATCATTTAGGGATGGAGGTAGTATAATATTATGCTATTAAATAATAAATAACTTAAATTGCTTAAAGAATAATAGATAATTGCATCTGGTGTTCTTATTCGTAATTAACCAATAATATTTTAATTATATACTCCCTCCGTTTTCTTTTAACATATTGTTTGGGTTAGAATTTTTGTGTTTTTTTAAGATAGTGTTTAATTATATACTCCCTCCGTATATCGACATATATACTATATGGTACTACTTTAAACACTTCTAGAACATGTTAAACGTGTAATATAGCTCTTGATACCACTGTTGATATATCCCGGGGTTGCAAGACACAATGAACTACGATAGTTCATATGTCTAGAAAACTCTAATTCGTTGATCGTTAGAACTTACACAATAGAACTAGCTCATAGAAGTATATGTTTAAAGATAGTGTGAATATGCTACAACTAACATAATCAAAGAGTGTGGCTACAAAGATATACCTTTGAAGCGTGAGCGGAAGCGATATGATCTTCAAGTGCTTAGCCCCACACCTTGCTCCTTGCTTTCTTCTTGAAGAAATTTCTATCACCAAGGTGATATGGAACTACTATGAAATAGTCCACATCAATACCTTAGATAGCAATAAGACACACTTGAACTAGTGTGTGTTATTGAGGAGTGTGTAGTCTAACTACTATAGCAAACTATAGAACAATTTCTATACTCTAACACTTAGAGTTTTGCTAGAGGCTTTGAAGATGAAGTGTGTGTGTTTGTTTTCTCTAACAAGAGTTGTGTGATACTTAGCTTGATCCTCTACCCATTCTATATCATCTTATGATATCGAATGGATGATGAAACACATTATGCACTAAACAAACACATTAACCATCCATATGGTTAATGCCTCTTGGTCCATGGAAGATTCTCTTACAAGAGTTCTTCCCAAGTCTTACAAAGCCTTCCCAAGGCATAAAGTAGCCACCAAGATGTCAACCATTCATGATGATGGAATTAATTAATCTTAATTAATTAATTAAATCATATCTTATTTAATTAATTCATTAATTAATTAAATCATTTCAATAAATGATAATATATATATATCTCACATATATATATATATATACATAAACCCCAAATGGTGTGTCCGGAACCAATTCCGGGCGCACCATCGGTTCGGTCGGGACACGATCTCGATCGAACCGAAATTCCTCAATATGGATCAAATCCCTTATTCACTTTCGGGTCACTACTCGAGAGTATCTTTGGTAATTGTTACGTGTGTGACCTCATAGCCCGAGTAACGAAAGCATCGGGATTCAACATATAAGACCGTATACACGAATCCCGAAGATCATCGTGAGAGCCTAGTCTGCCATTCGATGACCCCCGGCATTATCTCGGGTGAGACTACTGATAGTTCAGATAACTATCGGTTGTTGAACCGTATATATAGATGATATAGTTCACGGGCACTAATTGAGGAAATTGACACATCAATTTCCAACACTCCCACTTGCCCTTGGACTATTACCAATGTCTTGGATGTACACTTGCATCCTTGTCACATGATTCCCTTTGTCCTCGGTTTTCGTCATAGGCTAAAGCAAGAAAGCGTGTCGCCAACTCCTATGACATAATTTCTCGGAACACGAGATAGTCTCACTCCCGTTCATAACGGGTGAATTCATAAGTAAGACTCACTCTCCGAGTGGCCAGAAAAACCTTCCCTGTATACCAGGGTGGACAAAGACCCTACCAATGCATCACCGATCATCTCACCACTACATTCACATAAGACCCAACGTACCCCATTACCACCAGTAACGGATGGGTCCGGAAGTAGTCAAAGCCTCATGCTCACGTAGCATGAGAATGATATGCATGTAGGTGTCAGAACCTCTATCATATGGCTCGTGTGAAATATAGGACACAAGATCTCTTCTATAATTTCACAACGGCCACTGTCCAGTACCATGTCAAGACTCTCTTGACAATGAACCCATGTAATGATTTGGACCATCCTTTTGACTTAAGAAACAAAGTCAAACGAATCATTACACACTAGTTTGGTTGTGTCCGTTCCCAAAACGCTGGGACATACCACTAGGGACAATGTAATCACCACAGTTCTTGTCTTGAAAAAGGGGTTCCTTAGCCAATACACTTATTGGCTCCTCTTCAAGAACTCGTGATTACATGGGAATTAAAATATTTATCATACAACTATGATTAAATATTCAATTGTTTATTCAAGTGCTATAAAAGAATAGACAATCAATAAACAAGAAGTAATACTTTTATTCAACAATAAGAGTTTTACAAAAGTATACTTCATACATATAAATCAAATAAACTGAAATAAAGCTCCCACTAAGACTAAGACCACTCGGACCTAAGTCTAAGTCCAATAGCTGAAGTATGGAACTCATGTTTGGTCTGAGGCAATGGTTTAGTCAAGGGATCAGCTGCGTTGTCGTCTGTATCTACTTTGGATACTTTGATGTCACCTCTCTGGAACATTTCACGGACGAGGTGATACTTCCTGAGGACATGCTTGGACTTATGATGAGCCCTGGGTTCCTTAGCCTGTGCTATGGCTCCAGTGTTATCACATAACAACTCAATTGGACCATCAGCGCTAGGAATTACCCCAAGCTCAGTCATAAACTTCTTAAGCCAACATGCCTCCTTGGCTGCTTCAGAAGCTACAATGTGCTCGGCCTCCGTAGTAGAATCTGCAACTGTGTCTTGCTTGGAACTCTTCCAACAGATGGCTCCACCGTTCAGGCAGAATACAAACCCGGTTTGAGAATGAAAATCGTCTCGATCGGTTTGGAAACTGGCATCGGTGAAACCTTTTGCAATCAACTCCTCATCTCCGCCATATACCAGAAACATATCCTTAGTCCTTCTCAAGTACTTAAGGATAGATTTCACAGCGGTCCAATGGCTGTTGCCTGGATTCGCTTGATATCGGCTGGTCAGACTCAGAGCGTACGATACGTCTGGTCTAGTGCACATCATGGCATACATGATAGATCCTATGGCTGAAGCATACGGGACTCTACTCATGTTCTCCTTCTCGACGTCAGTGGTGGGGCACTGACTTTTGCCGAGAATAGTGCTAGTTGTCATAGGCAGTATTCCCTTTTTGGAATCGATCATATCGAATCGTCTCAGAACCTTATCAATATAAGTGTCCTGTCTCAGGCCAATCAACCTATTGGCTCGATCCCGATATATCTTGATTCCAAGGATATACTGCGCCTCTCCTAACTCCTTCATCGAGAAACACTTACACAACCATCTCTTGACTGACTCAAGGAGTGGTTTGTTGTTTCCAATGATCAGTATGTCATCTACATACAGGACTATAAATGCAATGTGGCTCCCACTTACCTTCTTGTATACACAAGCATCCTCCTCAATCTGAATGAAGCCAAATTCTTTAATTGCTTTATTGAATCGGAGGTTCCAACTGCGAGAAGCTTGCTTGAGTCCATAAATGGATCTCTGAAGCTTACATACCTTCTTAGGTCCTTTTGGACATGTAAAGCCTGGAGGTTGTGTCATGTACACATCCTCCTCAAGGTTTCCATTAAGGAAAGCGGTATTTACATCTATTTGCCATATCTCATAGTCATAATATGGGGCAATGGCTAAGAGGATCCGAATAGACTTGAACATGACTACCGGTGAGTAGGTTTCATCATAGTCAATACCATGAATTTGTTTGAAACCCTTCGCCACTAGTCTAGCCTTGTAAACATGGACATTTCCATCTTTATCAAGCTTTTTCTTAAAGACCCACTTACACTCGATATGTCTAGCACCTTCGGGTAAGTGAACCAATGTCCAGACATCATTCTGGTACATATAGTCTCGGATTTCATGGCTTCAAGCCATGACTCGCTATCTGGCCCTTTCATTGCGGCTCCATAAGTATAAGGCTCGTCGTCTTCTATCAAGAAGGATTCCCCATACCATCTATCGGGAACATGACGAGTCCTACTGGATTTCCTAAGGGTCCAAGATAGGATCCATCATGAATGGAGGATCTACTTCCTGAAGTGAGCCTGTCGAGTTCGTTAACTCGACTTGCTCATTTGATGAGACACTTGGGTTCAATAACCCATCTCTCTCATTCAATGAGTTTCTTGAGTTCGACAACTCAACTTGCTCATTAAACGTGTCGAATGAGTTCATTAACTCATTCGGCTCATCATCTTGAACTTTTTCAAGTTGTACCGTATTTCTGACATTTCCTGATAAGAACTCTTTCTCAGGGAAATGTGCTGTCCTAGCCACGAAAATCTTATTTTATGGCTTAAGGTAGAAATAATACCCTTTGGTTTCCTTTGGATAACCAATGAAATGGCACAAGTCAGCCTTTGGCCTAGCTTGTCTACGTTTAATTTCTTGACGTAGGCCAAGCAACCCCAAACCCTGAGGAAGCTAATCTTGGGACGTTTCCCAAACCACATCTCATATGGTACTTTCTCAGCTGACTTGGTTGGACAATTATTTAAGGTAAGTGCGGCAGTTTGCAACGCGTAACCCCAGAAGCTGACATGTAGGTCGGTTCGACTCATCATGGATCGCAAACTGTCTAACAGAGTGCGATTCCTCCTTTCGGACACACCATTATGCTGTGGTGTTCCGGCCGGAGTGAGTTGTGAAACAATTCCACAATCTCTAAGATGAGCGTCAAACTCGTGGCTCATATATTCGCCTCCTCGATCGGATCGAAGAGTCTTAATAGTCTTGCCGAGTTGATTCTCTACTTCATTTTGGAATTCTTTGAACTTTTCAAAGGCTTCACTCTTGTGCTTCATTAGATAGACATAGCCATAACGGCTAAAGTCATCCGTGAAGGTAATGAAGTAGGGAAAACCACCTCTTGCAGGAGTGTTCATTGGACCACATACATCGGTATGTATTATCCCCAATAAATCACTTGCCCTTTCACTCGTTCCAGTGAAAGGTGATTTGGTCATCTTGCCCAAAAGGCATGATTCGCATTGGTCATATGATTCAAAAAAAACAAGACTCAATAATTCCACTTTCGTGGAGTTTCTTGATGCGATTTTCATTTATATGACCAAGTCTGCAATGCCATAGGTAGGCAGGATTCAAGTCGTTAGGCTTGTTCCTTTTAATATTTACGTTATATACCTCATGGCCCTCATCTAGTATGAAAAGACCATTTTGGTTTGAAGCTTTTGCATAAAGTAAACCATCACGATTAATAGAACATATATTCCTTTCCATAAGGATGGTAAAACCATCATTGTTCAAAACAGATATGGAAATAATATTTCTAGAAATAGTAGGAATACAATATACATTATTTAAAACTAAGACCATCCCGGATGGTAGTTTTAAATCTATCTTTCCCACGGCAACTGCAGCAACCTTTGCTCCATTGCCTACCCGCAAGTCCACCTCTCCCTTCCGAAGGGCTCTACTGTCATGTAGTGCCTGCATATTTCGACAAATATGAGAACCACATCCTGAGTCAAGTACCCAAGTAGAGTTATTGGAGGTGATGAAAGCTTCAATAACGAATATACCTGTCGGAAGAGTCCCACTCTTCTTATCTTCGAGGTACTTCTTGCAGTTTCTCTTCCAGTGACCAGGTGTATTACAATAATGACACTGGTCAGTCTCTTTAGGACCTTTAGCCGGAGTTTTGGAAGTCTGGGCCTTGACTGTTCCAGTCTTGGCCTTTCTCTTCCATTTCCCCTTGCCTTTCTTAAAGGCCTTCTTGTTCTGAATCATCAGAACAGAGGGAGTAGGGGTAGAGCTCTTCCCACCCTTCAACGCAGTATCAGCCGTGCTGATCATGTTATGCAACTCCGACAACGACTTATCGAAGTCATGCATGTTGAAGTTCATGACAAAGTTACCAAACTTGTCAGGAAGGGAACGGAGGATTATGTCAACAGCCAAATCCTTGGAAAACTGAGTTCCCAAAGACTCAAGTCTCTCGATGATCCCAATCATCTTGAGAACATGAGGACTGGCCTGTTGACCATTGGATAGTTTGCAATCCATGAGGGCACAAACAGCTTCGTACCGCTCATTTCTTGCCCGCTTCTGGAAAATCTGTTCCAGTCTGCAGTACATGTCATATGCTGCCACATTTTCGAACTGAATCTGAAGATTCGGTTCCATGTTGGCCAGCATGAGACATTGGACATCCAATGCATCCTCCACGTGTACATCATATGCACCACGTTCTAGCTCATCGGCATCCTCATGGGGTGGAGGAGGAAGTTCTTCCTTAAGAACATATTCGACTCTCTCGTGCTTGAGAACGATTCTCAAGTTACGAGACCAGTCGTTGAAGTTATTGCCATTGAGTTTACACTTCTCAAGTGTAGATCGGAGTGAGTTTGAAGTTGATTTCTTAGCAGTTGCCATCTAAAACATGCGAGTATGAAACGACGTTCAGTTTAATTTATATGTAAAACATACGATACAAGTAAAGCATGCTTGAAACAATAATACGAGTACCAACAACCCCTCGAAGTGTACAAGTATACCAAGACCCCACAGACTTGGGTATGAGCGGCACACGCAATCATCCTCATAGTCCAATCCATGGGTAAGTTCTACTAGACTATCATATATCAATCATCCAATGATTATATATGACTCTTGGCGTCTATCACTAGTCGTTTTAAGACACTATAGACTTCCTTTGCCAAACGGGCCGGTTCGATGGGCTAACCTGTAGCCACGTTTTAAGCAGCCTTAGTTCACCATAAAGGGATGGATTACATTTGCCGGTTCGATGGGCTAACCTGTAGCGCATGTAATCCCATTGCCTCCTATTCCTATGAATCAAAGTGCCCATCTAGGGATGATCCACCCGAAACGTAGGAAAGTTTGACAACTTTGAACTAAGGTTTGGCAAACACTTAATTATTACGTGGAGGGGTTTAGATTAAACATGTAATCCACATTTCATGCATATCACATAAGGTATACATATACTTCAAGAAAATATATGTAAGCATGAAACATGGCATGAATAATAAACACTTTAAAGGGACGTGATATGGCCTAAAATGCTAGGAATGGAATAAAACACACAAGCAACACACAACTCACACACATACTCACATTCAAATAATGTGAATCATAGTCATATATGCATATCATAACCTTTAGTTGTCCAACAACTAACATAGCCAATTATCGGAAGTTTTACCATAAGTTCAACATTTTGAACTAATAACTCAATTACATTCAAAGAGACTTAGCATAAGTTTAAGGTTTGAAATTCATAATAACTCAAACCTCAAACTTCCTTTCGATACTCAATTAATCAATTTAATTAGTACCGATAGGATAAAATCAACACTTTGACATACATGCTAATTTTAAACTATTTTAAACTTCTCAAAGAATGTTTTGGACTTATAAGATTATTTCCGGAATGAAAACAATCTCTAAGTCACCCATAACAAACCGAAAACGTCCATAAACATCAAATGAGTTTGGACTTAATCGATTTGTTTTTGTTTCGAAAACATAGGGCAAAAATCGGGCAGAATCGAGAGCCCATTCGGGCAGAATTCTGGCAGAATTCGGGAGCCCATTCGAGCAGAATTCTGGCAGAATTCGGGAGCCCATTCGGGCAGAATTCGGCAGCCCATGCGGGCAGAATTCTGGCAGAATTTGGGCGCCCATTCGGGCAGAATTCGGCAGCCCATTCGGGCAGAATTCTGGCAGAATTTGGGCGCCCATTCGGGCAGAATTCGGCAGCCCATTCGGGCATAATCGTGAGTTCCACAACTCACGATGGAGGCCACGATGGGCGGGTTCCGAAGACGAAACTTTGGCTATGGTTCGTATATCGACATATATACTATATGGTACTACTTTAAACACTTCTAGAACATGTTAAACGTGTAATATAGCTCTTGATACCACTGTTGATATATCCCGGGGTTGCAAGACACAATGAACTACGATAGTTCATATGTCTAGAAAACCCTAATTCGTTGATCGTTAGAACTTACACAATAGAACTAGCTCATAGAAGTATATGTTTAAAGATAGTGTGAATATGCTACAACTAACATAATCAAAGAGTGTGGCTACAAAGATATACCTTTGAAGCGTGAGCGGAAGCGATATGATCTTCAAGTGCTTATCCCCACACCTTGCTCCTTGCTTTCTTCTTGAAGAAATTTCTATCACCAAGGTGATATGGAACTACTATGAAATAGTCCACACCAATACTTTAGATAGCAATAAGACACACTTGGACTAGTGTGTGTTATTGAGGAGTGTGTAGTCTAACTACTATAGCAAACTATAGAACAATTTCTATACTCTAACACTTAGAGTTTTGCTAGAGGGTTTGAAGATGAAGTGTGTGTGTTTGTTTTCTCTAACAAGAGTTGTGTGATACTTAGCTTGATCCTCTACCCATTCTATATCATCTTATGATATAGAATGGATGATGAAACACATTATACACTAAACAAACACATTAACCATCCATATGGTTAATGCCTCTTGGTCCATGGAAGATTCTCTTACAAGAGTTCTTCCCAAGTCTTACAAAGCCTTCCCAAGGCATAAAGTAGCCACCAAGATGTCAACCATTCATGATGATGGAATTAATTAATCTTAATTAATTAATTAAATCATATCTTATTTAATTAATTCATTAATTAATTAAATCATTTCAATAAATGATAATATATATATATCTCACATATATATATATATATACATAAACCCCAAATGGTGTGTCCGGAACCAATTCCGGGCGCACCATCGGTTCGGTCGGGACACGATCTCGATCGAACCGAAATTCCTCAATATGGATCAAATCCCTTATTCACTTTCGGGTCACTACTCGAGAGTATCTTCGGTAATTGTTACGTGTGTGACCTCATAGCCCGAGTAACGAAAGCATCGGGATTCAACGTATAAGACCGTATACACGAATCCCGAAGATCATCGTGAGAGCCTAGTGATAGTTCAGATAAATATCGGTTGTTGAACCGTATATATAGATGATATAGTTCACGGGCACTAATTGAGGAAATTGACACATCAATTTCCAACACTCCCACTTGCCCTTGGACTATTACCAATGTCTTGGATGTACACTTGCATCCTTGTCACATGATTCCCTTTGTCCTCGGTTTTCGTCATGACGAGTACAAAGAAACCAGACCTAACTCATCGCCTAAAATAGGAGATTCTAATCTGCTCTAGTCGAATGACCGTTCTAAGTTTTAGAGATTCCATAATTGCTCCCACTAGAAGCTGCTAGTTTGGCCATATAAAGTTACGTTTAATTGAACATTAACAATCTTCGAGTGAATAATATGACAAAGGACATATAATATATTTTTCCATTTCTCTTTCTTTTTTATATCATAATGTAGACAAAAATATGAAAGAAAATAGGAGAAAAAAATATATAATACTACTATATATATACTACTCCCTTCATTCGACTGTAATTGATTTCACGTTATCGAAATATTACTTTGATCATCAATTACTTTACATATATATTATAGAAAATTACAAGAAGATAATATTATTAAAATATTTGAAAAACATATTCAATGACATCAATTTTATATTTTTTGGATGAATGAAAAAAAGAAAATTTGTAATCAAAACTTGATATGCATTTTCAAAATGTCAATAAAAATAGAATAGAGGGAGTATATACTTTTAAGGGCAAATGACTTCTGACATCACTCACGTTTGACAAAAAAAGCCAGTTAGATCACTCATGTTTAAAAAGTCACTCATTCAGGTCCCTCCATCAGATTTTTGAAGGGTATTTCTGTCCAAACACATTTTTTCTCTCATAAGCACCCAATTCTAACTCTTATTAACACATTGACCCCAATCATGAGATTACAATTTTTTTTGGTTTCTTTTTTGATATTTTCTCGATTTCCTTTTTTATTGCTTTTTCTATTTTTTCTCGATATCTTTTTTGATTTCTTTTTCAATTTTTTTCTATATTTTTTTCGGCTTTTTTAAATTTCTTTCTCGATTTCGAAATATAAAAAAATTGAGAAAAATTGAAAAAGAAATCGAGGAAAAATCGAAAAAGAAATCGAAAAAAAGAGCCAAAAAAGAAATCGAGGAAAAATCAAAAAAGAAATCGAAAAAAATATCAAAAAAACGAAAAAAATTGAGAAAAAATCGAAATCGAAGAAATCGAAAAAGAAATCGAGAAAAAATCGAAAAAAATATCAAAAAAGAAATCGAAAAAAATTGTAATATCAGGATTGGGGCTAATGTGTTAATAAGATTTAAATTGGGTGCTTATGAGAGGAAAAAATGTGTTTGGACAGAAATACCTTTCAAAAATCTAATGAAGTGACCTGAATGAGTGACTTTTTAAACATTAGTGATCTAACTAGCGTTTTTAAAACATGAGCAATCCAACTAACTTTTTTTCCAAAAATAAATAATGTCAAAAGTCATTTACCCTACTTTTAATTTGATAAGGACCCCACAAAGAGAAGCCCAAAGAGAATGATTAAGGAGAAGCATGTGAGCAGACGTAATGATGCAAGCAAGCAAAAGCAAAGGTGTGAAACTATTTTGACCTCTATATATACATTGCGTCTAAGTGACGTCTCCAAAGACACACGCAGTGTCACAGAGATGCATATTCCTTTTCTTGTCTCCGCCAAAACCCTTTACGCCATTGCTTGCGATTTAAGGTATCCATTCATTATTGCTACATATATATACAGATACAATGATCGATTTAGTCTCAAATAGTGGAACGAAGCACTTTGACTTTAAATACTTACATTATTGTAGATTATTATTTAAAAGTGGCTTAAGTGTTATATATATATAGTCCTCAATAATGACCATTGTTACACACTAGTTTTTCCTTTTGTGAACCATAGAGAAAATTGTCAAAATGGTCCCAGTAAATATGTGCAAGTTGCACTTTGGTCCCCGATTATATTGGGGCTGCAAAAATGGTCCCTGATATTGGTAAAAAAGTAGCATTTTGGTCCCTAACCGTTACTTTTAAACGGAAAAGAGTTAGTTTGGGGCAAAAATGTAAGATCAACACAGTTAAGCCCTAAAAATGCGATTATAACTAATAATGGGGCAAAAATAGAAAGTTAGCAACTAATTTATAATAATTGGAGGGAACAATTTTGGAGGGAATTGGGATGGGAGTAGACATAATTAATTAGTTATAATCGCATTTTTAGGGCTTAACTGTGCTGATCTTACATTTCTGCCACAACATAACTCTTTTCCGTTTAAAAGTAACAGTTAGGGACTAAAACGCTACTTTTTCACCAATATCAGGGACCATTTCCGCAGCCCCAATATAATCGGGGACCAAAGTGCAACTTGCACATATTTACTGGGACCATTTTGACAATTTTCTCGTGAACCATACTACAATATATGTTACTTTTGAAAGACTATATTGTAAGACTTGTATCATTTTCAATGATAAATCTGTAACGTTGTAACTATCTGAGATCAAAATAAAACTACATCCCACTATCTATGACCAAATCTACAATAACCTCAACTCGGATGCATATATATATAAGGCACGGTTTCTACAATAAACATGAAGCGAATGTATAAAATGTGTGCTTCCTACTTGGCTACTTCTCTAGTCAATGGAAGATGTTCAACTTATGCTACCACATCGGAGCGTATACCTTGAATCCTATTCCTGTCTTGAATATATAAGTATAAGGTGATTTGCAATTAATAAAGAAATCAAGAATTTTATATATAATACTAAAGAAATTTATATTACATGATAAGGATAAACATAGAGACGAAATAATTTCAAAAAGAATGGATCGAATATTTTATTATCTTACTACTACACAGTTTTATTTTTTGAAAATTTTGAGAGAAGTAGTTATCGAAGTTACACTTTGTTCCCACAAGTAAAAACAATTATCAATTGGTTTTTGATTCCCTGTATATGTGTATCGTGTATATAATTTAGAGATCATTTTTACACGCAATACATATTTATTACAATGATCATTTGCTCATCGTTATCATTATCCGAGGACGATTACTTTTGGGATGAGTTTCTCTAACCCTTTACTTTTATTGTCTGTACTGTTCCCTTCCTCATGCAAAGCTTTCACTTCAATTTCCAACATAATGAAGCTTCATGGCCCCCATTTTGAGGAAAAAAATCATAACTACTCTGGCAAGGAAAGGAAAAACAACTACAAGTCCCCCACTTTCTTAGGGCAAATACCAAGTTCATTTTTACTGCCAACTGCCTTGTCAACCTCTCTATCTTACGCCATCCTATTGCCTATTTACTTCTCCTTCATACTTTCTGGGGCTCCAATATACGCACACCAAAACAGTAAAATACGAACGTGATTTGCCTAAATTGCCCCCAACGACCTGACCAGCCGTTATTAGCCTTAACAACGACCTCCCTAGTCGTTATTAAGGCTACTAACGGCTCCGGAGGTCGTTGATGGGGAACGACCTGGCTGGCCGTTGTTTAGCCAATAAACGACTTCTCCAGTCGTTAGTAAGGCTACCAACGACTTCTCTGGTCGTTCGTAGCCTTATCAACGACTTTTTTTTTTTTTTTTAATCATAAATGTTTATAAAATTTATAATTTATTAATAACATAATTAAAATTCATAAAGTATAACGTTCAACAAGCAAATATAATTTAAATGTTAAAACGTTTTAATGCATAAAGATAAACGTTCAACAAACATTTAATATAATTAGAACGTTTAGGTTTGAATATTGTTAACATTAATTAAATAATAACACTGATAATATTAATAAAACTATGAAACATAATATAAAGAATTAAAATGAAACGAAAATAGACGAGAATAATTTACATAACATTTATCGTAAATACATATACTAATCATCATCATCACTATAGTCATAATCTTCATTGACGTGGCCAACATCATCATCATCATCATCGTCGTCATCATCATCATCGTCATCACCCGAATGAAGGTTCTCGTCATCCTCTGTCCGAACACGATTTGGATATTGTCCATGCCAGTTCGGTGGGACTTCTTCAAAGTTCGGCCTGACGTTCGGTTGACCCCACCACTGGTCCATGTGCGTTTGAGAAACCCCGGGCATGCCTCCAGTTCCTATATAACGACCCAACTCATCAACCTGCTGCCTGATATATGGATCTCCATGTTGTCCTGACGCGATGTGCTGGGTCAAGTTTCGAATGGTCCGTCGCGCTGGTTGCAACCGCTATTATAAAATGAGGAAAGAAGATGGATTTAAAACATGGTAAAAATCTTATACGTTACTATCATATAAAATTTGAAGTAGTCATACCTGTTGTGATGCGGAGTACATGGTGGTTGTGCTGACACCTACATTTCCCAAGTCGGGGTTATGCACTCTAGGATGGGTCCTCGGCAAATACCAACTCATGTAATCATCAGTTGTTTGCGATGCTACGTACGCGTTGGGACCCAAAGAAACTTGAGGAACATGGTGAAATACCATGTCAACCCAAGCCCAATCAGAATCGGCGTAGACCTTGCAGAACGTCCGGGCGGAATCAGTGAGTGCGGTCCCGTCCAAGAGTGGGATAGGATTTCTCGGGATCGTCTGTATTCTCCCGAACTGGCGCGCCACTCGGTTAGGCATATACGCCTCATTCACGGTCAAGAAGGATAGACAACCGTGGTAGTATGAGACGGGTGGAATCTGGGACGGAGGCCCGTATGGTGTCCAAATGACCTATTACGATACAATTAAAATCAATTAATTCATTTTTAATATAACATTATTGCAAAAGGAATTAGAGAAAACAAAGTTTTCTTACATCTTCAGCGCTGATTTGGTCCAGCTGGTTCCGGCAGGCTAGCAACTGTGCCGGATCAGTGTTACGGGTCTTCAGATCAGACCATCTTTGAGCACGAGGGAGCCCCTCCCGCCAGGTGTGTCCTGGTGTCCGGGCGAACAACGGAAAGTACTCGCAGATCCAAGCCTTTAATTTACATAAACAAAAATGAGTTAATTTTGATAATGTTTACCAATATAATTATGTTGTACTTATTTAAGGCTTATCTGGGACAATAAATTGCAGTATTGTAAAGGGACGTGAGTGCCTGACTTATCTGGGAAGAGGGTGGAGCCTAGAAGATGCCATAAGAACCCCCGAGCCACCGATTCGGGGTTTCCAGCTGCATATGTGGAACAAGCACGTGGAATTGATTTGAGAAGGACAGAGCTCCTGTTATGCCTGTTGTACTCCACATAAGGCAACAAGTAAGGGTCGTCATAAAACCCAGATGACCGCACTGGACGACCAATAATAGGAATGCCCAGGATTGCATGGACATCATGCAATGTGATAGTCATTTCCCCGAATGGCATGTGGAAAGTGTTGGTCTCGGGGTGCCAGCGTTCGATAAAAGCACAAATTAATGAGGCATTGGGAGTTTGAAACAATACATGAGGAACATGAGATAGTCCAGATGCAGTCACTATCTGTGCCCAAGCTTCGTTTGCTGGCAATGCCCATCGGCGTTGGGCTTTATCCCTCGTTTGCATTTTTAGGGGTTTCCGAAGCATATATTCAGGGTTGACCCAGAGGGCAGAGGCTATGTGACCCCGGAACCCAATCAAGATTTCAGGATTTTGTGGGCCCCCTGGCATCGGCGTGGACGTGTACCATTCACAATTGGGCAACCCTCTTGGTGGTTGCTTAGCCCGGCTACGTCGCTGTCTCCGTGCTGGACCCGCAGCATCAGTGTGAGGTTGTTGTTGTGGTGGTTGTGGTCGTGGGTTGTGAGGTGGTTGTTGTGGTGGTTGTTGTGGTGGTTGAGGAGGTGTGTATTGTTCGGAGTAGTTGTATTGTGAGTAGTCTTCTTGGGGTAGTGAGGTTTGTGTGTATGGTACTATTGGATAGGGATTTTGTTCGATGGGTGACTCTTCACTGTGGTCTGATTCAGAGTCATTAGGTGGTTGTGTGGACGTGTTACCTTGTTTTTGTTTTTGTTTTCTTACCCGTTTTTCTGGTACAGGTCTTTCCCGTCTAGAAGACGCACATACCCCACGCAAGTGAATAGAGTCGTGATCCACTATAATAGATTTAATATAGAAATTAATACAAATAATTAAGTTCCATTAATACTAACAATTAAGTTCGATTAATACTAACAATTAATATTGAAAATTTTAGAGTTCTTATTAAAAATAATATTGAAAATTATTATAATATAGTTATAATATATATATATATAAATTTGAGAATTTTCGAAACTATAATTACATTATAAAATTATAATATTGAAAATTATTTTGAACTTACAAATATAAGATATAATTAAATCAATTAATATTTTGAACTTACAAATGACCTATTACGATACAATTAAATCAATTAATATTGAAAATTATTTTGAACTTACAAATATAAGATATATTTTCGAAATTATAATAGTCAAAATTATAATATTCAAAATTAAATATTCGAAATTATAATTACATTATAAAATTATAATATTGAAAATTATTTTGAACTTACAAATATAAGATATATTTTCGAAATTATAATAGTCAAAATTATAATATTTTCGAACATGAGATAATCAATGAGGAAAATTATTTTCGAAAATGAAAATATATTATGAAAATTTAATAATCGAAAATTATAACACACTTACAAATATATTCAAATATTAAATTTAATATTCGAAAATGAAAATATATTATGAAAATTTAATATTCGAAAATGAAAATTAGAAAATGAAAATATATTATGAAAATTTAATATTCGAAAATTTAATATTCGAATATGAAAATATATTATGAAAATTTAATATTCGAATTATAAACTTATAAAATTTAAAATTATTTTCAACTTACAAATATAAGAGCTCTTTTCGAAATTATAATGTTCAAAATTAAATATTCGAAATTATAAGTTACTTACAAATATATTACAATTTTCGAAATTATAATTACCTTAGAGATATATTTTAATTTTCGAAATTATATTTAAGTGAGAGATATATTTTCAAATATAACTTAATATAACTTTCAAATTATAAATTATATCTTATAAATTATAAATTATATCTTATTTTTTGAAAGTTTACTCAATTCGAAAGTTTTCTAATTATTTTTAATATTCGAAATTTTAAACCTTTTAAAAATTATAACCTTTTCATTTTCAAATTACTTACAAATTATTTTCAATATTATTTAAACTAACATAATTACAACTAAATTACAACTAACATTCAATCTAACTAACTAACTCGTTTTATAAGGAACTAACTAGCTAATTAACTAAGTAACTAACGTTTAATATTGAATTTCACATATAATTAACTAACATTAACATAATAACAAACATAATGTAAATATTAAAGTGTGAAAACTTACTTGGTGTAATTTCGAATTTGTTGTGAGAATTGCCGGAAAAATGTTATAATTTTCAGGATTTTCGCAAGTTTCTCTCAAATGTTATAATTTTCAATTGGCATGTGAAGTATGAGTTTACATTGGGTTTTTATAGGCGCGAGGCACCGTTGTTAACCTTAACAACGACTGGCGAGGTCGTTCGTAAGGTTAACAACGACCAGTGAGGTCGTTGCTGCGCACACACAGCTTTTGGCAGGGAGCTGACAATGACAGTGCTTTTTGACTAATATACTCATACTCAGTATACTTAATATATTAACATAGTAGTTAATTTAATATAGTTGACTTATAATATATATTAATATACATAGTATCGAATATAATATAGTATATAGTTGACTTATATATTAACGTACATACTAATATACATAATATAGTTGACTTATAATATAGTTGACTTATAATATAGTTAGTAATAATATAGTATAGTTAATAATTATTACTACTTTCTGTAATTTATAGTATTACTTACTATAATTTATATTTGGTTTAGGTGATGGTCGATGGTGGATTCGTGTCAAGACGGGTAAACACAATCATCCATTTCCGACTTATGCTGGGAGACGGCAACTGTGGATTTAGGGCGGTTGCACAAGCAATCTACGGGAACTCGGACGAGTGGCTCGCAGTTAGGAACGACCTTCTTATGGAGCTTTCACAACGTCCCCAACGATACGAACAAATGTTGGGCCCACTATCAACGATTGCTGAATTACATGAAAGGATACATCACCAGTCTGGACCCGCTTCCCAAGAGCACTGGTTTTCTATGCCAGAATGCGGTTTCCTCGTGGCAACAATGTACAACGTGGTATGCATGTCATTTAGCAACGTAGGAGGGATGACTTGCTTACCAGCAATCTGCGATGATAGGGGCCCGCCAACCGAACACTTGGTTTTAGGCCACGTCGATGGAGGAACTCATTTTATACTGGTAACGTCCCAACTTTGTTAAATGATCAATTAATCAGTTCAACTCTTTTTTACTCTCCTGAAAATATTTTGATTGTAGTTGCACATGATCGACACGGAACATCCGGTACCCCCGGTGGCATTGTATTGGAGAACGGCAAGACATTCCTCGACTGCAGGAATACTAAATCGGTACACAGCTCGAATAAACTTATTCAACCAACTATATCAAGCAGATGAACCACGCCGTCGTCGAGCATATCAACAAGCACGGAAGAGCAACTATTTTTAACCCATTATTGTACAATGGATTACATAGAAAAATTAATTCTTTCTCCAATTTAAACATAATTAAATTACTTTGTTCAACGAAATGTTATTATTTTTTTTATGTGAATACTATTAAAAAATTAATCATTAAAAAAATTAAAAAAAAAAAAAGCGTTGGTAAGGTAACAAACGACCAAAGAAGTCGTTCATAGCCTTAACAACGACCACAGAAGTCGTTGGTTACCTTATGAACGACCTGTTGAGTCGTTATTTAGCCACGACCTCCAGAGTCGTTGGTTGCCTTAACAACGACTGCTGAGGTCGTTGTTAAGGCAAACAACGACTGTTGAGGTCGTTGGGGGCAATTTCGGCAATTCAAGCCCGTATTTTACTGTTTTGGTGTGCGTATAACAGCTCAGTACTTTCTGCCATATGCCAGTAAATAATGCTTGACTAAATAAATGAGCTTATAATATCAATCATAGTATGAGATCATTTATTTAATCATTTAACAATAAAATTATTCAAATATCGTCAAATGCCTTTTGAACCATTCAATTCGATTTATGTTTAGGGAGCTTTGGACATTGATATAATTCTTTTAGGTAGTTGTTTGAGGCTCCGCACGATCTGTTTAGGAGCTAGCGTAGGTGTCAGTCACAATGAAATCTGTTATATCTGAAAATGTGATCGGGTACGATCAGGGGCGGACTCGAAGTAGTTCAAGTGAACCACCAAAAATATTGTCAGATGAGTTGGTAAGTAGGTATAAGAAAGAAGCTATAGACCGGAGTTCAAGTCCTGACAGTTACATATTTTTTAACTCCTTAGGTATTCCAAGATATGTTAGGCAAAGAAGTTCATAAATTATACCAAGCAAGAATTACCATAAACTACAAAAGTTTCAAGTAGCTTATAAAGGTTTCAAATTGATATTGGAAACAAACAATTAAGCATATATTATTCAAATCAAACATATAGTAATTAAATTACTATAAGTTTAGCTATAATCAAGTTCAATAATTTTCAAAATAATATCAAACGAGAATCACCATGAACTACAAAAGATTCAAGTTGCTTATAAAAGGTTCCAAATTAATATTAGAAGCGAACAATTAAGCCCATATTATTCAAATCAATATATGTTAATGAATTACTATAACTCTAGCTATGATCAAGTTCAATAATTTTCAAAATAATCTAATGGTAACATAGTATAGCTCTAAACTTTTTATCTTTCTTTTAACGGTTTTGTTTTAATTTTTTTTTTACAATTCTAGCATGAAGTTACAAGTTTGAAGTTAAAAAAAAATATTAAGATAGAAAAAATCATTAAGGATATTTTATTGGTATTGCTAAAAAGTTTTCTATGTATATTTCGAACAACCACTACGAGTGATGTAGATCCGCCCCTGGGTACGATCACAAATACTTCGATGCGTGAGTCAATAAAGGCTTGTAGGAAGTGTTAGAAAGATAAAATGTCAGGAATTTGTTGGGGTTAAAGTGGGTGTTATACAAGTTCAAACAAAGACAACAAAGTTTAAAGGAAATGAGGTTAAAGTCAAAGTTAATCTTTTGATACCTAGAATTTGGGTTTAATGTGGGCCCCACGCTGAAAAGTAGCCAATGTAGAGCTGCCTTCCTGCCACGCAGCCCCATGCATTTCACTTCTTTTTTTTATTTCCCCTTATTTACTAAAAGTACTATTTGACCAATAATTCATCAAAATAAAAATATAAAAAATATGTCAATATTTTTTATTTTTCGAAATCTATAAATAGAGTCTAGGTTTGGTTCATTTGAACACCAAAAAAAGAAGAAGTTTTTTTTACACTTTTCTCCAATCCATCTTATGTGTGTGTTTTTTATTATTTGTTTTCAAATTTTAATAGTCTATGTATGTTTCGATTTATGTGCTGTTTTAATAAAATATTAATTTTTATTTTATTTAATTATTAATTTTTATTGCAATTAATTAATTAATTACAAATAAATTAAATATTATTTATTATATTATAAAAATTAATTAATATAAAGATTATAATTTTAGTAATAACATATGTAGAAATAATGAGATAAGTAAATATATAGTAGGATATAGGATAAGGTGATGTGGAAGGGAGAGAAAGTGAATAAAATCCTGAATAAAACTCTGTTGTGAAAACTGGGTTCAATTGAAGGTGTAAATGAATTTAAAGCTGACGTGACACTGAATAAAGTGAGTTTAATCCAACATTTAATGTGGATGGTCTTAGGAATAAGTTACCTTTATAAGCATGGTTTATCTACTATTTATAGAGGATTTGGAGAGAGAAATGGTGTACCTTCCAAAACTGAACTAGAAACGACCTGAACTGAACCGTTTGGAACTCAACTGATTTCGGTTCCGTCTGCCGTAGAACTGGTTAGGTCGGTTTGATTCTTTTTTGGGATCCAAAACCGAACCCAACCGTGCACAGGCCTACTAGTGATCACCAAATTTTTTCATATTTGATTAATAACCAATTCTTCCAGACTGATTGCTGGTGTGTTTGGATCGGAGGAATTAGAGGAGGATAATTTTTTAAAATTATTCTAGGCGAAGGGAATTAGAGGAAATGAGAGAGAATATATTTTATTATTATTTGGGTTCCATAAATTTAAACTAGGAGAATCAGAGGGCATGAACGAAAATATACAATTAAATATATGATTCTCCTCCATTCTTCTCACATTTGGAAGGAGTAAATTTGAGAGGAAAGACAGGGTAATGGGATGAATTAATGATAATAAATCCCCTCAGGTAGAAATTGATTTAATTCCCAAATACAATAAAATATTAATTTTTCCTCAATTCCCCTTGCTTCTACTCAAAATAAACACATCATACTAGTATAAATACTACTAGTAGAAAAAATATTTTCACAAGTGTTTTAGACCAATTATGAATTTCAATAAGCTTGACATTCGGATAAAACTTTTGTTTTGAATAATTATCTTCTAAAATGACATCCGGACATTGATTTAAAAATCAAATTAACTTGTCCATAAATCTATGAAATTTAGGTATCTGACTATGGTTTTCTGTACAACAAATTTAATTAATGTTAGTGTAATAAAAAATTGAATTTCATAATATGTGTCCACAATATATACATTGAGATTTTTGCTTAAATGGTCCAAAAAAATATGATGAGGTTGTAATTTAGTTTTCAATAGTTAAAAAGTTGCAATTTAATCCACAAAAATGTTAAATAGTTGCAAATCAGTCTAAAAAATAACAGTGCGTTAAACTTTAACGGTTTCAACTTTCACCTTATTTTTTAGGCAAAATGATAATTTTACAAAGTTTACACCTATGTTACTATAATCAATTTTGATTTTGCCGTAATTTCTTCATTTTAACTCTGATTTTTGACGATTCAAAATGTTTCGAAAAGCTCTTTTCAACCTCTTTAATAATATGAGACAAAGTTTGGAAAATTATAACTTTTACAAATATTATTCTCAGATATAAAGATTTAATTAAATATTTTATCAAAAATTACTCTAATATAAAAGCTCCAAACAAGATCAAAAAGAAAATGCAAAGTAAGTTCAAGCCATAACATATATTACCCATTCAAAATATTGGAAGTGCGCAGAAAATAAAATTTTGCATGATTGTAATTATATTATATCAATCATACAAAAGAAAAATTGAACAATGTGAATGAATTCAAGCAGGCTGGACTGTGAAAAACATCTAGTAGATTATAATATCAAATACTAACTTATTTTATCTAATTATATATCTCATGGGTAACTCCCTTATGACATAAAACTTAACGTTGTTTACTTGTTTTATCTTGATTGAAGCTACTTTTAAATGAAAGTAATGTTTTCGAAACATTTATAGAAATCTTTATATCTGAAGATTATAATTTTCAAAATATTAATTTACTAAATTTATCTCATATTATTAAAGAGGTTGAAAATAGCTTTCCGGTGCATTTTGAATCGTCAAAATCAGATTTAAAATGAATAAATTAAGGCAAAATCAAAATTGATTGTACTAATATAGGTGCAAACTTTGTAAAATTATCAATTTGCCCCAAAAATAAGGTAAAACCGTCAAAGTTTAATGCACCCGTTACTTGTTGGACTTATTTGCAACTGTTGACATATTTGTGGACCCAATTGCAACTTTCCAACTACTAGAGACTAAATGGGAGCAAATTGATGAAATTGTCCCCGATAGTATGACCGAATTGCACTTTGGTCCCCAATAGTTACACAGTTGCATGTTAGTCCCCGAAAGTCTTCGAAAAGGTGCAATATAGTCCCCACGTCAAGTTTTCCGTTGACATTTCTTTGAGAAAATTGCCGGTATGGTCCCAGTAAATATGTGCAAGTTGCACTTTGGTCCCACTTAATGGTCGGGCCGCGGATATGGTCCCAGTAATTGTTACATTTGGTGCACTTTAACATTTTCCGTGAGAAAATTGCCGGTTTCGAATTTTTTGATTTTTTATGTTTTTTTCAATTACTTTCATATTTTTTTATTCCTTTTTTTAGTTTGATTTCTTTTCAATTTTGTTCTAGTAAAAATGGTTCAATTTTAGGTTTCGTACTTTTTTGACAAAAATGTTCGGTTTTGATAATTGTTTTGGCAAAAAATGTTCGATTTTGGTAGTTGTTTCAAAAAATGTCAAAAAATTAAACATTTTTGCTAAATAAGTAAGAAACCGAAAAATTGAACCATTTTTACTAGGAAAAAGATCGAAAAAAGAAATCAAACAAAGAAAAGGAATCGACAAAAAGATCCAAACAAATCGAGAAAATAATCGAAAAAAATCGGAAAAACTTAAACAACTACCAAAATCAAAATTTTTTGTAAAATAACTACCAAAATCGAAATTTTTTTGCCAAATCAATTATCAAAACCGAACATTTTTGTCAAAAAAGTACGAAATTAAAAAATCGAACCATTTTTACTAGGAAAAAGAATTAAAAAGAAACCAAACAAAAAATATGAATAAAAAAATTTGAAAAGTAATTGAAAAAAAACATAAAAAATCAAACAATTCGAAAAGAAATAGAAAAAGAATCGAACAAGGGAAAAGAAATTGGAAAAAATTAATTACAGGGACTAAAGTGCACCAAAAAATTGTATAATACTACATTGAATCCAATTTGCGTTTTAACCTTGAATTAATGCTAAAACTTCAAATTTAGCCGAAAGTTACAATTTTCCGTCAACTTTTAACGTCGAGAGACTAAAGTGCACCAAATATAACAATTACTCTGACCATATCTATCTGCTGCCTGACCATTACGTGGGACCAAAGTGCAACTTGCACATATTTACTGGGACCAAAGCGACGATTTTCTCACATTTTCGTTAACTATATTTAAACAAAATGAAACATGGGTGATCGAATGGTGAACGTTATGAAACATGAGTGATCGATTGTGCCAATAACCCTACCTTGAATCGAATTTCTATTGCAAATATTAATATTCGATTCCAAATTGTCAACTATTGCCTCAGTTGCGGTCAGAGACTCGTGCTAATACCTTGAATCGGATCTCTGCTGCAAATATTAGTATTCGATCCAAATCGTCAAATATTATCTCAATTGGTTAGAGACTCGTGTTTATAAAATGATAATTGCATAATGATTAACATATAGTAAAATACAAGGGGAATTCGAAGACACTTTATTCCATCCACATGTGACATGTGTATAAATACAATAGAATGAAGACCTAATTTAGCTTCCAATACATTAGATATAGTTAATAATTATAGAAATAATCGATCACAATTAATGTCTTCCTTTATTACTAATCTTGGTGTCCAAGCAAGACCTCCATATTTCTGTGCCACATTACATTTAAATATTTTAGAATCCATTTTAATATTATATGTTTGGACTATGTATTTGTAATTTAAAAATCCAAATTTAAATATGTCCCATCAATTAGAATTTATAGGATTAGTTAATAGTTTTTAAGTTTCCAAAAAGTTAAACTAAAATGACGAGAAAAATAACAACAATATTTAGTTTATATTCTCTAGCTCCAATAACGATCATATGTCAGCATAACAGTATACGTATACTGTTATTAGTAAACCACGAAATGGATTTTTGTTTTTAGCCAGCAAACAAAGCTTTCTTGTTATATATGTGAGTCCGTGAATATATATCACCAAATATATAATCTTTGCTTCAGAATTTTTTTTTTTTTAAACGAGGGAAATTAAATTAATGGATTGATTAATAGCCCCAACTAATTTATCAGAAGTTATGTAACACACACGACGAGGGTTAGTTACTTAGTTGATCTAACACGTTGTTTCAATCGAACAATCACTTTATATACATATATATAAATATTTAGTTTATATAAAAATGTATGTAAGTTGCATTTCCACTCTAAGAGGGTTAGTTGATCTACTTCGATTCACGTTGTCTCAATCGAAAAATTACTTCAAAAATATATGTAAATTATATTTACAGTAAGAGGGTTAGTTGATCTGCTTTGATTCACGTTGTTTATGTCGAAAAATCACTGTAAAAATATATGTAAATTATATTACAATCTAAGAGGGTTAGTTGATCTGCTTTGATTCATGTTGTTTCAGTAAAAAAATCACTTTAAAAATATATGTTCAATCGAAAAATCACTTTAAAAAAGTGTGTATATATATAATATATTTATTTGAGCATTTATATGTATATACTATATGTTATTCTGGTAGATATATTTTCTGCAAAAGTTGGAAAGTCATGCATGCAAAAATTAATATACTTAAACTTTAGTACATATTCATCCAGAAGAGAAAATCATATAACTGAAAACACAGAAGTCTGTCTGGTTCAAAGGGAAGCAATATGCTAACTAATGTCTTACATTATTATATATAAATATTTTCCAGACATCAGAATCAGTGCAAGATAATAAAAATAATGTAAAAGAAAAAATAAAAAAATGCTCATTTTCTTCCTCTATCTATAATTGGAAAAATAAACTTAACTTCCTAACTATATACCTTAATTATAGGAAAAACAAACAAATTTGCTCACCATAATTTTGAAAATAAAGACCTAGGGTGAAATGGAACACATATATGGCTTCCATTAGAACCACTACAATAACAATGGCCAGGGATGAACAACTCCTGTTGGAGAAGGCGAGCGCGTGCAAACTTCTAAGCAAAACTTTGCTATTGCACCAAATAAGTTGGCGATGGAAGTTGCACGTGCCCTGCTTCTCCAACGAGAGTTGCCCGTCCTACTCGAATCAAAATCAAGAAGAAAGGAATATATAACAATGTATTTTATGCATGGGAGTGTTGGAGCTAGAGTAACAAGTTTAATGGTGTATTGAAGTATGAAATGGAATAGGGCAAAGGGTATTTATAGAGGCATGGATATAGAGGGAGAGTGTGGAGGTGGGAGGTGGGGGGGGGGAGTGTGGGTAGGGGTGGGGGTGGGGGTGGGGGTGGGGGGGGGGGTGAAAAATAAAAGCTTGGAGTCTTGGAGTGGGCATTCTTTAAAGACAATTGAAGATGCAAGAAGCAATCAATTGGCATGAAGTAGCAATCAACTCATGATGAGTTATTATTTGAATTGGTTTTTCCATATAGGCCATTCATGATATGGTGTGGCATGCAATCTATCCTACTTCTCAAGCTAACTTCAATTCATTGCTAAACATGCCATACATCTACACAATCATGGATTGGTTCTTATGAGAAAGGGAAATTAAATACACATGGAGGTTTTTGGAATTTCATTTTATTTTTCTTGTCTTTGAAAATTAATTTTTCTTTTCCACTAGCATCGATTTAGTGAGACTGCACATGGTGGGGAACAAGGGCGGATCTAGAATTATAATTTGGAGTATTCATTTTATCATTTAAAAAATAAAAAATAAATATATGTATGTATTAAGAAGGTATAAAGTCAATAGAGCAACAAAAATATGATTTTGTCAAGGTTTAAACCCAAAACCTCTCAGAAATTTGTTAATGACTTAACCATTTGAGCTATTTTATTTTTATGTAGGGTATTCATGTGAATACCTATAACATAATGTAGGTCCGCCCATGGTGGGGAAATACATATAACACTTTTGAGATAATTATCGATATCATCCCTGATAATTAATAATATTGAGTTGTACTTTGGTCTCGCTAAAATTGACATATTGACATTTTAGTACCCAGGATTGAAGCAAGATCGAGACATGAGTTTGGTACGGAATATGGATGAAGATGATTGGTACGGCATATATAGATACATTTACGATATGTATGAGTTTGCACAATAATTTTAGTAATTCAAATTGTGCATAATAATAAGCATAGTTTAGTTTGCAAATTTCATATATTTTAGTAATATGATCGAAAGTTAGAAATCGATGACCTCCTTATAGGGTATGGAAGAAATTTGGAATTGAGCCGAATCGAAAATAATCGACTTTTTTTGAATCGATTAGAACTAAACTGCTCAAAGTTCCGCATTTAAGGGAACCGAACCGTCAACGGTTCGGTTTATTAGAGAATCGATAAAATCGAGTCAAACAGATGACTAATTTTATGTAGAAAAGATAAACTTAGTAGAAGATAATTGACGATAGGGTTTAACATTGTTCATTATTGGTATGATATATAATAACTAAATAAATACTCCTTCTGTTTTTTTTAACTTACTGCTTTGACTTTTCACTGTCAACGAGACACTATTTAAAACGAAAATAGTTTTAATTGTACAAGCATAAAAGTTATAAAAATGATATTTCAAAAATATATATTGAAAGGAATCTAACAAGCAAGATCCAACATGACTATTATTTCTTATTGACTAATAAATATTCATTGTTAGAATTTTAAAGTCAAAGTTTGACTTTAAAAATTCTAAACAATAGGTTGAATAAAAATGGAGGGAGTATGTTTTAAGCTAATAATATATGAATACATATGTATATGTATACAAAAACTGGTACCTTGTGACGACTGACGAGTGTGTATAGAAATTTCGAAATTAGTTTTGACAAGAGCTCTTTAAACTTATATAGTGTATATATATATTTGGAACTTAATTAGGAGTTACAGTTAACATAAAATAATATCAATCACATTTAGATTTGAGTCCAAAAATAATGTTAGTTAGAAACGAAGCCCACAATTTTAAGGCCAAAACTGAACTCAAATTTTGGCGAAAACACGAGACCCAGAAGCGAAACCGACCTGAAATCGATCGAAATCGAAACGTTCGAAAATAAAGAATACCCTATTTAACGTGGTATCCTAATAATATAATATTAAACTAATCCATGGACGGAACCACTAAAAATTTTACTTTTATGGGAAGAACGGATATAAATGATCAAATTATAATTTTAGATATGAATAGAATTATTATTTTCTAAAATAGAATTATTAAAACGTACATTGATGCGTTGCAGCATTGATAATCGTGTCTTGAAAATAAGATTTATCCGAATAAAAGTATATAAAATGAGATTTATCACTTCTAATTAAAAATACCACGTAATTGAAAAAGACGGATGTATCACCAGAAATGGTGAGATCATCCCATCAATTGTTGCCTTCATGCTAGATATTAATGTCCCCATTTACTTAATGATTTACTCCTCACATACTCATCTCTTCATTTCTCTCCCTCTTGTCAACATATGAACAGAACTAGAGATGTTATCGGTTTGCTATAAACCGACAAAACCGATCGAATCGAACCAAAATTTTATCGATTTGGTTGGAAAAAAATCACACCAAATCGAAGCGGTGCGAAAAAATTCAAAACCAACAAAAAAATTTCGGTTGCAACCGACCGAACTGAACCGACTGTTTATATATATTGTTTAAAATATTTATATTTGAGATATTTCTTAATATTTGTACTTAATTTTGATTTTTTTTAAAAATTTATTATATTATTTATATAATTTATTAGATTAAACTTTAATATTTACCCAATGGACCGAGTGTTTAGTGTCCAAGACGCACTTTAAAAATCTATATCTAGTATACCCACTTTGAAACCTAGTCTACTACTAAACGAAAAGACTAAAAGAAACTAATAGGCATCATCTATAATTCAGCTTTGCGCCTCTGCCGTTTCCATCTTGCTGTCTCCATATGAAACAACGTAACAATTTACACCCATGGTTTAACTCTTTTGTTTTTTGTCTTTATTTGTATAGATAATGCGGTCAACCCTATTTCTAGCATTTGGAATCTTAGCGTGTGAGCAAATGAACTAGTTTCCATTTCTTAATATGTGTTACATTACCATGAACTATTTCCATTTTGTTTTTGAACTTCCTGTGGACATATAAACTCAATTTAATTTGAAATCGTATACTTTACTTTCTTTGTTTGTTTTAAAACCGAAAAACCGACTGAACCGAACCGATTTTGCCTCAAAACCGACATCAACCGAACCGGTTTAAACCGAAAGAATTTTCAACCGACTTGGTTCGTGTAGTTAAAAAACCGACAAGATCGGTTCCACACAAAAAAATCGAAAAAAACCGACCGGACCGAACCGATAACATTCCTAAAGACAACTAAAGATGTACAATACTACAATAACAAATCTGTTTTTCTAAAATGTGCTTAAAGACACATATTCCGATTATCGATATGATCTTAGAAAGTGGGTTAAGATTGCCATTTGATTTTCTAAAATTCGGCAGTTGCAAATTATTTCATGAAATTGGACAAAAGTTACAATTTATTCAAAAAACTGACGGAGCCATCAAACTTAAACATATTTGTGCAATTGGCTTCAAGGGCGGACCTCCTAAGTCTTTCGGTATCGTTATATATCCTATATTGTTTTAGAAATTTTTTTGATATAAATAATAAAAAGTGTAACCAAATTAAAGTAAAAGTCTAGCTTAGTTGGTTGGGAACTTCATCTAAAAGGTGGATGTCATTGGTTCAAGCCCTCTAAGGGCTCCGACGGTTTTTGACTAAAATTATAACTTTTATCCAATTTCGACGATCAAAATTTGCAACTGTTAGACTTTTTAGGACCAAATGACAACAACAACAACAACCTACTTTGGGACCATTTCAATCATTTACCCAAAAGAATATATTTGAAGGTTTGCATTTGAAATTGATATGAAAAGGTGTTTTAAATATATTCTTTTATATATACTTTCGTATACATTATTACATTTTATTTTCATCTTTAATTCCTAATTTGTGTCCACATCTTAGAAAAATCAATAATAAACTTATATCATGTCATAAAAGTATTTAATATATGCTAAATATGTAACTAAGCCTTTCTTGATTGGAAAATAGATCTATCATCTTGTTAATTCAATTTTCCATCATGTCACTCAAGTGCTTGATGAAGTTAAATGAGTCATTACTAGGTGTGACACTAACGTCAAAACTTTCATTACTAGACGTGTTCTATACGGCTAAAATAGACACATATATGATGAATTATATATAAAACAACCTTTTTAATTAATTCAACCATGTAGCAGGAAAGTAGTATGATGTGTTTCATCAATTATGCCCAAAAAATCTTATTCTTACAGAGGCTTCACGATTTTGAAGTCATGGCTGTGTTGACTTGATCTCAAAGGGGTTGATAAAAAGTGGAGAGGATTTAATAGGTCTTTAATTTGTCATATTTTTAGAACGGGTAAGATATTGTTTGTGTTGCATGTCATAAGAATTTTAATAGATTATTAATTATGAGGAGGTAACGTTTTTTTTTTTTTGTAAAAATAGCGATATTTTAAAATAAATAATTACAAATAATCCATGATGGCTCACAAATGGGTGTTACTGAAATCACCCACATAATCTATATGTGGACTGACATCAAGCTTATTAAATCGAACTCATTAAAAATCTGATCCAATAAACAAGACCGTCTATCTAAAATACAATGAGTTCTAGTAGTTTACTATAAAAAAACCTTACCTGAGACTTTTCCGTATCTTCAAGTCGGAAGAACACTATGAAACCCCCATCGGTGGTTTTAACTGTTGAAGTTCCTTGTTGGCTGACTTTTCGGCTTCCATGAAGTAGTGAGCAAATCGGATAACCTCCTAAGGTGTTTTGACGTCATTTTCCCACAATAAATTGTTTCTTTGATGCCAAAGCTTCCACATGCAGATTAGCCATACCAAAAATTTGTCCTGAGGTAATTTCTTTTTCAAATACTGGAAAAGTTCTTGAAACTCTTGAATATTATGCTGAATCACTTCGATCTTGAGTAGTGACCTGATTTCAGTGGCAAATTTGCAGTCCATGAATATATGCATGTTATCCTCTGTTTGATTCTTGCAAAATACACATGCCATATCCAGATTTATTTTCTTGCCATGTAAATTAAGCTTTGTTGGAAGCCTATTATGACATGACCTATGTAGAAAGTGCTTGACAAGGTAGTTTCAACTTTCAGATCTGAGAAAACACAGTTTGTTGTTGAGTACTGCTTGTTGCTTGATTTGATTGTGCATGTGACTGTTGTTTCCCGAATAAACTCATACACGGATTTATCTGTGAAATCCCCATTTTTTATGTGAACCCATCTAGGCTTGTCTTTGGCATCTAGATTATGTAATGGCATTTGCAATATTGCTTCCGCATCAATAGGAAATAGTAGAGCATTAACTTTATCTACTCTCCATACTCCTATGACATTGTCAATTAAATATTTCAGTTTATTTGTTTTGTATGTATGAAGTATACTTTTGTAAAACTCTTATTGTTGAATAAAAGTATTACTTCTTATTTATTGATTGCCTATTCTTCTATAGCACTTGAATAAACAATTGTGTATTTAATCATAGTTGTATGATAAACATTTTAGTTCCCATGTAATCACGAGTTCTTGAAGAGGATCCAATAAGTGTATTGGCTAAGGAACCCTTTCTTCAAGACAAGAACTATGGTGATTACATTGTCCCTAGTGGTGTGTCCCGGCGTTTTGGGAATGGACACAACCAAACTAGTGTGTAATGATTCGTTTGACTTTGTTTCTTAAGTCAAAAGGATGGTCCAAATCATTACATGGGTTCATTGTCAAGAGAGTCTTGACATGGTACTGGACAGTGACCGTTGTGAAATTATAGAAGAGATCTTGTGTCCTATGTTTCACTCGAGCCATATGATAGAGGTTCTGAGACCTACATGCATATCATTCTCATGCTACGTGAGCATGAGGCTTTGACTACTTCCGGACCCATCCGTTACTGGTGGTAATGGGGTATGTTGGGTCTTATGTGAATGTAGTGGTGAGATGATCGGTGATGCATTGGTAGGATCTTTGTCCACCCTGGCATACAGGGAAGGTTTTTTCTGGCCACTCGGAGAGTGAGTCTCACTAATGAATTCACCCGTTATGAACGGGAGTGAGACTATCTCGTGTTCCGAGAAATTATGTCATAGGAGTTGGCGACACGCTTTCTTGCTTTAGCCTATGACGAAAACCGAGGACAAAGGGAATCATGTGACAAGGATGCAAATGTACATCCAAGACATTGGTAATAGTCCAAGGGCAAGTGGGAGTGTTGGAAATTGATGTGTCAATTTCCTCAAATAGTGCCCGTGAACTATATCATCTATATATACGGTTCAACAACCGATAGTTATCTGAACTATCAGTAGTCTCACCCGAGATAATGCCGGGGGTCATCGAATGGCAGACTAGGCTCTCACGATGATCTTCGGGATTCGAGTATACGGTCTTATACGTTGAATCCCGATGCTTTCGTTACTCGGGCTATGAGGTCACACACATAACAATTACCAAAGATACTTTCGAGTAGTGACCCGAAAGTGAATAAGAGATTTGATCCATATTGAGGAATTTCGGTTCGATCGAGATCGTGTCCCGACCGAACCGATGGTGCGCCCGGAATTAGTTCCGGACGCACTATTTAGGGTTTATGTATATATATATATATGTGAGATATATATTTATATATTATCATTTATTGAAATGATTTAATTAATTAATGAATTAATTAAACAAGATATGATTTAATTAATTAATTAAGATTAATTAACTAATCTCATCATTATGAGGAGTTGACATCTTGGTGGCTACTTTATGCCTTGGGAAGGCTTTGTATCCCTTGGGAAGAACTCTTGTAAGAGCATCTTCCATGGACCAAGAGGCATTAACCATATGGATGGTTAATGTGTTTGTTTAGTGTGCAATATGTTTCATCATCCATTCTATATCATAAGATGATATTAAATGTGAAGATATCAATCTAAGTCTTGCATATCTCTTGCTAGAGAACACAAGAACACAAACAAACACACTTCATCTTCAACCTCAACCCTCTAGCAAAACTCTAAGTGTAGAGTGTAGAACTAGTTCTACATTTTTGCTATAGTAGTAAAGACTACATACTCCTCAATAACACACACTAGTCCAAGTGTGTCTTATTGCTATCTAAGGTATTGGTGTGGACTATTTCATAGTAGTTTCATATCACCTTGGTGATAGACATTTCTTCAAGGAGAAAGCAAAGGAGCAAGGTGTGGGGATAAGCGCTTAAAGATTTACAAAGCTTCCGCTCACGCTTCAAAGGTATAACTTTGTAGCACTACTCTTTTATATGTTATTTGTAGCATATTCACACTATCTTTAAACATATACTTCTATGAGCTAGTTCTATTGTGTAAGTTCTAACGATCAACGAATTAGGGTTTTCTAGACATATGAACTATCATAGTTCATTGTGTCTTGCAACCCCGGGATATTCTAACATGGTATCATGAGCTATATTACACGTTTAACATGTTCTAGAAGTGTTTAAAGTAGTACCATATAGTATATATGTCGATATATGAACCGTAGCCGATTTTCGTATTCGGAAAACCCTCCCCGACAAAACCTAAGTTCCGCGTGAGTCCAGGCAAGCCAAGGACACGGCTCCACTGGAACGCGCACCCCCGGCTTTCCCTGGATACGGAACGCCTTGGCCCGAAGCCTGGTTCGGCCCCCCTGGACGCGTCCATGCACGTCCAAAGTCATTTGATGATTTCGAAACAAAACAAATCGATTAAGTCCAAAGTCATTTGATGATTATGGACGTTTTCGGTTTGTTATGGGTGATTTAGAGATTGTTTTGGAAATAATCTTATAAGTCCAAAACATTCTTTGAGAAGTTTAAAATAGTTTAAAATTAGCATGTATGTCAAAGTGTTGATTTTATCCTATCGGTAGTAATTAAATTTTTTAATTGAGTATCGAAAGGAAGTTTGTGGTTTGAGTTATTATGAATTTCAAACCTTAAACTTATGCTAAGTCTCTTTGAATGTAATTGGGTTATTAGTTCAAAATGTTGAACTTATGGTAAAACTTCCGATAATTGGCTATGTTAGTTGTTGGACAACTAAAGGTTATGATATGCATATATGACTATGATTCACATTATTTAAATGTGAGTATGTGTGTGAGTTGTGTGTTGCTTGTGTGTTTTATTCCATTCCTAGCATGTTTATGTGTTTTATGTATAATGTGTTATACATATATAAACTGTAGTCTGAATGGAATGGGGATTTGATATGGCCTAGTATTTATTCGAAATACAGTCTGCGTACTGTCCTTGATATTGAAATACGACGCATGTGTCGTTTTAAATTATTGTATTGTTATTTCTTTTTCGCGGCGCATGTGCCATTTAATGCGAAAGTTGATTATGTAACAAGACATGAAGAGATGGACTTGGAGCATGGCGATGTCCAAGAAGACGGAGACCAAGGACTTAGTTTAGAACTAGTTAGACTAGTTTTATTTAATGTCTTTTAGGCCATATCACGTCCCTTTAAAGTGTTTATTATTCATGCCATGTTTCATGCTTACATATATTTTCTTGAAGTATATGTATACCTTATGTGATATGCATGAAATGTGGATTACATGTTTAATCTAAACCCCTCCACGTAATAATTAAGTGTTTGCCAAACCTAAGTTCAAAGTTGTCAAACTTTCCTACGTTTCGGGTGGATCATCCCTAGATGGGCACTTTGATTCATAGGAATAGGAGGCAATGGGATTACATGCGCTACAGGTTAGCCCATCGAACCGGCAAATGTAATCCATCCCTTTATGGTGAACTAAGGTTGCTTAAAACGTGGCTACAGGTTAGCCCATCGAACCGGTCCGTTTGGCAAAGGAAGTCTATAGTGTCTTAAAACGACTAGTGATAGACGCCAAGAGTCATATATAATCATTGGATGATTGATATATGATAGTCTAGTAGAACTTACCCATGGATTGGACTATGAGGATGATTGCGTGTGCCGCTCATACCCAAGTCCGTGGGGTCTTGGTATACTTGTACACTTCGAGGGGTTGTTGGTACTCGTATTATTGTTTCAAGCATGCTTTACTTGTATCGTATGTTTTACATATAAATTAAACTGAAAGTCGTTTCATACTCGCATGTTTTAGATGGCAACTGCTAAGAAATCAACTTCAAACTCACTCCGATCTACACTTGAGAAGTGTAAACTCAATGGCAATAACTTCAACGACTGGTCTCGTAACTTGAGAATCGTTCTCAAGCACGAGAGAGTCGAATATGTTCTTAAGGAAGAACTTCCTCCTCCACCCCATGAGGATGCCGATGAGCTAGAACGTGGTGCATATGATGTACATGTGGACGATGCATTGGATGTCCAATGTCTCATGCTGGCCAACTTGGAACCGAATCTTCAGATTCAGTTCGAAAATGTGGCAGCATATGACATGTACAGCAGACTGGAAGAGATGTTCCAGAAGCGGGCAAGAAATGAGCGGTACGAAGCTGTTTGTGCCCTCATGGATTGCAAACTATCCAATGGTCAACAGGCCAGTCCTCATGTTCTCAAGATGATTGGGATCATCGAGAGACTTGAGTCTTTGGGAACTCAGTTTTCCAAGGATTTGGCCGTTGACATAATCCTCCGTTCCCTTCCTGACAAGTTTGGTAACTTTGTCATGAACTTCAACATGCATGACTTCGATAAATCGTTATCGGAGTTACATAACATGATCAGCACGGCTGATACTGCGTTGAAGTGTGGGAAGAGCTCTACCCCTACTCCCTCTGTTCTGATGATTCAGAACAAGAAGGCCTTTAAGAAAGGCAAGGGGAAATGGAAGGGAAAGGCCAAGACTGGATCTATCAAAACAGTCAAGGCCCAGACTTCCAAAACTCCGGCTAAAGGTCCTAAGGGGACTGACCAGTGTCATTATTGTAATACACCTGGTCACTGGAAGAGGAACTGCAAGAAGTACCTCGAAGATAAGAAGAGTGGGACTCTTCCGACAGGTATATTCGTTATTGAAGCTTTCATCACCTCCAATAACTCTACTTGGGTACTTGACTCAGGATGTGGTTCTCATATTTGTCGAAATATGCAGGTACTACATGACAGTAGAGCCCTTCGGAAGGGAGAGGTGGACTTGCGGGTAGGCAATGGAGCAAAGGTTGCTGCAGTTGCCGTGGGCAAGATAGATTTAAAACTACCATCCGGGATGGTCTTAGTTTTAAATAATGTATATTGTATTCCTACTATTTCTAGAAATATTATTTCCATATCTGTTTTGAACAATGATTGTTTTACCATCCTTATGGAAAGGAATATATGTTCTATTAATCGTGATGGTTTACTTTATGCAAAAGCTTCAAACCAAAATGGTCTTTTCATACTAGATGAGGACCATGAGGTATATAACGTAAATATTAAAAGGAACAAGCCTAACGACTTGAATCCTACCTACCTATGGCATTGTAGACTTGGTCATATAAATGAAAATCGCATCAAGAAACTCCACGAAAGTGGAATTATTAAGTCACTTGATTTTGAATCATATGACCAATGCGAATCATGCCTTTTGGGCAAGATGACCAAATCACCTTTCACTAGAACGAGTGAAAGGGCAAGTGATCTATTGGGGATAATACATACCGATGTATGTGGTCCAATGAACACTCCTGCAAGAGGTGGTTTTCCCTACTTCATTACCTTCACGGATGACCTTAGCCGTTATGGCTATGTCTATCTAATGAAGCACAAGAGTGAAGCCTTTGAAAAGTTCAAAGAATTCCAAAATGAAGTAGAGAATCAACTCGGCAAGACTATTAAGACTCTTCGATCCGATCGAGGAGGCGAATATATGAGCCACGAGTTTGACGCTCATCTTAGAGATTGTGGAATTGTTTCACAACTCACACCGGCCGGAACACCACAACATAATGGTGTGTCCGAAAGGAGGAATCGCACTCTGTTAGACAGTTTGCGATCCATGATGAGTCGAACCGACCTACATGTCAGCTTCTGGGGTTACGCGTTGCAAACTGCCGCACTTACCTTAAATAATTGTCCAACCAAGTCAGCCGAGAAAGTACCATATGAGATATGGTTTGGGAAACGTCCCAAGATTAGCTTCCTCAGGATTTGGGGTTGCTTGGCCTACGTCAAGAAATTGAACATAGACAAGCTAGGCCCAAAGGCTGACTTGTGCCATTTCATTGGTTATCCAAAGGAAACCAAAGGGTATTATTTCTACCTTAAGCCAGAAAATAAGATTTTCGTGGCTAGGACAGCACATTTCCTTGAGAAAGAGTTCTTATCAGGAAATGTCAGAAATACGGTACAACTTGAAGAAGTTCAAGATGATGAGCCGAATGAGTTAATGAACTCATTCGACACGTTTAATGAGCAAGTTGAGTTGTCGAACTCAAGAAACTCATTGAATGAGAGAGATGGGTTATTGAACCCAAGTGTCTCATCAAATGAGCAAGTCGAGTTAACGAACTCGGCAGGCTCACTTCAGGAAGTAGATCCTCCATTCATGATGGATCCTATCTTGGACCCTAGATCCACGGTAGATGAAACTCCTGAAGAAGTACCGACCCTTAGGAAATCCAGTAGGACTCGTCATGTTCCCGATAGATGGTATGGGGAATCCTTCTTGATAGAAGACGACGAGCCTTATACTTATGGAGCCGCAATGAAAGGGCCAGATAGCGAGTCATGGCTTGAAGCCATGAAATCCGAGATAGACTCTATGTACCAGAATGATGTCTGGACATTGGTTCACTTACCCGAAGGTGCTAGACCTATCGAGTGTAAGTGGGTCTTTAAGAAAAAGCTTGATAAAGATGGAAATGTCCATGTTTATAAGGCTAGACTAGTGGCGAAGGGTTTCAAACAAATTCATGGTATTGACTATGATGAAACCTACTCACCGGTAGTCATGTTCAAGTCTATTCGGATCCTCTTAGCCATTGCCGCATATTATGACTATGAGATATGGCAAATGGATGTAAAGACCGCTTTCCTTAATGGAAACCTTGAGGAGGATGTGTACATGACACAACCTCCAGGCTTTACATGTCCAAAAGGACCTAAGAAGGTATGTAAGCTTCAGAGATCCATTTATGGACTCAAGCAAGCTTCTCGCAGTTGGAACCTCCGATTCAATGAAGCAATTAAAGAATTTGGCTTCATTCAGAATGAGGAGGATGCTTGTGTATACAAGAAGGTAAGTGGGAGCCACATTGCATTTATAGTCCTGTATGTAGATGACATACTGATCATTGGAAACGACAAACCACTCCTTGAGTCAGTCAAGAGATGGTTGTGTAAGTGTTTCTCGATGAAGGACTTAGGAGAGGCGCAGTATATCCTTGGAATCAAGATATATCGGGATCGAGCTAATAGGTTGATTGGCCTGAGACAGGACACTTATATTGATAAGATTCTGAGACGATTCGATATGATCGATTCCAAAGCACTATTCTCGGCAAAAGTCAGTGCCCCACCACTGACGTCGAGAAGGAGAACATGAGTAGAGTCCCGTATGCTTCAGCCATAGGATCTATCATGTATGCCATGTTGTGCACTAGACCAGACGTATCGTACGCTCTGAGTCTGACCAGCCGATATCAAGCGAATCCAGGCAACAGCCATTGGACCGCTGTGAAATCTATCCTTAAGTACTTGAGAAGGACTAAGGATATGTTTGTGGTATATGGCGGAGATGAGGAGTTGATTGCAAAAGGTTTCACCGATGCCAGTTTCCAAACCGATCGAGACGATTTTCGTTCTCAGACCGGGTTTGTATTCTGCCTGAACGGTGGAGCCATCTGTTGGAAGAGTTCCAAGCAGGACACAGTTGCAGATTCTACTACGGAGGCCGAGTACATTGCAGCTTCTGAAGCAGCCAAGGAGGCATGTTGGCTTAAGAAGTTTATGACTGAGCTTGGGGTAGTTCCTAGCGCTGATGGTCCAATTGAGTTGTTATGTGATAACACTGGAGCCATAGCACAGGCTAAGGAACCCAGGGCTCATCATAAGTCCAAGCATGTCCTTAGGAAGTATCACCTCGTCCGAGAAATGTTCCAGAGAGGTGACATCAAGGTATCCAAAGTGGATACAGACGACAACGCAGCTGATCCCTTGACTAAACCATTACCTCAGACTAAACATGAGTGTTGGGATTTTATACATGTTTTGCATATCAAATTATACAAAAACGTATAAACGATCGAATACAAAGTTCTAAAAATTCACATTTAACTATGAGTTTGTGTGTATACCTCTTGAAGCGTGTTTGAGTTGCGCAGCGGAAGAGCAACCAGCGTTCCTCTCTCTAGTTAGTCCACACCAACACTAGCTTGATTCCTTCCTTGAAGCAACTAGAGCTTAAGTGTATTTGACAAAGAATGAATCAAGAAAGAAACGATTTTCTTCTCTTGATGTTATTCTTGTTTTAGCCGAATAGAGAAGGAAGAGGGAGTATTATTTCTTTTCAATTGTCTTACAAGTGAAAATATGATAATGAGAAGGTTGATATTTGTTTTCCATCAAATGGTGTTTATATAGTGGTACTATAAACAAAAATCTTCCTTTCAATTATTCACCATTTATTACAATAATAAGTGTGTGATGAATTTGCGGTTTAATCACATTAAACCCAAAGATTCACCATTTATTACAATAATAATTGTGTGATGAATTTGCGGTTTAATCACATTAAACCCAAAGACGTAACGCCTCCACAATTAAGCACCAATTAATTCAATATTAATTGTGTTTGAATTCAAAGTCAAACAAGCCAATTGAATTCCCCTTGATTCTTTGACATTTACACTTTTAACCCGGAAGTTTCGATCATATTGAAAATCAAGTGCATTGTATGTGTGTGACCTTCTAGGATCGAAATGACATTAGCCATATGTTAATAAAATATCAACCAAGTATTTTACTAACATATAAATCATGAGCGGGCCCTAGTAAAACCATCATGACCCCTAATGCATTTCGAATTCATTCCCAGCATGTATATTATTGTCAAACATAATATACGTATGAACTTAACTTTAAATAAGTAATCACTACGAACAATCAAATTGTTCAACGGGCACTTATTATGACGTGTCAAACACCTCATAATTCTAACACTCCCACTTGCCCTTGGACGATTACTTGTAAAGTGATTCCTTCGCATCGCGATTCTACAGTCAAGCTATGGTAAGATATGTGCCACCATACTCTTGCACCTGTATTGTCTCGGATACATAGACTTAATGTGATACCCAGTACTACTACTGGAGATGGCCATCTTAATCACCATTAATCTACCGAGATCTCATGAATCAATCGACATAACCGATTTGTACGAATCCCCTCTGATGTACAGCAATGTACCAACATGTTCCAAGTATGCCCAACATATGCCTTTATAGCCTCCCTTCTACAGGAGACGTTTGACACAGTCAAAGCACGCAAGTCTCATGCTAATGCATTCCCGCCATACAGGTCTAAGAATCACCATTTAACATAAGTTCGATGAAAAGTACTTAGGACACAGATATGTTATCTTCTAAGTTTTCTCATGGCGGTCGAATCCAGTATCATAGCTTGGACTAGTTCCAAGATATATACCCATGTGCATGACTAGAGTACATTTACTCCCTTTCTTGTCTAAGAAACGTGACCAAGACAATCATGTACATACTGATCATTACAATGTTCGATTCCAATCAGTGAACATTTGATCAGGGACGAGTTATCCCCTTGCTTCTAGGCTTAGTAGAGGGTCTCTCATTTGGGATCCTCAACCCCAAAGACCTCTCTAGAAGACATGGACAACAATGGAATCAAAATAAAGATATATGTATGAAAATATAGTCAAACTATAAACATACATATATTTGAATCAATTATTCAACATAGTCTTATTAGGACTTCACTATGACAATATACAGAAAATATAACTCCCACTAAACCTAACACCATCCAAGCATATATCTAAGTCTAACACTTGATAGATGCTTGTCATGTTTGCCGTGAGGCAACGGTTTGGTCAATGGGCCAGGTATGTTGTCGTCTGTATGTATCTTGCATACACTCACATCTTCTCGTTCTGTCATATCACGAATTATGTGATACTTTCTGAGCACACATGCTTGGAGCGGTGATGTGACCTTGGTTCCTTGGCCTGAGCAATTGCACTAGTGTTATCACAATATAACACTACCGGCTAGTCAATGCTAGGCAAAACACCAAGTTCACTCACAAACTTCTTAATCCAGCATGCTTCATTTGCAGCATCTGATGCTTCAACATATTTAGCTTCCATTGTAGTATCTACCACAGTGTTTTGCTTGTTACAGCACCAAGACACTGTGCCACCATTTATGCGAAACACATAACCAGACTGAGATCTAGATTCATCTTTGTCGGTTTGGAAGCTCGCTTGGTGTAGCCTACAACTTGTAACTCTTTATCTCCCTCATAGACAAGACACATGGATCTAGTATTTCTTAAATACTTAAGAACGGCCTTTACGGCCTTCCAGTGCTCTTGTCCTGGACACAACTGATAACGACTTGTTACACTCAAAGCGTAAGAAACGTCAAGTCGTGTACAAAGCATAGCATACATGATAGATCTTATGGCAAAGGCATAAGGGATCTTGTTCATCTTCTCTATTTCGATGTTGTCCATGGGACTGTCAGCACGACTAATAGAGATGCCATGTCTCATAGGGAGATTACCTTTCTTGAAATTTTCCATACGGAATCTAAGTAACACCTTATCAATATAAGCGTTTTGACTCAGTCCAATGAGTCTCTTAGATTGATCCCTATGGATCTTAATTCCAAGAATGTACTGTGCCTCTCCTAGATCTTTCATAGAGAAACACTTACATAACCATGCCTTGACTGATTCAAGCATGGATATGTCGTTTCCTATGAGAAGAATGTCGTCTACATATAGCACGACAAATGCAATGTTGCTCCCACTAACCTTCTTGTATACACAAGAATCTTCTTCACATCGAATGAATCCAAACTCTTTGATTGATTCATTGAAGCGAAGATTCCAACTCCTAGATGCTTGCTTCAGACCATAAATAGATCTTTGAAGTTTGCATACTTTCTTAGGCTCTTTCGAGCTTATGAATCCAGGAGGTTGTGTCATGTACACATCCTCTTCTAGTTTCCCGTTAAGGAAAGCTGTCTTCACATCCATTTGCCAAATTTCATAATCGTAGTATGCGGCAATGGCTAAGATAATCCGAATGGATTTAAACTTAACGACTGGAGAAAAAGTTTCATCATAGTCGATACCATGAATCTGTTTGAAACCTTTAGCCACAAGTCGAGCCTTATAAACATGGACATTTCCATCTTTATCAAGCTTTCGTTTAAATACCCATTTTCATTCGATGGGTCTATCACCCCTCGGCAAATCAATCAATGTCCATACTTTATTATGGTACATTGATTCCATCTCGGATTGCATGGCTAGGAGCCATTCATCAGCATCAGGTTGTTTCATGGCTTCCTCATAAGTTGAGGGTTCCCCGCTTTCAATCAGGAAAAATTCCCCATACCATCTATCGGGTTCCTGACGGGACCTTTCGGATCTCCGAGGGATGTTTTGAGTATCAGCAGGCTCGTCTACGGTTTCCCGTGGATCGAGTTGAACCTCTTCTTCATAAGAAGGGTCCACCTCCTGAGGTGATTCAGCTAAGGTACTAGTACCTGCTACATCACCCTCTTGAACAATTTCAAGAGTCTCATTACTCTTATATCTCTTTGTAATGTATTCTTTCTCAAGGAAAGTTCCATTACGAGCCACGAAAATCTTATTTTCGGGTTTGAGATAAAAGTAATATCCCTTGGTTTCCTTAGGATAACCAATGAAGTAACACTTGTCGGATTTAGGTCCAAGCTTATCTTTGTTAACTTTCTTAACATAGGCCTCGGATCCCCAAATCCTCAAGTACCCTAGTTTGGGAAGAGTCCCAAACCACATCTCATGTGGGGTCTTAGGTGCTGATTTGGTTGGACATTTGTTTAGTGTGGAAGCGGCAGTTTCCAATGCATAACCCCAAAAACTAGTTGGGAGTTCTGATGTGCTCATCATTGATCGAACCATATCTAATAAGGTTCGATTTCTCCTTTCGGAGACACCATTGTGTTGTGGTGTACCATCAGGTGTGAGCTGTAATACAATATCACACTCCTTTAGGTGTTGCAAGAAGTCATGGCTCAAGTATTCTCCTCCCCTATCGGAGCAAAGAATCTTGATTGTCCTGGCGAGTTGGTTTTCTTCCTTCTGAAATTCTTTGAACTTTTCAAAGGCTTCACTCTTATGTTTCAACAGATATACGTAACCGTATCTGCTGAAGTCATCGGTGAAGGTAATGAAGTATAGAAAACCTCCTCTAGCAGGCGTGTTCATTGGGCCACATACATCAGTATGTATGATTCCCAATAAATTACTTGCCCTTTCACTCGTACCAGTGAAAGGTGACTTGGTCATCTTGCCTAAAAGACATGACTCACATTTGTCATAAGATTCAAAACCAGATGACGTAAGAATTCCATTGTCATGGAGCTCTTTAATGCGTTTGTCACTTATATGACCGAGTCTGCAATGCCATAGGTATGTCGGGTTCAAGTCATCAAGCTTGTTCCTTGTCATGCTAATGTTATAGCATTAATACATGATGGCAGAGTAGCAGTGGTCGAACCACTCTTCTCGTCTGCCAGGTACTTCTTGCAGTTTCTCTTCCAATGGTCAACTATCTCATAGTAATGAAACGTGTCATCCTTTTTGGAATCCTTCTTGGATGCCTTATGAGTAGGAGCCGTTGCACGAGGGGCAACCTTTGTCTTGCCTTTGACACTTTTCTTCTTCTTGAACTGTTTCTTGTTCTAAATAGTCAAAACAGAAGAAGAAGAAGTGTCTCTAGCATTCCTGATGTTTTGTTCAGCAGTGTTGATCATACCATGTAGCTCAGACAACGTCTTGTCATATTGATGCATGTTGTAGTTCAACACAAAACCACTGAACGAATCAGGCAGCGACCTAAGAATGATATCTACAGACATCTCTTTAGAGACGGGTGCCCCCAATGAGCCTAGTCTTTCGACTAAGCCCATCATCTTGATGGGGACTTGATGGCTGTCCATTGCCTAGCTTACAGTCAACGAGAGCACAAACATGTTCGTATCTCTCATTGCGTGCCTCCTGCTGGAACAAGTTTTCCAGCCGGCGGTACATATCGTAAGCGTTGACCTTTTCGAATTGAATCTGAAGATTCGATTCCATGTTGGCCGACATGAAGCATTGGACATCTATAGAATCATTCATGTGCTGTTTATAGACATAAAACTCCTCCTCATCAGTGGGAGGGACCTTAGGAAGCATGCTGGTGAGCACGTAGTCTGTTCTCTTCAGACTTGAGGACAATTCTCAAGTTGCGAGCCCAGTCATGGAAATTGGTGCCGTTAAGTTTGCATTTCTCCAATGTGGAGCGGAGGGTCTTAGAGTTTTAAGCGTTTGTAGACGTGATAAATACAACGGAAATATGCAAATAAATAACTCAGATAAGCATTGTCATAGCGTTAATTCAGATATCTAAATATTTGAACTCATACACTGTGTTCACAATCCTACTAAAACACACAATGTATCCGAGAACTCAGATAATTAATAATCGAACGGCAGCGCGCAACATTTCGACTACTAATCATGTGAGTAGGTGAATGATCACCATTTATGCCTGGCATAATTCTCGGTGTCACAAAAATCTTACAAGATTGCATTGGTGACAACTTTTGCCAACAGGCCCAAATCTGATTATGGGAATCACTGTTCAAGTAACCTGAGCCTACTGACGAAAGTCAGAATGAACAATCGAAGCCCGATTCTGAATCGGAAATCATTCGATTATTCCATCGGGATCAAGTCATAGGACATGTCATGTCTGCCAATCTGGCAGGTCCATGCATACGTATGTCTTATTCCGACTTTAGGGTCAGGTATGGCAAATTACTTGACTTAAGGTAGGATTAGTTATAAATATATAATCATGATCATACATGCATATATACATTCACTCAAGCAAGAATATATATCATATGAGCATGAAAATTAAGAATTATAACGCAAATAAATGGGATTAGTGATATGATCTAAAAACCGAAAAGAAAACTAGACTTAATTCTAAACTAAGTCTTCAGTCCTCCTTCAGTTCCTTCGGTGGCTTCGTCTGTTGGAAATTGATGTGTCAATTTCCTCAATTAGTGCCCGTGAACTATATCATCTATATATACGGTTCAACAACCGATAGTTATCTGAACTATCAGTAGTCTCACCCGAGATAATGCCGGGGGTCATCAAATGGCAGACTAGGCTCTCTCGATGATCTTCGGGATTCGTGTATACGGTCTTATACGTTGAATCCCGATGCCTTCGTTACTCGGGCTATGAGGTCACACACGTAACAATTACCTAAGATACTTTCGAGTAGTGACCCGAAAGTGAATAAGGGATTTGATCCATATTGAGGAATTTCGGTTCGATCGAGATCGTGTCCCGACCGAACCGATGGTGCGCCCGGAATTGGTTCCGGACACACCATTTGGGGTTTATGTATATATATATATGTGAGATATATATATATATATTATCATTTATTGAAATGATTTAATTAATTAATGAATTAATTAAATAAGATATGATTTAATTAATTAATTAAGATTAATTAATTCCATCATCATGAATGGTTGACATCTTGGTGGCTAATTTATGCCTTGGGAAGGCTTTGTAAGTCTTGGGAAGAACTCTTGTAAGAGAATCTTCCATGGACCAAGAGGCATTAACCATATGGATGGGTAATGTGTTTGTTTAGTGTATAATGTGTTTTATCATCCATTCTATATCATAAGATGATATAGAATGGGTAGAACATCAATCTAAGTCTTGCATATCTCTTGCTAGAGAACACAAGAACACAAACAAACACACTTCATCTTCAACCATAACCCTCTAGCAAAACTCTAAGTGTAGAGTGTAGAACTAGTTCTACATTTTTGCTATAGTAGTAAAGACTACATACTCCTCAATAACACACACTAGTCCAAGTGTGTCTTATTGCTATCTAAGGTATTGGTGTGGACTATTTCATAGTAGTTTCATATCACCTTGGTGATAGACATTTCTTCAAGGAGAAAGCAAAGGAGCAAGGTGTGGGGATAAGCGCTTAAAGATTGACATAGCTTCCGCTCACGCTTCAAAGGTATAACTTTGTAGCACTACCCTTTTATATGTTAGTTGTAGCATATTCACACTATCTTTAAACATATACTTCTATGAGCTAGTTCTATTGTGTAAGTTCTAACGATCAACGAATTAGGGTTTTCTAGACATATGAACTATCATAGTTCATTGTGTCTTGCAACCCCGGGATATTCCAACATGGTATCAGAGCTATATTACACGTTTAACATGTTCTAGAAGTGTTTAAAGTAGTACCATATAGTATATATGTCGATATATGAACCGTAGCCGATTTTCGTATTCGGAAAACCCTCCCCGACAAAACGTAAGTTACGCGTGATTCCAGGCAAGCCAAGGACACGGCTCCACTGGAACGCGCACCCTCGGCATGCCCTGGACACGGCACGCCTTGGCCCGGAGCAGGGAGCGGCTTCCCTGGACGCGTCCTTGGACGCCCTTGGAAGCCCCCCCCGCGCGTCCGCGCGTTTTGTTCCCTGGACAGCCCCTGTCCGCAGCACCTGTCCGCGCGCGGACTGCCTGGGCAACCCCCCTGTCCCCGTTTGATCGTGGCTCCATCGTGAGCCATGGCTCACGATGGACTATAACTTCGCCCGATGTTTTCGAAACAAAACGAATCGATTAAGTCCAAAGTCATTTGATGATTATGGACGTTTTTCGGTTTGTTATGGGTGATTTAGAGATTGTTTTGGAAATAATCTTATAAGTCCAAAACATTCTTTGAGAAGTTTAAAATAGTTTAAAATTAGCATGTATGTCAAAGTGTTGATTTTATCCTATCGGTACTAATTAAATTGTTTAATTGAGTATCGAAAGGAAGTTTGTGGTTGAGTTATTATGAATTTCAAACCTTAAACTTATGCTAAGTCTCTTTGAATGTAATTGGGGTATTAGTTCAAAATGTTGAACTTATGGTAAAACTTCCGATAATTGGCTATGTTAGTTGTTGGACAACTAAAGGTTATGATATGCATATATGACTATGATTCACATTATTTGAATGTGAGTATGTGTGTGAGTTGTGTGTTGCTTGTGTGTTTTATTCCATTCCTAGCATGTTTATGTGATTTATGTATAATGTGTTATGCATATATAAACTGTAGTCTGAATGGAATGGGGATTTGATATGGCCTAGTATTTATTCGAAATACAGTCTGCGTACTGTCCTTGATATTGAAATACGACGCATGTGTCGTTTTACATTCTTGTATTGTTATTTCTTTTTCGCGGCGCATGTGCCATTTAATGCGAAAGTTGATTATGTAACAAGACATGAAGAGACGGACTTGGAGCATGGCGATGTCCAAGAAGACGGAGACCAAGGACTTAGTTTAGAACTAGTTAGACTAGTTTTATTTAATGTTCTTTAGGCCATATCTCGTCCCTTTAAAGTGTTTATTATTCATGTCATGTTTCATGCTTACATATATTTTCTTGACGTATATGTATACCTTATGTGATATGCATGAAATGTGGATTACATGTTTAATCTAAACCCCTCCACGTAATAATTAAGTGTTTGCCAAACCTAAGTTCAAAGTTGTCAAACTTTCCTACGTTTCGGGTGGATCATCCCTAGATGGGCACTTTGATTCATAGGAATAGGAGGCAATGGGATTACATGCGCTACAGGTTAGCCCATCGAACCGGCAAATGTAATCCATCCCTTTATGGTGAACTAAGGTTACTTAAAACGTGGCTACAGGTTAGCCCATCGAACCGGCCCGTTTGGCAAAGGAAGTCTATAGTGTCATAAAACGACTAATGATAGACGCCAAGAGTCATATATAATCATTGGATGATTAATATATGATAGTCTAGTAGGACTTACCCATGGATTGGAATATGAGGATGATTGCGTGTGCCGCTCATACCCAAGTCCGTGGGGTCTTGGTATACTTGTACACTTCGAGGGGTTGTTGGTACTCGTATTATTATTTCAAGCATGCTTTACTTGTATCGTATGTTTTACATATAAATTAAACTGAATGTCGTTTCATACTCGCATGTTTTTAGATGGCAACTGCTAAGAAATCAACTTCAAATTCACTCCGATCTACACTTGAGAAGTGTAAACTCAATGGCAATAACTTCAACGACTGGTCTCGTAACTTGAGAATCGTTCTCAAGCACGAGAGAGTCGAGTATGTTCTTAAGGAAGAACTTCCTCCACCACCCGGAGATAATGCCGATGAGCTAGAACGTAGTGCATATGATGTACACGTGGATGATGCATTGGATGTCCAATGTCTCATGCTGGCCAACATGGAACCGAATCTTCAGATTCAGTTCGAAAATGTGGCAGCATATGACATGTACTGCAGACTGGAACAGATGTTCCAGAAGCGGGCAAGAAATGAGCGGTACGAAGCTGTTTGTGCCCTCATGGATTGCAAACTATCCAATGGTCAACAGGCCAGTCCTCATGTTCTCAAGATGATTGGAATCATCGAGAGACTTGAGTCTTTGGGAACTCAGTTTTCCAAGGATTTGGCTATTGACATAATCCTCCGTTCCCTTCCTGACAAGTTTGGTAACTTTGTCATGAACTTCAACATGCATGACTTCGATAAGTCGTTGTCGGAGTTGCATAACATGATCAGCACGGCTGATACTGCGTTGAAGGGTGGGAAGAGCTCTACCCCTACTCCCTCTGTTCTGACGATTCAGAACAAGAAGGCCTTTAAGAAAGGCAAGGGGAAATGGAAGGGAAAGGCCAAGACTGGATCAGTCAAGGCCCAGACTTCCAAAACTCCAGGTAAAGGTCCTAAGGGGACTGACCAGTGTCATTATTGTAATACACCTGGTCACTGGAAGAGGAACTGCAAGAAGTACCTCGAAGATAAGAAGAGTGGGACTCTTCCGACAGGTATATTCGTTATTGAAGCTTTTATCACCTCTAATAACTCTACTTGGGTACTTGACTCAGGATGTGGTTCTCATATTTGTCGAAATATGCAGGTACTACAAGACAGTAGAGCTCTTCGGAAGGGAGAGGTGGACTTGCGGGTGGGCAATGGAGCAAAGGTTGCTGCAGTTGCCGTGGGCAAGATAGATTTAAAACTACCATCCGGGATGGTCTTAGTTTTAAATAATGTATATTGTATTCCCGCTATTTCTAGAAATATTATTTCCATATCTGTTTTGAACAATGATGGTTTTACCATCCTTATGGAAAGAAATATGTGTTCTATTAATCGTGACGGTTTACTTTATGCAAAAGCTTCAAACCAAAATGGCCTTTTCATACTAGATGAGGATCATGAGGTATATAACGTAAATATTAAAAGGAACAAGTCTAACGACTTGAATCCTACCTACCTATGGCATTGCAGACTTGGTCATATAAATGAAAATCGCATCAAGAAACTCCACGAAAGTGGAATTATTAAGTCACTTGATTTTGAATCATATGACCAATGCGAATCATGCCTTTTAGGCAAGATGACCAAATCGCCTTTCACTGGAACGAGTGAAAGGGCAAGTGATTTATTGGGGATAATACATACCGATGTATGTGGTCCAATGAACACTCCTGCAAGAGGTGGTTTTCCCTACTTCATTACCTTCACAGATGACCTTAGCCGTTATGGCTATGTCTATCTAATGAAGCACAAGAGTGAAGCCTTTGAAAAGTTCAAAGAATTCCAAAATGAAGTAGAGAATCAACTCGGCAAGACTATTAAGACTCTTCGATCCGATCGAGGAGGCGAATATATGAGCCACGAGTTTGACGCTCATCTTAGAGATTGTGGAATTGTTTCACAACTCACACCGGCCGGAACACCACAACATAATGGTGTGTCCGAAAGGAGGAATCGCACTCTGTTAGACAGTTTGCGATCCATGATGAGTCGAACCGACCTACATGTCAGCTTCTGGGGTTACCCGTTGCAAACTGCCGCACTTACCTTAAATAATTGTCCAACCAAGTCAGCTGAGAAAGTACCATATGAGATGTGGTTTGGGAAACGTCCCAAGATTAGCTTTCTCAGGGTTTGGGGTTGCTTGGCCTACGTCAAGAAATTGAACGTAGACAAGCTAGGCCCAAAGGCTGACTTGTGCCATTTCATTGGTTATCCAAAGGAAACCAAAGGGTATTATTTCTACCTTAAGCCAGAAAATAAGATTTTCGTGGCTAGGACAGCGCATTTCCTTGAGAAAGAGTTCTTATCAGGAAATGTCAGAGATACGGTACAACTTGAAGAAGTTCAAGATGATGAGCCAAATGAGTTAATGAACTCATTCGACACGTTTAATGAGCAAGTTGAGTTATCGAACTCAAGAAACTCATTGAATAGGAGAGTTGGGTTATTGAACTCAAGGGTCTCATCAAATGAGCAAGTCGAGTTAACGAACTCGGCAGGCTCACTTCAGGAAGTAGATCCTCCATTCATGGTGGATCCTATCTTGGACCCTAGATCCACGGTAGATGAAACTCCTGAAGAAGTACCGACCCTTAGGAAATCCAATAGGACTCGTCATGTTCCCGATAGATGGTATGGGGAATCCTTCTTGATAGAAGACGACGAGCCTTATACTTATGGAGCCGCAATGAAAGGGCCAGATAGCGAGTCATGGCTTGAAGCCATGAAATCCGAGATAGACTCTATGTACCAGAATGATGTCTGGACATTGGTTCACTTACCCGAAGGTGCTAGACCTATCGAGTGTAAGTGGGTCTTTAAGAAAAAGCTTGATAAAGATGGAAATGTCCATGTTTACAAGGCTAGACTAGTGGCGAAGGGTTTCAAACAAATTCATGGTATTGACTATGATGAAACCTACTCACCGGTAGTCATGTTCAAGTCTATTCGGATCCTCTTAGCCATTGCCGCATATTATGACTATGAGATATGGCAAATGGATGTAAAGACCGCTTTCCTTAATGGAAACCTTGAGGAGGATGTGTACATGACACAACCTCCAGGCTTTACATGTCCGAAAGGACCTAAGAAGGTATGTAAGCTTCAGAGATCCATTTATGGACTCAAGCAAGCTTCTCGCAGTTGGAACCTCCGATTCGATGAAGCAATTAAAGAATTTGGCTTCATTCAGAATGAGGAGGATGCTTGTGTATACAAGAAGGTAAGTGGGAACCACATTGCATTTATAGTCCTGTATGTAGATGACATACTGATCATTGGAAACAACAAACCGCTCCTTGAGTCAGTCAAGAGATGGTTGTGTAAGTGTTTCTCAATGAAGGACTTAGGAGAGGCGCAGTATATCCTTGGAATCAAGATATATCGAGATCGAGCCAATAGGTTGATTGGCCTGAGACAGGACACTTATATTGATAAGGTTCTGAGACGATTCGATATGATCGATTCCAAAAAAGGGAATACTGCCTATCACAACTGGTACTATTCTCGGCAAAAGTCAATGCCCCACCACTGACGTCGAGAAGGAGAACATGAGTAGAGTCCCGTATGCTTCAGCCATAGGATCTATCATGTATGCCATGTTGTGCACTAGACCAGACGTATCGTACGCTCTGAGTCTGACCAGCCGATATCAAGCGAATCCAGGCAACAACCATTGGACCGCTGTGAAATCTATCCTTAAGTACTTGAGAAGGACTAAGGATATGTTTCTGGTATATGGCGGAGATGAGGAGTTGATTGCAAAAGGTTTCACAGATGCCAGTTTCCAAACCGATCGAGACGATTTTCGTTCTCAGACCGGGTTTGTATTCTGCCTGAACGGTGGAGCCATCTGTTGGAAGAGTTCCAAGCAGGACACAGTTGCAGATTCTACTACGGAGGCCGAGTACATTGCAGCTTCTGAAGCAGCCAAGGAGGCATGTTGGCTTAAGAAGTTTATGACTGAGCTTGGGGTAGTTCCTAGCGCTGATGGTCCAATTGAGTTGTTATGTGATAACACTGGAGCCATAGCACAGGCTAAGGAACCTAGGGTTCATCATAAGTCTAAGCATGTCCTTAGGAAGTATCACCTCGTCCGAGAAATGTTCCAGAGAGGTGACATCAAGGTATCCAAAGTGGATACAGACGACAACGCAGCTGATCCCTTGACTAAACCATTACCTCAGACTAAACATGAGTGTTGGGATTTTATACATGTTTTGCATATCAAATTATACAAAAACGTATAAACGATCGAATACAAAGTTCTAAAAATTCACATTTAACTATGAGTTTGTGTGTATACCTCTTGAAGCGTGTTTGAGTTGCGCAGCGGAAGAGCAACCAGCGTTCCTCTCTCTAGTTAGTCCACACCAACACTAGCTTGATTCCTTCCTTGAAGCAACTAGAGCTTAAGTGTATTTGACAAAGAATGAATCAAGAAAGAAACGATTTTCTTCTCTTGATGTTATTCTTGTTTTAGCCGAATAGAGAAGGAAGAGGGAGTATTATTTCTTTTCAATTGTCTTACAAGTGAAAATATGATAATGAGAAGGTTGATATTTGTTTTCCATCAAATGGTGTTTATATAGTGGTACTATAAACAAAAATCTTCCTTTCAATTATTCACCATTTATTACAATAATAAGTGTGTGATGAATTTGCGGTTTAATCACATTAAACCCAAAGATTCACCATTTATTACAATAATAATTGTGTGATGAATTTGCGGTTTAATCACATTAAACCCAAAGACGTAACGCCTCCACAATTAAGCACCAATTAATTCAATATTAATTGTGTTTGAATTCAAAGTCAAACAAGCCAATTGAATTCCCCTTGATTCTTTGACATTTACACTTTTAACCCGGAAGTTTCGATCATATTGAAAATCAAGTGCATTGTATGTGTGTGACCTTCTAGGATCGAAATGACATTAGCCATATGTTAATAAAATATCAACCAAGTATTTTACTAACATATAAATCATGAGCGGGCCCTAGTAAAACCATCATGACCCCTAATGCATTTCGAATTCATTCCCAGCATGTATATTATTGTCAAACATAATATACGTATGAACTTAACTTTAAATAAGTAATCACTACGAACAATCAAATTGTTCAACGGGCACTTATTATGACGTGTCAAACACCTCATAATTCTAACAATGAGTTCCATACTTCAGCTATTGGACTTAGGCTTAGGTCCGAGTGGTCTTAGTCTTAGTGGGAGCTTTATTTCAGTTTATTTGTTTTGTATGTATGAAGTATACTTTTGTAAAACTCTTATTGTTGAATAAAAGTATTACTTCTTATTTATTGATTGCCTATTCTTCTATAGCACTTGAATAAACAATTGTGTATTTAATCATAGTTGTATGATAAACATTTTAGTTCCCATGTAATCACGAGTTCTTGAAGAGGATCCAATAAGTGTATTGGCTAAGGAACCCTTTCTTCAAGACAAGAACTATGGTGATTACATTGTCCCTAGTGGTGTGTCCCGGCGTTTTGGGAATGGACACAACCAAACTAGTGTGTAATGATTCGTTTGACTTTGTTTCTTAAGTCAAAAGGATGGTCCAAATCATTACATGGGTTCATTGTCAAGAGAGTCTTGACATGGTACTGGACAGTGACCGTTGTGAAATTATAGAAGAGATCTTGTGTCCTATGTTTCACACGAGCCATATGATAGAGGTTCTGAGACCTACATGCATATCATTCTCATGCTACGTGAGCATGAGGCTTTGACTACTTCCGGACCCATCCGTTACTGGTGGTAATGGGGTATGTTGGGTCTTATGTGAATGTAGTGGTGAGATGATCGGTGATGCATTGGTAGGATCTTTGTCCACCCTGGCATACAGGGAAGGTTTTTTCTGGCCACTCGGAGAGTGAGTCTCACTAATGAATTCACCCGTTATGAACGGGAGTGAGACTATCTCGTGTTCCGAGAAATTATGTCATAGGAGTTGGCGACACGCTTTCTTGCTTTAGCCTATGACGAAAACCGAGGACAAAGGGAATCATGTGACAAGGATGCAAATGTACATCCAAGACATTGGTAATAGTCCAAGGGCAAGTGGGAGTGTTGGAAATTGATGTGTCAATTTCCTCAAATAGTGCCCGTGAACTATATCATCTATATATACGGTTCAACAACCGATAGTTATCTGAACTATCAGTAGTCTCACCCGAGATAATGCCGGGGGTCATCGAATGGCAGACTAGGCTCTCACGATGATCTTCGGGATTCGAGTATACGGTCTTATACGTTGAATCCCGATGCTTTCGTTACTCGGGCTATGAGGTCACACACATAACAATTACCAAAGATACTTTCGAGTAGTGACCCGAAAGTGAATAAGGGATTTGATCCATATTGAGGAATTTCGGTTCGATCGAGATCGTGTCCCGACCGAACCGATGGTGCGCCCGGAATTAGTTCCGGACGCACTATTTAGGGTTTATGTATATATATATATATGTGAGATATATATTTATATATTATCATTTATTGAAATGATTTAATTAATTAATGAATTAATTAAACAAGATATGATTTAATTAATTAATTAAGATTAATTAACTAATCTCATCATTATGAGGAGTTGACATCTTGGTGGCTACTTTATGCCTTGGGAAGGCTTTGTATCCCTTGGGAAGAACTCTTGTAAGAGCATCTTCCATGGACCAAGAGGCATTAACCATATGGATGGTTAATGTGTTTGTTTAGTGTGCAATATGTTTCATCATCCATTCTATATCATAAGATGATATTAAATGTGAAGATATCAATCTAAGTCTTGCATATCTCTTGCTAGAGAACACAAGAACACAAACAAACACACTTCATCTTCAACCTCAACCCTCTAGCAAAACTCTAAGTGTAGAGTGTAGAACTAGTTCTACATTTTTGCTATAGTAGTAAAGACTACATACTCCTCAATAACACACACTAGTCCAAGTGTGTCTTATTGCTATCTAAGGTATTGGTGTGGACTATTTCATAGTAGTTTCATATCACCTTGGTGATAGACATTTCTTCAAGGAGAAAGCAAAGGAGCAAGGTGTGGGGATAAGCGCTTAAAGATTTACAAAGCTTCCGCTCACGCTTCAAAGGTATAACTTTGTAGCACTACCCTTTTATATGTTAGTTGTAGCATATTCACACTATCTTTAAACATATACTTCTATGAGCTAGTTCTATTGTGTAAGTTCTAACGATCAACGAATTAGGGTTTTCTAGACATATGAACTATCGTAGTTCATTGTGTCTTGCAACCCCGGGATATTCTAACACATATCTGGATAATCATGATTTTTGGGTGTGATCAAAGTATTCGAATGTGTATGTTCTACCCATCTGTGCTGCCACAAGTTCATATCTTGCCCGCATGCTAATCCCCATTTTATTCCTGTGAATGCGAGATCCTTGACTAAATGTAGACTTCTCCACGAGTAACTAGGAGATTCACCCAATGATGCAGTTCTCAGAGTCCCCTGAGGGTAGTATTTTGCCTTGAAGACTCATGCTAAGAGAGAGTCTGGTCTTGAGATGAGCCTCCATACTTGTTTGCACAGTAATGCTTGGTTGAAGCTGAAAAGATCTCGAAAGCCAATGCCACCATCTTCTTTATCTTTACTTAATGTGTCCCATGACAACCAATGTATCATTTTCATATTGTTTGAATCCATTCCACACCAATAGTTAGAAAGTAGTGCGTTTATTCCATTGCACAAATGTTTTGGAAGCTTGAACCAACTCATAGGATAAATGGGGATTGCTTGTAATAGCGAAATAATGAAAATTTCCCTACCCCCAGTATATAATAACCTTGACTTCCAATCTTTTACTTTGGCCTTTACTTTTTGTAAAATAAAAGTGAAGGTCTCCTTTTTGGAGAGTCCCACTAAAGATGGAAGTCCAAGATAGTTACCGTGTGAGGCTACCTCAAGGATCCCTAAAATTCTTGAAACATCATTCCTGGTATTCATTGGCACACAAGGACTGAACAATACTGTAGACTTATGTGGAATTATTAACTGGCCAGACCACCTTTCATATTTAGCCAAAATCCTTTTAAAACAAGTTGCCTTCTGAATAGATTCTTACCCACTAGTAAGGTGTCATCAGCGAACATTAGGTGGGTTATTGGCTCCACCCCCCCCCCCCCCCCCCAAACGAATACCACATAATTCTTCTTTAGTTGCTGCCTCATTCAATAAAGAAATTAGCCCCTCTGTGCAAATGATAAGTAGATAAGGGGAAAAAGGATCACCCTGCCTCAATACTCTTCCTTGCGTAATGTATCCTGTCTGTTCTTCATAATGATCAAAGAATAAGTAACAGTTTCAACATGCCTCATAATAATCTGAATCCAATGGTCATTGAATTGTAACTGAGTAAGCACAGCTCTAAGAAAACTCCATTCGATTCTGTCGTAAGCTTTGAGCATATCAAGCTTAATTGACATGAATCCTTCCTTTCCCTGCATCTCATATGCTAAGAGGATATTATCCGTGATGAGTCTTCCAGGCATAAAAGTACTTTGGGACTTTGAGATAATTGATGGCATGACTTCCTTCAGTCTATTGGCAATTACATTAGCTGTAATTTTGACCCCAGTATTGCATAGAGCAATGGGTCAAAACTGAGCCGTGGTCAGTGGCGTCGGAATCTTTGGGATTAAGGAAGAATCATATTATTGTGTAATTATATTTTAAATAGTGTTATACATAAGCGAATTCTTTACGATTAATTTGGTGAACAGTGAAGATAAAGGAATAACATAAAATACTAAAAGTAAAGAATACCAGATTTAACGTGGTATCCCTAATGAGATGTTAGGCTTAACCCACAGGCAGAGTCACCAAAAATTTCATTATAATGGGTTGGAACAGATTACAGATGATCAAACTATGATCTCAAAAGAATAGGAAACCAGAAATATATTCTATATGTATTTGTCTCATATCAAGTCTCACGAAAAAACCTCTATTTATAGGCTTCACTAAGGTACCTAAAAGGAATTACTTTTCCTACAAGAAAACTTATTCTTCAAGAAAAGCCCACATTATTAACCTACGTGTTCCTCAAGAAAGAACCTTAATAGGTAATAACTTATGCTCCAATTACTTTCTTGACGAATCTGCCTATTCAAGTCACCATATTCAACAATCCCCACCTTGACTTGAATCATCTTCAGATATCAAGTACTCAAGAACTTCCTAATGCACCAGAAAGTACTACAAGTACTAGATGTGCTGAGATAATGAAATAAATGTATGTGCCAGATGTATGCGTCCACACCAGATGCACCACAAACTACAGATGTGGCTCTGTCTCAGATGTTGCCCTGCCACGGGCAACTCAACAACTCTAAATGTTTAGTAAGTTTAGACAATGCTAAAACTTGATATGCGTAACCGGTTTTGTGAACATATCAGCTGGGTTATCTGTTGTACCCGCTTTGCTCACTCTGATTCTCTGCTTGCTTCTCATGAAATGATATATCCCATCAATGTGCTTCGTTCTTCCATGGTGAACCTGATCCTTGGTTAAACATAAAGCACTTAAGCTATCATAATAAACTGTTACTTGATCATGATGTAAACCCAAATCACTTACTAGGCCTCTTAGCCAAATCCCCTCTTTATCTTCTGTAAGTGTCATATACTCTGCTTCAGTAGTCGACGTAGTTACTATACACTGCAAGATAGCCCTCCAACTCACTATAAAGCCACCCAGGGTGAAAACATAACCAGTCATCAATCTTCTTTTGTCACATCACCAGCATAATCAGAATATCCGGAAATTAAGCACTGCCTACCTCCACCATAATACAAACCCCACATCAAATGTACCTCTGAGGTATCTAAATAATCGCTTCACTGCCTGACAGAGTTCGTTCCCAGGTTTTCACATGAACATACTAACTTCACTAATAACACGAGTAAGGTCAGGTCTAGTGCAGACCATAAAAGACATCAGATTTTCTACTGCACTAGAATAAGGAACATGAGACATGTATTCCTTCTCTTCAGATGACTTAGGTGCAAAGCTACATAAAGATGTGCATTAGACGCATTAGGACTATTTATTGGTTTCGCCGACGCCATACCAAATCTAGACGGAACGTTTTCAATATACCCTTTCTGAAATAAGAAAAGCTTCTTTTTAGTTCTATCTCTATAAATCTCCATCTCTAAGATTTTCCTAGCTATACCTAAGTTCTTCATCTCAAATTTAGTACTAAGAGATCCTTTCAACTTTTTAATATCAGACTTATTTGCAGCAGCTATCAACATATCATCTACATACATCACCAAATAAATAAAGGACTTACCTCTAACCTTGTTGTAGTATACACAACTATCATATGGGCTCCTTGTACATTCAATCTCCATCATGTAGCTCAAATCTTTTGTACCACTATCTCGGTAACTACTTCAGACCATATAAAGGATTCTGCAATTTGCATACATAGTCCTTTTTCGTGTTTTTAAAAACCATCTGGTTGGTCGTATATATCTCCTTTTCTTCTTCATGTAAGAAAGCTATTTTGACATCAAGTTGCTTAAATTTCATCATGATGTGCAACTATAGCAAGTAGCACTCTGATGGAAGTATATTTGACTATATGTGAGAAAATCTCGTTGTAATCTATCCCTTCTTTCTGATTAAAACCTCTAACAACAATTATGGCTTTGTATATCCCCTCAGCTGGTGATAACCCTTCTTTCTTCTTGGACAACCATTTGCAAGCCACAATCTTTCTTTCTACTAGCCTCTTAGCCAATGCCCATTTCTGATTCTTATCAAGTGATTCCATCTCATCCCCCATGGCAGCAAGCCATTAAGATGACTCAGTACCTAAAACAGCTTCCGGATAAGATCATAGTTCATGAGGATCCACTTCATCTGCAACCGGAAGTGCGAAAGCCATCATATCCTCATAAGCATACCTCGTACCAGGTATTCCATAATGAACTCTTTTAGCGCGATCAAGAGTTAAACTACGATGCTCCTTTATCTGTGGAACTGCTGATATTGTTGCCTCTGTCTATGATTGAGGAGAGCTACCCTCAACATCACTAATATCATCAGTCTTTCTTTGCTCCACCTGTTTCTCAATACCGCCTTCTTCAAATGTTTATGGATTGAGTGTAAGTGTTTAGTATGAAATTTACATCAAAAACAACATTCCTACTAATAATAACCCGATTTTCGTAAGGTGATAAAATCATGTATGCTTTAACACCATCACCGTATCCCATGAATAGATCTTTCTAGCCGTAGGCTCCAACCTCCCTTCATTTACATGATAGTAAGAAGTACAACCAAAGACCCTCAAGTTCGTGTAATCAGCAGCCTTACCAAACCATAACTCGGTAGGAGTTTTTAAATCAATCCCTATTTGAAGACCACGATTGATTAAGTAACATGATGTGCTGACTGCTTCTGCCTAGAACCTCCAAGCCAATCGCGCATGTGAGAGCGCGCAACGAACTTTGTCCAAAAGCGTCTGATTCATACGTTCTGCTACCCCATTTTACTGTGGTGTATGTATGATAGCTAACAATTCTCTCCATCTTGCAAAACTCATCAAACTCAGATGAGCAAAATTCTAGACCATTATCTGTACGCAACAACTTAATTTTCTTCCTTGTCTGATTCTCCACCAGAATCTTCCGCTGCTTGAAGTTTTCGAAAGCCTCACTCTTCTGCCTTATAAAGAAAACCAAGTCATCCTAGAGGAATCATCAATCAACGACAAAAAATATTTGTGACCTCCCAAAGACTCCACTCTTGAAGGTCCCTAACAATCGGAGTGGATGTAATCTAGTGCTCCATTTGTTCTATGAGTTGCTTCAATAAAGTTGTTGTGATGTAGTTTTCCAAACACACAATGCTCAAAGAAATTCAGATCTTCAACCTTGTGCGCACCTAGAAGATTGTCCTTAGCCAAAATTTTTATCCCCCTTTCACTCATATGACCAAGCCTCAAGTGTCACAACTTAATCATATTTTCCTGATTTAGTTGAGCATATGCTACAACTGCAGAATCCAGAAGCGAAGTCCCTTGTAATAAATACAAAGTTTCACGCTTAACACCTTTGAGAATTACCTCAGATCCCCTGTAGACATTTATTACTCAAAGATATAAGATTCTTTATAATTTGTGGAACATGTCTAACCTCATCCAAAGTACAGAATCTACCATCATGATTCGTAACCTTAATAGAACTCATCCTTACTACTTTGCAAACTGAACTGTTGGCTATAGAAATATTACCTCCATTAAATTGTTGATAAGTAGTGAACCATTCTTTAATAGGACATATGTGATAGGAAGCCCCTGAGTCCATAATCCACCCATCGGTGTTACATGTGTGGGTGTTGGCAACTAGTGCAATATCCTCCTCAGATCTTGCACTGCCTTCGGAAACAACGGTTGTACCTGACGTACCATATTGCCACTGCATCTTCTTAGGACAATCAGTCTTCCAATGTCCCTTCCCTTATAGTACTTGCTTACGTCATCTGGTTTTAGACCCTTTTTGATTTGTTTCTTCTAAAACTTGTTCTTCCTTGTCATAATAAATCTCTGATTGTTGCTGGCTACTAGCCCCACAACTTGATTGTCCAATGTACCACTACAACTATGTCTCAACTCCGTATTCTGAAGTGTAGCTCGAACTTCCTCCCAGATTATAGTATCTTTACCATTAGTCATATTCTTACGAAAATTTTCGTATGAATTAGGTAAAGAGACTAATAGAATTAAGACAGCATCCTCATCATCAATGATAACATCACTACCCCTCAAATCAAGTAAAATTGAATTGAAGCGTTCAATGTGTTCCTCTAGAGATATACCTTGTTTCATACGCAACCCAAACAAATGTTGTTTCAGAAGCAGCTTGTTTGTTAAACTCTTGGTCATGTAGAGACTTTCGAGTTTCAACCACATCCCTGTTGTCGTGACATGCTCAGCTTCCTCAGTGATAACATGATCATCCAATAATAGTAAAAGCGTCGAGTGTGCCTTTTCTTCCAGAGTCGCCAGGTTATCCGGTGGAGGTACCGGTGGTTGGAGAGGTGCCCAGAGTCCCTCTCGTTTCAACAATGCCCTAGCCTTTAGCTGCTAGAGACTAAAATTATCCTTCCCATTAAACTTCTAAACCTTCAAACTTTCACCACTCATCTTCAGGAATCAGAATTACCAACCTTAACTTTCGATACCAATTTGTTATAAAGAAACGAATTGTTTAAGACTAATTTGGTTAACAATGAAGATAAAGAAATAACGTAAACTATTGAAAGTAAAGAACACCATATATAACGTGGTATCCCTAACAATATGTTAGGACTAATTCACGGGCAGAACCACCAGAAATTTCACTATAATGGGTTTGGAACATATTACAGATAATCAAACTATGATCACAGAAGAATAGAAAACCGTAAATCTATTCTATGTGTATTTGTCTCATACCAAGTGTCATGGAAAAGACCTCTATTTATAGGCTCACTAAGGCACCTAAAATGAATTACTGTTACTACAAGAAAACTTATTCTCCAAGAAAAGCCCACATTAATTACCTACGTGTTCATCAAGTAAGAACCTTGATAGGTAAGAACCTGTGCTCCAATTATTTCCTTAACGAAACTGCCTATTCAAGTCACCATATTCAATAAACCGTTTTATTACCATATGTTTAACCGACCCTTATCCTCCCTTCATGGGACATGACCCCATTGGCCCCACGAGCCCCCACCCTCACCTCCATTTCAAAATTCTAGTCCACCTTAATCCATGTACACAAGTGTTAAAGCAATTGGCAGTTCCAATCTATTAGTGATGATGAGATCAGAACTTCGAAGACAAGCAATTTTGTTACCTAGGGTGGATTAGAAAAGTATTGATCGGGTTAATGAAGAGATTCACTCATGGAGAACAAGCAAACGAATTAAACAACTTAGGTTACCTAAGGAGCAATCAATCGATCAAGGAAGGAATAAATATTGGGCAGATTTTCCACAAAATTTAAAGTGGAATACGTATGTAAGATGAATGAAGACATTATTACATTTTTCATATACACAAGAAGCCGAAAACCTAGCTATATAAAGGGGAGTTCATTGACAGAGAAAGTAGTTGACAACATTGAAGAGCACGATAGCATATAGTGTTTAGTATTTTCCGAGCTAGGTTGTCGTTTGTGTTTCGAGTTTTGTACTTTGATCTTAACTGAATGTACAATTGTTGTACAAAAACAGTGAGATTTTACCTATACTTTCAACGTACACTTTGTTTTACTCAGACATCGGGTTGATGTTCTAATTTAGTATTGGGACGATACAGTGTTAGAGACATTATAGAATAGTCTAGGTTAGGGCGATGAGTATGTGGGGCATACGTATCAGACATCGGGTTGATGTTCCATATAGTTGATTCCCTTGGACAGGCAGCCCCCTAAATGTAGGTGCATCATTGGCACTGAACTGGATTATCAATGTTGATATTTTACTGTTTAGTGATTTTATTTGTACTGACAATCCAACAAGTCCAACAGTTGGGGTGTCATCTAATGTGGTTCACTTTTCACCTTAAAAATTCAATAATTATCCAAAACATAAAAATAAAGTTACATTAACTAAATATCCTCTTGTAATGCCCCGCCTCGAAACACTTGGTCGAAACGTTATTTAATTTGATGGGCTGGCCTCACAAACCACCACGGGTCTTTCCAGCACGTTTTGTCCTCACTCACGTGCTCACCAGGACACTTCCCAGTGGGTCACCCATCCCATAATTACCCCAGGTCAAGCACGCTTAACTTTGAAATTCTTATGAGTTAGGCTACATAAAAGAAGATGCATCTTGATGGTATAAGTAGTACCAATTAAATCGTATCGAACATATCACATCACCTACTTTGGCCTGGGTATTACAATCTCCCCCACTTAACACTCAATGTCCTCGTTGAGCCACATCCACTCCACATCCAGGACCGTACCATCTGTTTGAGACTCTAGGGGTGGCTACTACGGCCTCAAGAGGTCACTCTCATCCTTGACGTAACACTTTGCGCAACATAGCACTTAGATCTCACATTTCGGACGGCCCCGCTCTGATACCATTTGTAACGCCCCGCCCCGGAACACTGGGTCGGAACGTTATTTTATTTGATGGACTGGCCTCACAAACCACCATGGGTCTGTTCAACACGTTTTGTCCTCACTCACGTTCTAACCGGGACACTTCCCCGTGGGTCACCCATCCCATAATTACCCCAGGTCAAGCACGCTTAACTTTGAAGTTCTTATGAGTTAGGCTACCGAAAAGAAGATGCATCTTGATGGTATGAGTAATACCAATCAAATCATATCGAACATATCACATCACCCACTTTGGGCAGGGTATTACAATCTCCCCCACTTAAACACTCAACGTCCTTGCTGAGCCACATCGACTCCACATCCAGGACCGTATCATCTGTGTGAGACTTTAGAGTTGGCTACTACGACCATAAAAGGTCACTCCCATCCTCGACGTAGCACTTTGCGCCGCATAGCACTTAGACCTCACATTTCGGACGGTCCCGCTCTGATACCATTTGTAACGCCCCGTCCCGGAACACTAGGTCGGAACGTTATCTGATTTGATGGAATGGCCTCACAAACCACCACGGGTCTTTCCAGCACGTTTTATCCTCACTCACGTGCTAACCGGGACACTTTCCAGTGAGTTACTCATCTCAGAATTACCCCTGGTCAAGCACTTTTAACTTTGAAGTTCTTATGAGTTGGACTACCCAAAAGAAGATACATCTTGATGGTATGAATAATACCAATTAAATCATATCAAACATAATACATCACCCATTTTAGGCCGGATATTATACCTCTACTCATATAAGTATCACTTTAATGATTAGATTAGATATTTGGTGAGTCAAAAATGGCGGGAAACAGAGAATTCTCTCTCTCTCGAAATGGCTATTTAGAAAATCAAAATATCATAACAGAAAGTCAACGGAATCAGTCAAAATCGAGTGGCAAATCAACACAAAATGATTTGATTGATCAAAGTGATGACAAAGGAGGTGACGATGGTAACCGAATGATGGAAAACGCAGCAAGGACTTATGCTGAGGTTACGGGAGTAAGACGAATTGAGCATATGAAGCTCTCTTTCATTCCACCGGAAGTGATTGATGGTAAACAGGTGGTGCAATATCAGTCCATTGATGTTTTGCCAAGCATCAATAGGTGGAAATCGGCGGCGGTGGGCTATATTCTAGGGCTAAACCCGAGCTTCAAGGCGATTGAAAATTTTGCGAAAAATAAATGGAATCGGTTTGGATTTGAAAGATGCTATAAACTAGCTACAGGTATGTTTATCTTCCAATTCAAAACGCCTACTGGTAGGGATGATTTGATAGCTAAACGACCATGGATTTTTGCTCAATTTCCTGTTGTTGTGAGTCCATGGACCCCTGAATCGAGTCTGGAAAGGCGTGGAGTAGCTAGGGTTCCGGTGTGGGTGCAACTTCCGTATCTGAGTTTGCAGTTTTGGAATGTTGAAATGTTCAGCAAGATAGGAAGTTTCATTGGATCTCCCTTGTTCACAGATGAAGCAACTGCGGAATGCTCACGGATTTCCTTTGCTAGAATGTATGTAGAGATTGATGCAAGGAAGGAACTCCCAGAGTATGTACCATTGGTGAATGAAAAAGGTGTAGAGTTTAAGCAAAAAGTGGAGTATGAATGGATTCCACCACAGTGCAAGCATTGTGTATTGTTTGGGCACAAAACTGAGCAATGTCATCGGGGTGAGAAATTGGAAGCAAACAGAGCTGCAACTATGAAACCTCAGATGCAATGGAAACCAAAAATTAACATGATTCAGAAGGCAGATCCAATTGAGGATGAGACATCAGATAAGCTAGTAGAAGTCATGATGAATACTGAGAATCAACAAAGTCCAGAGCCTGTGGTGCATATACAGACTATAGAGGAAGAAGACAGTGTTGTAAGATGTATAAAACATGTAGATAGTACCAGTAGGAAAAGTGAAATTGCAACTACAAATGCTTTTGCAGTTCAGGAAAGTGAGGAAAAGGAAGAGGGAGAAATTTGTGCTGGACAGGTTGAAGGTATACTGAGAAAACCACCTTATGTGTCTCCAAATATGATCCCTAGTAGCATAAAGACAGGTTCTATGGCTCAGATTCTGGCAAAACCTAGTGGGAGGGGAAGAAAAGTAGGCAGGGGTAGAGGGAAAGATCCACCACCTTTCACATGAAGATAAGACTATGGAACATTAGGGGACTTAATTGTCCTGAAAAACAGAATAGAATAAAGAAAGTCTGTAGTTCATTTGATATTGTAGGTCTTATTGAAAATAAACTGAGTGTTGATAATGTTGATAGTGTGATTAAGAGAATGTGGAATAATTGGGATTATGTACATAATATTGTCCCTGGTAGTGTGGGTAGAATAGTTGTTGGTTGGAACCCCCAAACAGTGCAACTGAATCTGGTTGATAAGTCTTCTCAGCATATCTTATGTAAAGCAAAAACTAAGAATGAGGAATTCATGATGACTATTGTATATGGAGATACTGCTAAAAAAGGCAGAGAACAATTATGGGAATCTCTAAGACAACAGATGAGGAGTGTTCAGTATTTACCTTGGCTCATTGGAGGTGATTTTAATATTGTCAGAACTGAATCTGAGTCTGAAGGTGGAGGTAAACCTGATAGAGGAGCTATGGAGGATTTTAACAAGTGCATTCATGATATTGATGTAGTAGAACATCCTAGTACTGGAAATAAACACACTTGGAGCAGAAATTGGAAGCAACAGGGAATGGTCAGAGTACTGGACAGGGTGCTATGCAATTCTGAGTGGTTGGATACTTTCAAGGGAGGTAGTGTGCACATTCCCACTCCTGTGGATTCAGATCACTGCCCTCTGGATATTACTCTGGAACAAGGTATTCCCATGGAACCAAAACCATTTAAGTTCCAAAAATTCTGGAGTTCACATGCTGAGTATAGTAACATTGTTAGAGAAGCTTGGAGTACTCAGGATGAGGGGAATGGGTTGGATATACTGCATAGTAAGCTGAAGAGAGTAAAGGAGAAGCTAAAACAGCTGAATGCAAAAGAATTCTCACATCTTAGCACAAGAGTAAAGGAGATGAAAATTAAGCTGGAATCCTTAAACTCTGAGATTCTGACAGGAAATTTGAGTAATGATGTACTGAAGGAAGCTGCTATAGTTGATAAACAGTACAAGGATTTGTGTAAAGCTGAGTTCCAACTAATGCAGAGCAAATCCAGAATCAAATGGCTAAAGGAAGGAGATGCAAATACTCAATATTTTCACAGAACAGTCAAGATACATCAGGCAAGGAATAGAATTGAATCCATAAAGGATTCAAATGGAAATCTTATTGAGAATTATGATGAACTGAAAAGAGTCATAGTTGAATTCTATTCAGAATTCTTCAAAGCTCCTGTACAGAACACCATTGAGCAAACTGTGATTGAGCAAGTGACAAAGAAGCAGGTTACCACAGCAGAATTCCAAATGCTAAATATGCCTGTCAGTGAAAAAGAAATAGAAGATGCTATGATGAGTTTAAAAATAGGAAAAGCTCCTGGGCCAGATGGTTTTACCATAGAATTCTTCAAAGAATCTTGGAGCATAGTGAAGCAAGAAGTAGTGGAGGCAGTAAAAACATTCTTTGCTACCTGCCATATGCCAAAGTTTTTGAACTGCACTACTATTACTCTCATTCCAAAAATTCAAAAGCCTCAGACCATGAAAGATTTCAGGCCCATATCATGTTGCAACACTATATACAAATGTATCACAACTGTTCTAGCTGGGAGATTGAAGAAAACTTTAGCAGGGGTGATAGGGATGCAGCAATCAGCTTATGTGCCTGGAAGAAATCTGTCAGATGGAATAATGCTCATGCAAGAGCTGGTATGTGGATATCACAAGAGTACAGGGCAGCCAAGATGTGCAATGAAAATTGACATCATGAAGGCTTATGATACAGTTAGATGGGATTTTCTTTGGCAAGTAATGAAGGCTCTAAACTTTCCAGAAAGATTTGTGAATTGGATTAAACAGTGTGTATCAACAGCTTGGTTTTCAGTATCTATCAATGGAGGATTGCAAGGTTTCTTCAGAAGTGAAAGAGGCTTGAGACAGGGGGACCCCTTATCCCCTTACCTCTTTATATTGGTCATGGATTTCTTCACAGAGCTCTTGAAAGATAATGCAGCTTTTGAATATCATCCAAAGTGTAGTGAGATTGGGCTTGTGAATGTGAGCTTTGCTGATGATTTATTCATCTTGACCAAGGCTACACCTACTGCAATGAGACAAATAAAGAATGCTCTCCAACATTTTGGGAACTTGTCAGGGTTATATCCAAATTTGAATAAGAGTACATGCTACTATGCTGGAATATCAGATGGAGATGCAGATGTTCTTAGTGCTATGTTGGGGATTGAAAGAGGTTCACTACCTGTTATATATCTAGGGGTGCCACTTACTACAAAACAGCTAAGGTCACATGATTGTCAAAGACTCATTGATCAAATCAGAAAGCAAATTGAGGGATGGGGTGCTAGACATCTTACATTTGCAGGAAGGTTAGTGATGATTAATGTAGTTATATTTGGTATATATAACTTCTGGGCTCAGGTTGTCTTTATTCCAAAGCAAGTAATCAAGGCAATTGAGAGAATGATGAAAGCTTTTCTTTGGAAGGGTAAAGTTGGAGGGAGAGTAAATCCAAAGGTTGCATGGAAACAAGCTCCTTTGAAGAAAGAGGAGGGAGGTTTAGGTATAAAGCAAATATACTTATGGAACATGACCTGTATGTCCAAACAATATATGGAACATTTGTGCTGGGAAGGAAACCATGTGGGTAAAGTGGGTAAATACTTATAGATTGAAACAACAGAGCATATGCGGAATAAAGAAGAGGAGTAGTGATTCCTGGATATGGAGGAAGCTGATCAATCTGAGAGATAAGGTAAAGCCTTATGTGCACAAAGTAGTGGGAAATGGTAGAACAACAAACTGTCTATATGAGAATTGGCATCCATCTGGTGTACCAGCTGAATTCCTAAGTGAAAGAAGCATACATAGAATGCGGATTGAGGAAAGTCACACAGTTGCTGATGTAAGTCAACAAGCCAGAAGAGCACATAGAAGGATCAGCAGTGAAGATACAAAGAAGTTTAGAGAAGGTTTTCCACATCTCACTGAGCAGGATGATGTCCTGTTTTGGTTTGGCAAGCAGAGGTTCAAGAATGCAGATGTTTGGGAAGTTTTCAGGAACACAGGAGAGGAAGTGTGGTGGTGGAAGATATTGTGGTTTCCAGGGCATACACCAAAGTTCAGTTTCATAACTTGGGTACTATGCCTAAACAAAATGCCTACCAGAGATAGACTGCTTAAATGGGGAGTTGTACAGGATGATCAGTGCTCTTTTTGTCAAGGAAAAGAGACTATGCACCACCTGTTCTTTACATGCTCTTTCTCGACTACTATCTGGAGGAAAATTCTGATGTATCTACATGAACAACACAACCCAGCTGAATGGGAACAAGAAGCTAAGTGGGTTGTAAGCAACGGATTAGGAAAGAGCTTCAAGAGCAAACTGAGAAGACTTAGTATCACAGCTGCTGTATATCATATTTGGAGGGCTCGAAATGAGAAGCATTTTGAAGCAAAGCAGCAAGATCCAAACCTTGTCACGGCTAGGTGCATTCAGGACATTCGAGCCCGAGTAAATAGTTGGAGGAGAGTGCCTAGAAGTAAGAGCAATTGGCTCATTAGTATTGAATGGGGTTTTCATTTGAGTATCTTTGATATGTAACTATAACTCTGTATTTTTGGTTAAATAAATAATTCTTTACGTTTAAAAAAAAAAAAAAAAAAAGTATCACTTTAATTACTCTGTATTCAAGGTGGTCTAAATAGATGGATAGATTTTATTGAAATTGTCTAAATAGATGGATAGATTTTATTTGAAAAGTAGAGGATTGAAGAAATTTTATTTGTTCAAAAGATACTATAGCAATTATTATATTTATGATTATTTCATAAAGCATTGTATCAATCTGTTCACTACTTAAACGGCAAATGCAAAAGGAAGTTGAACAAAAGCAAGTTGAAGGGGAATTGAAAGAACTAATACTCCAGTACTTTTTGGCTTCGTTCATTTACAATTATTTTTCTAGCTATGTGCACATTAGTCAAAAAAAATAAAAGGTAGTAAAAGGTATATAAAATATAAAATAATAATTAATTAAATTATATAATTGATTAATGAACAACTTAATAATAAATAATCATAATCATAAAATAAATTAGAAATATAAAAGTACAAATTTGTATGTTAGGAAGGCAATCACTTTGTGATAGAAAAATAAAGCTAAAAGGATAAATAAAATAAAAAATAAGGGTGAAAAGACAAATTTGTATAGTGTTGCTCCTAACCAAATAATAGTTTACTCTATCACAAAATAACTAGTTTGCCCTCCATTAAACTTCTTCATCTACTATACTTCCAAATAGGGGATTCATTTTCTTTTTCTTTTTTTGTAAATAAACGATGACTGAGTTTCGAACGCAGGACCTTCTGATCACTAGTCACTAGATTGAGTCTTTTCCATTAAGATATTCGATTAACTAAGCCCAAATCATTTTCTTGAGCGAGTAAAAGTCGAAAAACAGTAAACATTAGCTCTCCTTTCTGCCTTCCTTCCTTGCATCAATTGATTGTTCAAAATATTTGAAAGAAACCACATAAACTAATAAGGAATATTGGAATATTAATTAGGTAATATCATTTCGATTTCACGTTTAGCTAGCTGCTTTAATGAATTAGGAGTACTTAGTTTAGTGTTTGTTGAAACTTATTATTGCTTACAATTTGATGAAATGTTGCCAGGTGTTTGATAAATTGTCTAAGATAATTCCTATGTTATTTTCTCGTATAAAAACCCCCATTCACTTAAACCATAACATTGGTCGCTAACTCATTCCCAACCATATCGATTGGTCGGGTTTGCAAATCATGATATCATATTAAGAATTTACGGGTTAAGCTAAAATCAATTAGTTGCTTGAGGGGTGTGGGAGGGGGGGGGGTTGTATAGTGGATTAGGGATTTGTTCTATGTTTCTTACTATCACACTGATTGTTTCGGAAACAGCCTTTTTGCTAGCATAGGGGTAAGGTTGCATACTATCCGATCTCCTCTTACCCGGTACCGGTGGGAGATTCTTAAGCAGCATTGGGGCATGTTGAATACTGTCGCACTGATTAGCGTCTCATTGGTGTAATGTCTCAGTAGTTTTTATGCCTAATAAGCTTCAGTTAGTTTTTCTGTATAGGCTAAGCTCGGGAGAAAGATTAAAGTACAACGGGCACATTTATCACAAGTCTCATTTCAGTGCTTTTGAAAACTTTCGTAATGTGAAATATGTTATGGTTGTACTCTTTTTTGTGATAGTTGAAACCTTTATAATATCGAATGATATATTCTGGGTAATCGTCGGAGTTCATTGTTTGAATATCTGAAGCCTGCAACTCAAATGTAATGCTGTTAAGTAATGAAAAGTATAAAAAGAAAACCTCACCAAGTTATATACATATATAGTTTGTATATTCGATAGTTCATATATATTTGGCTCAATACATAATGCTTTACTTCACTATTTGTCTACATGTTAATAGTTTCACACCATGTATATGCAACATAATGTTTTCGTTTTTTCATTTCCATGCTTAGTTGAATTCAATGTCTACTAATTTTTATCATGGTATACGCATTTTGTTTCTCGACTTTGTTTATTCATCTAAATGTTGGTGTTTTATGAGGATAGCCTTAGTTCTGGATTGTTTTTCCCTCGACATATTCTAACTCTGATAATGTTCCTTGTTTTTCTTCCATTGTACAGCGAATATGGTGATTCCAGCTCCGATTAGACCAGACAAGATTACAAGTTTCTTGAAGCCTTATATTCTAAAAATACACTTGACTAACAAATTTGTGAATGCACAAGTATTTCATGTACTATCATCAACAGTTGCTTGTGCTGCAAGTACTCAGGAAAAGGCTCTCAGGTTGAACATGGAAAAAACTAAAGAAAGTAGCCGAGATGTCAGAGCTGCAGCCAAAATCGGCAAGTTACTGGGTGAGCGGCTTTTGCTCAAGGAAATCCCTGCTGTTTCTGTTGTCAATGCAAATAAAGAGTACAGATATCACGGAAAGGTAAAGGCGCTGATTGATTCGTTGAGAGATGCTGGAGTCAAGTTGCTCTAGATTTATTTTACGAGAGGAGATGGACGGATTTCCTTAAGCCTCTTAGTCGATGCTCGATTTGCATGGTTTCTATATTTGTTATCTGGTAAAATTGAATCCATGTAATCAATAATCTTTGGAGAAAGATTGTTCTAGTTTATGTTTTTCGCATTTATGACTGATATGTTTTCTGCGGTCCTTTCTTGTTAGGCTTTTTATCTGAATGCCGCCTGAACTTTCGTTATCTTTTCTATGTGGTTTATCAGCTATAAGTTCTTTTGTCGTATGTAAGTTTCATTCTTTTCTGCCTTGTCCCCTAAAGTTTTGTTATTTTCTTCCTTGCTCCTGGAGTTATTTTTTTCAACTTTAAAAGACAAAATGACTATCATACCATAATACTATACTCTGAAGTATGAGGCATATTTTAAATATTTTTTATATAAATACCCCAAATTTGATTAACACTTGTTATGAAGCCGTGAAATCAAAATTGAGAAAAGACAGAAGTTGGATCGATACGGAGGGTGGTGGGCGAACTATATTTTACAAGTATTGTGATGACTTGTTCTGCTTCAGCTTTGCATTTGAAAGACAAATTTTTCAATTTATCTTATGTGTGAAGTTCTTCTTGTAACGTGCAATACAAATGACTGATGTCCCTCCTATAAAACACTTCGATCCTCAAGTTATAATTTAATCATATCAAAGAATATAGAGCATTTTTGTGTTAGAATCTGACCTAGTATGATTCTAAAATTGACCTTATACGGTGATGTCAAACTTATCGTCAAGAAATGTGTCAATAAATTACCCTCTACCAGTGATAATGCCAGAGCAATTTTTCTATCGCCAGAGCAAAATCATGCTCAATTCCTTTTACACCCCTTTCATAAAACTATATTATAATCGTAATCTCAATTGTTAATTATAAAATTTATTCTTGTTTTCATTATTCGAATAAAAATAAAAGTATTCAATCATTAACAATTAATATTGTAATTATAAGTCATAGAATCAAATGGCATAAAAGGAATTAAGCATTATTTTGCTCTGACGATATGAAAATCGCTCTAGCATTATCATTTGCCAAACTGGCGATATTGCCAGAGCAATTTTCATTCTGCCAGAGAAAAATTGGAGTTTGTACCTGTTTTAACCTTTCAAGTCAACTATTGCATTATGTCATTAATATTTACTATTTAATATTTTCTTACAATTAGAATAATTTTGAAAATCAGCTATAAATGAACACATTTCATATTTTAAATCCTTAGTGTTAGATAATCATCATTATTGCTCTCTTAGTCAACTACTAGTATAAATTAGTTATTACTAAAGGAAACAATTTATACAATATGTTCAATTTCAATTAAAATTAAAACGCAATAGACATTAGTATGTAAGATCTTAATATCAATTAAAAAGAAATGAATGTAGAAATTAGTTGAATGTAACTTTTTTTTGCACAGTGTTAGCAATGAAACAAGAAAATGTAATCTTAAACAATGAATTTTGTTAGGTAAGTTTATGCAACACAATATCCACAAGAACTACTACTCTGTATTAAACAATGAAAAGATGAACATAAGACAAATAAATTAAAATAAAAACTACTACGTTTAAATTAACATTTTCTCAACTATGAGGATGAGAACATTTGCCGAGCTTTTTTACGATTTCAAATTGTAAAGGATCTATTTTAGTTGAACTTTTGTTTTTTTCTTCGGTCACCCTTTGATCCGTTGAATATTGAATTTATAAACCATAGGATTTGACTCGTCAACAATCTCGTATAATTTATCTTGAACACATTACCATTCCGATGATGATAATTGTCATTCAACTTAGATATTAATTTTCCAAATTCATTACCTTCAAAAAACAGTGTCAAATATTGATGATCTTGAGTCTATACGCCATTGAAAATGAATAATCCCAACAGGAATCGTCTTTCACTCTTTCTTATCCAATGTTTCATCTCATTAATGATGATTTACTAACATTAAGAATGCATATATTTAAAACATTGAATGTGTTCATTTATTGCTGATTTTTAAAATTAACTCTAATTGCAAGAAGATATTAAATAATGATAAACTATAATAGTTGACATGAAGGTTAAAATAGGTAGATACTCAAACTTCGCTCTGGCTGAATGAAAATTGCTCTGTCAATATCGCTAGCCTTTTTTAATATACTCCCTCCGTCCCTAAAAAATTGTCACACTCTGATTTTTGTTGGTCAAACACTAAGAAATTTGATCGTATATTCTCATTAACCCATAAGAAATAATATAGTCTTGTGGGATCTTGTTAGATACGTCTCAATATATAGTTTTGAAAAAATCAACTTTTTATAATTTTTCACATGAAAAATAAGAGATATTTATGTTTTAAATCGTGTTTTGTTGACCATGAAAAGTCAAAATAGTACAATCATTTAGGGATAGAGGGAGTACTATTTAAGCTAAAGTTCTTGTATTATGTGATTTTTTAACCATCTTTTTTATTCTATTTTTAATAAAATATTGGGCTTTTGAGTTCACATATTTTTATTAACTCCTACAACATGACGACAAAATAATACTCCATAATACTTTCCATATCCTCAATAAAATAAGTTGTTACTAAACAAAAAGACGAAGGGAGTATATTTTTAAGGTTTGTTGACTGATAAATTATATTTTAATTTTCAATATTTTTTGCTTAATATCCATACTAAACGATGAAAATATCCCTAGAAAATGTCACATCAAGCTCACATGTATTGATTGCGGTTCGCCAAAAGAAATCGTGGATAAAAAAATCATTTAGGTACAATTTGCAAACATAAGTGATCGACTAGGACACTTTGAAACATAAGTGATCGATTGGTTACATGAGTCAAAATATACATGATGACAATACGCCTACAAAAATGTCACATGCTTCTCAAGTGTGTTGACTAACTGTTAACCAAACGGAATATTGGATAGAAAACCAATTAAATACAATTTTCAAACCTATGTGATCGACTAGAACAATTTGTACGTAAGTAATCAACTGATGACACGAGGCAAACATAAGTGATGTCCCCTGCGGCCCTGCCATTAACCCAAAAGTTAATTAATGAGACCAAAACAAACTTACCAAGTGATCAATTTTGCAGAAGAGAAGAGGCTAAATAACTTTTAATAAGCCATATCATAAAATTAACAGAAAACCTCCCAAATTCCCAACCTTCTCTTCAACAAATGGAGTTAGATTTACATATCAAAGAGTGCTGAATTATCATTTTCTGCGACATCTCATAAGGACTGTCAATCAAAAGAATAATACTCGGTATGTATTTACGAGAAAGTTGCAGCAAATTTCTTTTATAACGCGAGACCTACAACATCTATTTGTCAAGTGCTGACTGAGTAAACCTCCGGCTGAAGTAATAGCAGTTGCAACACATTCCTGAGAACAGTAAACATCCAAACTAGTGTTAAAGACTTATCTTTAGATATAATATGTAATATATTTTGCAGAAAAAAATCAGAAAACAGGTTATATACTGGTCGCTAGATGGGGGGAGAGCAACTCAACGAAGGTAATAACACCGAAGAATTACATATACATCAGAAAATACTACCACACATGATCATACAAACATGTGAGCTTACCATGTTCTCTTCTTCGTTTTCAATAGCGTTTAATCAGACCTTTTCGAACTTTTCTCGGAGTATAGATGCGCTTTCTGAACATTTGGTCCAATGCAGCTTGTTTTTCTGACAAAAAATCCAAAATATTGATCACTGTTACCAAATTGGGGTCATAGTCCTACAAACATGAAGGAGAAACACACACATAAAGAGACGAAGAAATGCTCACATATTTACTTATATACAATAGAATTTATTCCATTAACCAAAAAATAATAAGAAATTGTAGCAAAATAAGAGAGAAAAAAGCAATTATTAGGGTAAAAAATGAAAAAATGAGTTGAAAAGTACATTGAACTCATAAACAATCAAACATTATGAAAAAAGTACAAATTTTCTAAACAAACAAACATTTTGAAACATAAGGAGTACTACATACTGGTATGTGTCGATATTAATGAATAATTTTGATTGGTAACTCAAACTTTATATTAAATAAAAATGGAGATAGTAACTAAAACATGTTGATGATACCATATATTCCATTACAGATTCCCCCACTACTTCAACTTTGCCTACTAAGAAATATCAGCTCTTTTTCCACGAGAAAGGTGGCAGGATTCGAACCTATGGCTGGCCCGCCCCTGACCTGCTGGGTTGGGTGGCCGGGTTAGCACCCTCGTCGCCTCTTCACCCGAAACAGATGCACGTTGTCTTGTCTCCCCTATTCCTTTTCTAATTGTGCCATTACCAATCGCGGGTAACCTCCGGTCCAGCTGCCCCTGACCTAAGGAGAACGATTAGTTTATTTGCAACAAAGGATCAAACTTTGATATACAGAACTAACTCTGTTAGCATACGAGGAAAAGTACCTGTGACAGGAGGATGCACAATTGACAAAACATCAGTCACTATGGCTACATCAACTCCATACTTACTGCAAAATCACAAAGTTCAGACAGATGAATATGTTACTTGAACTAATTACACGTAGGATTTGCATGTTTAAGAACAAATATGTAAGGGAAATATAAAGATTATATACCCAACTAGTAAATGACGTCTTCTAACATATAGCGAAACACTTTTGGCTACAAAAAAAATGGAAGTTTTATTCCTAAGCTAGATGTGCTCAAACAAACAAGCATGTGTGTTTCAGAGCTCTTATATTTATTGTACTAACATTTAAATCAACACCCAAATATCATAAATCCTCCATTTTAAAAATAGAAGTCATAACAATCATATGAAAACTAGCCAATGGGTAGAGCATACCTCGAAGACTCCATCGCCAATAACTTCCACAACTGAATCATATGAACTACTTGCTCCCCTCTTGGAATGAAGAAAGGCCACCTAGGGCATTAGTGACAACAAAAGGAAAAGAAAAGTCAGCCTCCTACTCAACTAAGATAGCAGCACACATTTCAAAAGGTTGGCATTCAGACCTTGCTATTTCTTCAAGTGTTCCATAATATTTCGGTTTCAAATTCTTGCAGAACAGCTGCAAGTGCTAAATCCATAATATTTTGGCTTCAAAAGCTTACAGAACAGCTGCAAGTAAATGGAGAACGAATAGTCAAGCGATGAATGAACCAGAAAATAACGCATGTTCATAAAAATGGTTACGCATTAAGTTGAGCTTGAACTCATTGAACAATCACTGATCCGAGGAGGGGTACTTGACGAAAATCACACTAGTACATTATCTAATACATAAACGGACAGGGAACTCAGAACCTACAAGAGTTGCCTTATCAGTTAACGGTAAGAAATAGTTATCCTCTTGTGTGTATTCCTTGAGAAAGGGGGTAGGAAACAACAATAGAAACAAACAATTCATAAAAACTAGAAAAAAGTAAGTAACAAGAACAACCTGTCCAAATGAAGTACATAATTACCAGGAAAGACCATAGGCGGTGAGGAATAGTCACAAATGCATCTCGTGAAACAATTATTACCTGCTCCAGCATTTACTTGTCAGCTATATAGTTCCATTTCTGTTGCTGTTCCTCTTAAACAAATTCTCTAACAACCTTTGAGCATCAACCCTTTTCCCTGGTTTTGCGAAAGCACAACTAATATGAAACAGAGTTGTCTCATCTGGAGTAAAACCATTTCGATTCATGTCTTGAAGTAACCTTTTAGCCTCAGCCAAGTAGGACATCCGCCTTGATCTTTCCAGATCTTCGTGTTTTAATAATTTACACCAGCCACAAACAAGTATGTCAAATGTGGATGCATTAGGCTGAACTCCCCTGACCTGCATCTCACGCATAAGCTCCCTAGCCTGTATCATTTTTCCAACTTTTGCAAAATCATGAATTAAACTATTATAGGAAGAAAGCCGAGGGATGAATCCCTTTGTTATCATTTCACAGTATAGCCTAATCGATTCCTTTTTGTTTCCCACCTTAGCATAGCCAGAAACCAAGGCATCATAAATGACACCATCGGGAGAAAAACCTCTCTCTTTCATTTCATCAAGCAGTTTGATTGCCTCGGGCATTAGTCCTGCTGATGACAAACCTACAACAAGAATATTGTATGTTGCCATATTTGGAAAAATGCCTTCTGCCAGCATTCTAGAATATGTCTCGATAGCCTTCTTGAAATGCGTACCTTTACAATATCCACGTAACATGGCATTAAAGGTAAAAGTGTCAGATTGAAAGCCTTTCTGTTTCATATCCTTTAATACAAGCATTGCTTTTCTAGTCATCCCAATCCTGCATAATGACCAGATAAGAGTGTTATACACTATCTGATCAAGTTTTAGTCCCATACTAACAAGCCTTTCATGCACTTGCAGGATCTTCTCAGCCATTTTACTACGGGAAACAGAATTGAGCAGAAGCCTGTGAGTTGTAGTGGTGGGACAAACGCCCATTACCAACATTTCGTCTAACAATCCCAGAGCTTTTTCAACTTCGGCTACTTCACAAAGCCCTCCAACCATAATGTTACAAGTAACCGAATCAGGTATTACGCCAATTCTCTTCATTTCATTCCAGGTCTTAAAAGCATTTTTCAAATCCCCTACTTTAAGAGAACCTGTAATCATAGTGTTAAATGTTGCTACATTCGGAGAAATACATAATTTCTCCATTCCAGTATAAACCGACTGAATTTCATATTGGCCAAGTCTCATTGACCCGTTCATGAGTACATTGTATGCAGTGACATCAAACCCCGTTTTTTCAGTCATCTCTTGGACAATTCCAAGAGCAGTTGACACCTTTCCAGCTTTGAACAACACATCTAGCAAAGAAGTATAGTTAACACGATCAGGCATTAAGCCCCTGGACATCATATCCTGAAATAATGTCTCTGCATCTTGTGTCCTACCCTCTCTTTTAAAATTGTTGACAAAAACATCCAGGACGATATTGTTCTCCTCCACACCATGCCTTCTCATCTCCTCATAGAGGCCGAGAGCAGTATCCGTTTTTCCATCCTTAAGAAAGCTGTTAATAAGTATTGCATAAGTAACAGCATTGGGCATAATACCTTGGCTAACCATTTTTAATGAGGCATTCAAAGCCTCATCAAGCATTCCTTTTTTGGCATAACCACTCACCATAGAAGTGAAGGTCACAACGTTTGGAGGAACCTCTTTCTCCTCCATATCTTTGAGCAACAATTCTGCCCTCTTCATATCGCCCAATTTGCAGTAATGGTCGATTAGAACAGAATATGTGATGGCATTTGGAACAAGGTTGAATTCTAAAAGTGCCAACATCATGCTTTCAGCTTCAGCGGCCCTTCCAAGCTTGAAGAGGCCTCTGATCATGGAAGTGAACACAACAACATCAGATGTAAGTCCACGGACCACCATCCCACTCTGAAGGTTGTATGCAGCCATCACATTCTTATTTTTCAAGAAATAGTCAATAAAAATAGAATATGTCACATGATTCGGGTGTATGTTGACCTTCATCATCTCTTGAAAAAGTAATTTTGCTTCTGCATATCTTCCACACTTGCAAAGCCCACTTATAAGGGAATTGTAAGTATATATATCAGGAAATAACCCATATGTTGCAATTTCCTCATAAACCCGAAGTGCTTCTTCAATGCAATCTCTTTCGCAATACCTAGAAACAAGTGTTGTATATGTTACAAGATTTGGTCTTGACTGAAACTCTCCGACTTGGATTACATTATTGCTATCATTCTTCTTACTCTCATTATCAGAGACATCTTTCACATCATTCTTACATGCTGATAACATCAATTCCATGAGAGCATTTGCCGACTCAAAATCCCCTATTTTACAAAATTGGTCAATCAATATGTTATAAGTAACAATGTCGGGAAGCACCCCTTCCACCTGTTTCATCCTCTCCATCAACTCAAAACCAACTGCTACCTTTCCTCCTTTGAAGTATTCATGTATCAGAGTATTAAAAGAAATTACATCCCTATATCCACCGCTACCCAACATTTCCAATACCCACGTAGCTCGTTCCAATGAGCCCGCCTTGCAAAATCCTTTGATCAATATATTACAAGTGAAACTATCAACAGGTATCGCTCTCTTCACCATTTCAGACACAATACCAAACCCAAATTCCACAGACCCTTTTCGGCAAAACCCCCAAATAACCGTATTATAACTAACACTATCACTTCTGTTGATCCTAACACATTCAAGCCCTTCCATAACCTTTCCAACTTTACACAACGAATGAACAAATATATTTCTAGTAAATACAGTACACTGTACACTACCCAACAAGAATATTTCCGAGTACATTAAAATCACCTGATCATCCAAACCAACAGCATTGAAATGCTCCAACAGACAATTGATTGATGGAACGCAGGGCCTAAGTTTGAGAGTGTGGTACATGGTGAAGTAGGCTTGTTGGGCAGAAGATAATCGACGGCAACGTAGGAAGAGGTGGATGAGGGTGCAGAATAAGGTGGTGTAGATGGCGGTTTTGGGTGGTGGAAGAGTGGTGGAGATGGGCATCGTTGCGGTGGTTCTGGTGGAGAGGAGGAGTTCATGCCGTTTCTTGAAGTTCTTAAGGTGTTTGATAAAATGCCACTTAAGAGTCATTATTGTAGTAAAGAAAATGGTATAAATTTGTAGTAGAAATTGAGATTAGCTTAGGTTGTGTTGTTGAAGAAGCAGAAATAAGGATTTTTTGAATTGTTTGATATCATCGTCCTAGCTAGTTTTAGAATTAGACTTCGGGTAGAAAAACAGTACTTTGAAGTCGAAAAGTGAACATCTTAGGCTTTTTGGCAATTTGCCCCGGGAACTATCCGTTTGTTTTCTATGTGTCCCGTGAACTCTCTATCTTTTCTGGCTGATCTACCATACACGGTAACATTATACACACATAACGGAATAGTGTTTATTGTAGCACTAAAATGACAATTTTACCTCCCACTTAAATCTCTCAACTACTACACTTCCAAATAGTGGGGCAAAATGGTAATTTCATACCTAATATTCACTATTCTTGTGTCTATAGCAGATCAGGTTATACACACTCTAGAATAGTGAATTTTAGGAGTGAAATTATCATTTTGCCCCTATTTAGAAGTGTCGTAGTTGAGAGACTTAAATGGAGGTAAAATTGTCATTTAACCTTTACATTGTTCTCGTGTGTATAATGTTGCCCCTTTTCTGGGTGCTCCTTGAGTCACTTTTTTTCAATTTTAAATAATAAAATGACTATTTTATCGTTAACACTATTTCAAAGAATATGAGCATATTTTAAAATATTTCAAACAATTAAAATAAACTCCACTAGAGGTAATCAAATAGCCTAATGGAAAAGGCTCTTGCTAGTGACCAAAATGTCCTGGGTTCGAAACTTACCTCATCGTTAATTTACCAAAAATAAAATTCCACCCCTTCTTCTTCAACATACCTACCCCTATTTTACATTGAACTATTTATCTTGTCTATGTGCTCGTGAACACTCTATTACCATTAAAATATGCATAAATTCATTTAATACAAGGGAAAAAAGAAATTACTCAATTATTAGAATTGGAAGACACATTTTAAAATGATTTAACATGAGAGGACTTTAAGAAAGGGTGCATAAAGATCGTGTGACAGATTCACAAATGTTTTTCTAAGAACAACTTCACTCTGTGCATTGAGAATAAAAGGTTAAGAGCACGTTTTACTCTCCTAATCATGTGAGGTACATCATGTGATTAACCTCCTTCATAGATAGTAGAACACGAGTACATAAGGGACGTCAGTGTAACGATATAAAAGGTTACGATCATACACATTGATTTTTAACTAAATTGCATTAAGTAATATTATTACTTTTTTTAAATCACTTATTATATTCCCCTTAAATGAAATTTGCTATGCAAGTGAAGCGGATCTATGAAAGGAAAAAAACGACTTTGTCCAAACAAATCATCATCATTCAACAATAATTGCCCAATTATTTCACCTATATATACTACAAATATAATTACATCATATTAGTTTTATTATCTCAATTTTTTTTCATCTATCAATCAATAAAGAGGCCGTGAGGATGAGTGAAGAAAACAAAAAGACTCCTCGTCTTAATGAGAGGATCTTGTCTTCTTTGTCAAAGAAATCAGTTGCTGCCCATCGATGGCATGATCTTGAAATCGGTAATACGATATGTGCAAATTACACTTTAGTTTTTATAAATGTAGGATCTATGTATGTGAAACCTGATATTGGCGTGAATGTATACTTTAGTCCCTTGCTCTTTTGATGGAGACCATATTTTCGAGAAATTGTAAGTGTTGAAAATTTTATTTTTGTCATCTTACCGTCAAAGTTTAACGTTTGATCTACGTCAAAAGAGGGATTAAACTGCACATTTTATGACAATATCAGAAACTATTTTACGCAGATCGCGCAATCACAAGGATTGAAGTGCAACGTACATATATATTATCTAAGGTCATATCAACAATAATCGGATAGATTAATATTGGACAGATCATAAATATAAAAAATTTAGGGGTGGATGAAATCATTACGAGAAAAGAAATATAGTTTTTTTGTGAAATTGAAATAATTATCTAATTGCAAATGTTCTTTGTTACAGGGCCTGAAGCCCCACATATCGTGAATTGCGTAAGACCCAGATATGAATTAAATTGTTTTCTCTATCGTTGTTTCTTTACACATTTGTTTGTTTGTTTGAAATATGAAATATGAAATATGAAATTAGGGAAAAATTTAATTCAAATCTTGAAAATTTTATTTTTAGTTCATCACTCTAATAATATAATTTCCTTTTGGATATGTACTTTTTCCTCCATTAAATATTGTTAAATTCCTTTATTGTTTAGTCATCATGTATTACTCGTTATCAGTGCACAAATATATGCAAATTAATATTTTATTTATTCAGTGCCCATGCATAACATCAGAATTTGAAAAAAGAACATTATCAGAGATTAAAAAAAAAAAGAGAAAGAGAAAACAAAAAGTTTAAAAAATCTCACTAAAATATTTTGATATAAATAAATTTTCGAAAATACAAAACAATATATTAATTTTGGACATTGGAAAAACAATATTTTAATTTATATTTATATACGGTGGAAGATATTTAATTTTTATCTGTATATTTTGTGTAATGAAATAAGATGAAAATTAATATAATGACTATTTAGATAATTTTTATCTGTATATTTTGTCTTTTAAATTGGACTCTTTTTTATAGTTATCATGATCCCATTATATTATGTTGATGATATGGTGAAATGCAGGTAGTTGAGATAAGCAAAGGAAGTAAGGTCAAGTATGAGCTTGACAAAAAGACTGGTATGGTGAAGGTAATTAGTGAATAATTATTGTGCTAATTACTTATATTAGTCTTGAAATCGTATGTTATACAAAGTATTTTGTATGTTATATTTTTAATTTTGTCTACGTGATCTATTTAATACATAACTTGTACCATATCTTCTTAATAGTTTAATTCAAAATGTGCACGCACCTCTCTATAAATTTAAAACGACACAATACCTCTCCATAAACTTTAAAATATTGCACCATGTCTAACTCATCTTGTATGTTTGGCACAAATATGGTGATTAAGAAACACTTCTTCATCTATAACTACATTTTATATCTATATATATAAAGAAAAATTAAATAAAGTATATTCGTTAACTTTAACACCGTACTTAACATCAATAAAGTGTGTTTAAATATTTGAAAGTTTCACTAGTTTATAAAGAGGTATGATGCAAATTACTCGTAAAAAATTTAAGTAATCTGCTGCGAATGCTATAAACTGGCAGGTCGACAGGATACTATATTCATCAGTGGTCTATCCTCACAACTATGGTTTCATACCTCGCACACTATGTGAAGATAATGATCCATTGGATGTTCTAGTTCTCATGCAGGTAATCAATAACAAAATGTTATTTCCATCTTCTCTCGACCATCAATTCATTAAATAAGTAATGATTATTTAAAAGAAAATTTGATCTTGCGCTAAAATCAATATGGTGCTAACTGGTGTATATATATTTTTATTTTTATTAAAAAAAAGTAAAGTTATCGCTATTAAAAAAATTAGGCTAATGATTTTTACACTCCATTTCTTGATTACGGGATTCCAATTCGTTATTATTTTTCATCCACCTTTTTATTAAAAGTGAAGTGCCCCATATCACTCGTTGAAATATAAAAATTATTAACCAATAATAGAGATTATTTTCTACTAGACAAATTCTGCAAACTAAGAGGACCATGAACTACAGGAACCGGTAAATCCAGGATGCTTCTTAAGAGTGAGGGCCATTGGAATCATGCCCATGATCGATCAGGTTTTTGACAAAGGATTTATTTTATTGCCAACAACATTATGATAATGCAATTTATGTATTAGGAAAACTCACTAAAAGAAAAAGGCTTTTCATCTTGCAGATAATTGTTGAAATGATCTCAAATAATATGTGCAAGTTACATTTTTGTCTTAGTAAATGTATGTTTTGTGCATTGGTCGAAAAAAATGCAGTTTAGTCCTCCTTTCCATAAAAATAGACTAAAGTGCACCTTTTACGCCAGTATGAGGAACCATTAATGCATATCGTAAAATGCAACTTGCACATATTATCTAGGATTATTTTTGCAGTTTTCAAAGAAATTACCACAAAATAATTTGAATGGAGTTGATTATGATTGGTGACAGGGTGAAAATGATGACAAGATACTTGCTGTTTGTGTTGATGATCCAGAATATAGACACTTCAAAGACATAAAAGAACTTTCCCCACATCGTCTTACCGAAATTCGTCAATTCTTCGAAGATTGTACGTACTTACCTTTTCTTACTATTCCTATTATCTTTTCAACCTAATATTTTAACCATAGAATTAAGGAGAAAATTGGAAGAATGTCCCCCTCCCTAATGTTTTTGGTAGGAGCACCCCCCCCCCCCTTCTCATAAATTGACTAATTTGTCCTTAATAAAAAAATTTGCTAAAAATGCACCCATCATAATTTGTAGAAGGGTGCGGGGCTGTTCCCGTGGGGGTGGGGGGAGGTTATGTTCGCACTGGTGGAGATGGGGAAGGAGGGTTTTGGTAGTTGGTGGTGGTGTTCTCGAAAGAAGAATGGAGGAACAATGAGAAAGAAGAAAAAAGAAGAAGGAAGAAGAAGAAGAAGAGTTTTGATATTTGGTGGTGTTGTTCTTGAAAGAAGAAAGGAGAAAGAAGAAGAAAGAAAAAAAGGAAAAAGGAGGAAGAAGAAGAAGAAGAAGAAGAATAAGAAGAAGAAGAAGAGGCTGATGGAGGTCATGGGATGGTAGTGAAGAAAAAGAATGGTTAAAAAGAAGAATGGTGGTGGTGGGAGATTGTGGGATGGTGGTGGTGAGATATGGTGCAGAAGAAGAAGAAGAAGAATGAGGAAGAAAGGGCAGATGAAATGGAAAAGTTCCATTAAGAATAAAATCGAAAGTTTGGGGGAGGGATAATCCTAACAAAAAAATTAAGAACGGATAGAAATTTTTGAAAAAAAATAGTAAAGCTGACCATTCTTCAAATTTTCGGTAGAATTAAGTATGTCAATTTTAATTTAATGGGAGAGTCGAGGTTCGAGCGTAGCTCCACTTAAATAAGCGGAGGCTTGAACTTCTCTTTTTAGGTTCAACGACTCTGTGAGCCATCTCATTATGCTTGATTTATTAGCTTTTAATTCCACTTTCTCTTTGAAATTAAATGTTTCATGATTCATATTGTCGAATATTCGATAATGTTTAATTTTGTCCATTTTTAATTTAATAAATCAATTTTTATTTTGATTCAAATTGATTACTTTTAGAGAATATGCTAGGTGTTGATTACATTTAGAGAATAGGTCAGGTGTCCATTTTGTTTTCAATTCGAGTTTTGCTCGACTCATTCACGACCCTAGGCCCACTTTGTAATTGTGACACTACAGTTTGGTATATAGTAATATAGTTCAACGACAGTTTACATCCATTCATAGCTATCACTCATAACCCGTTGAATAGAGTAATAAGATTAGTTAGTATTTATTTATAAATATAGGTCTTTCTATTGTATTCATAATTTTACAACAATTTCAAGTTCATCATCTAAATTAAATGAATTGTATTATTAATTATATTATTATTAATGAAATACACTAGAATTCATATAATTTTAAATCTTTCTACAGATAAAAAGAACGAGAAGAAAGAGGTTGCAACTAATGAGTTCATGCCTTCACATGCTGCAGTTACCGTTGTTCAAAACTCAATGTAAGCTAAGGCTTCTATTTCTTCATCTTGATTTTCACAGATGCACATAATATTTGTATCAAAATGTAGCTTCTATGAGGATTTGATTAACTAGAATAAGAAGAGAACACATACGGGCTTCGAATCAAGAATATAATTATACGATGATATTTGTCTTTTATAAAGATCGAACTTTTTGTTGACGTAGTTAACAAGAAAATCATAATCTCTTATCAGTTGAGTTACATCTGGTAATTTACGTTCATACTGTATTTTAGGTCCTAGGGAAAACACGGGCGAAATCAGGATAAATAAATCAAATTTAAAGTAACAAAATATGTTGTAACATGAAACCTACAAGTGCCTGCCTAAGCAGATTCGAAGCCAGTATATAATAATATATAGAGACATATGGGCACTTGAGCCCCCGCACTCCCCCTTCTAGATCAATTTTTAGGGGTACATGTATGTTAGAATTGTTAATGTGGCAGGATTTTTAATAATATCTGGATCCCATTATATTAACTTCATATAACATGTATTTGTGTTAGATCATTTCCAGTAGGAAATAATGATCTCCTTAATATTTCATAGTTCATACCATCTTATTTTATTCATTCTCCACCTCATCAAATTCTCAATTATCATTCAAATATCCTCACATGCTACAATAGGAAATATTTCAAAAATCTATTCCATTTTCTTTTCCCTCAACATCATTTTCTCTTTCTTCCGCATCATTAACATATACCCCACTCACTATATGTAATTCTATAATTTTTATTCTTAATTATGTTTTTTATATATAAATATTTATTAGTTTTAAAATTAACTGATAATAGTTGATAAAAATAGCAAAATACTAGAGAATATAAAGAGAAAGATAAAAATTTCAAAACATAATTGTTGTTCAAATCAAACAAACCTAGTATATATTTATAGATCTTCAAAAGTTAAAAATATTGATGTAAGAAAAAGATTTATATGTCAAAATTATCATTTAAAAAGATGATAAAATGAATACACAATCAATCAATGAAAATGTGCCACATTAGGAAATCCATATCGGCTTGCTCCCCTCAGACCACCCACTACAAGAAATCAATTGAACTCACTTTATTCAGTGTCACGTCAGCTTTAAACCCACTTACACCCTCAATTAAAATCAGTTTCCACAGCAGAGTTTTATTCAGAATTTTATTCACTTTCTCTCTCTTCCACATCACCATATTTATATCTTACTATATATTTACTTATCTCATTATTTATACATATGTTATTATTAAATTATAATCTTTACATTAATTAATTTTTATAATATAATAAATAATATTTAATTTATTTGTAATTAATTAATGCATTACAATAAAAATTAATAATTTAATAAAATAAAAATGAACATTTTATTTAAATAACACAAAATATTATTAATCACTTGATAAAATAAAAAATTAACATTTTATTTAAACAACACACAATAAAAATTAACATTGGAGAAAGGTGTAAAAAAACTTTTTTTTTTGTCCAAATAAAGCAAACCTAACCTCTATTTGTAGATCTCGAAAAATAAAAAATATTGATATATTTTTTATATTTTCATTTTGATGAATTATTGACTAAATAATACATTTATTAAATAAGGGAAAAAACGAAATGAAAAGCTGTCAATGGGGTGCTGCCACGCAACCCCCTGTAGGTTGGTACAAGATGTTGTACCAACCTGTAGGGGGCTGCATGGCAGCACCCCATTGGCTGCTTTTTAGCCGCGGACCCCACATTAACCTCAAAATCTCAGGTTCAAAAGATTGAACCCAAAATAAACCTCATTGTAATTGGCTTTTGTTGCTTTTGTTTCACCTCCAATAAAATCCATTTTAACCCCCGCAGAAACTCTTGTTGTTTGTGGTCTCACGCCTACCAAGGCTGATACTCCCTTCCAGTTCTCAGAATAATTATGGGAAAATTGAATTGAATTGAAATCTTTAGGATAAATCAATCCAATTTAGGATAAATCAATCCAATTTAGGAAAAATCAATGTTAGGAGAAGGGCATCATAGCAAATCAATGTTAGAAGAAGGGCATCATAGCAAATCCTGGATTTTCGAATTGAAAGAGATATTGAGAGAGATCAAGAATTCTCACTATTTCTTAGATTCTTGGACCCAATTCAATTCCGTGGGATCTTTCATTTTTATTTTTTTTCACCAAGAACGTTTTAGAAAATTTTTTTACCCCCCCCCCCCCCCACCCACTTTGGGTATCTCACTTTCACGCAATTCACGGGCTTCAACAAGCAATCGATCTTTCACGATCAAGGGTGTAATACTCTTTGTCGTAGCGGTCCTTCTATATCGTATTAACAATCGAAATAGGGTCGACAGAAAAAAAATCTATTTGATAAAAAATATCTATTTGATAGGGCTTCTTACTATACCTACGAATTCCATAATTCCCAAATGGGTAGAAAAATCATCCCCCTAATACTCCCTATCGAAATTTATTATCAGCTCAAATGTCTTCTATTGGGAATGATCTTAAGATCTCGTAGTATTCAAGGATATCATGCGTCTATCTCAATATTTACTTTACATTTTTGATAGATAATTCATAACCTGATTAATAATTAGTTTATAAATACATTATTTTTCCCCTTATTTAGTTTTAACTCACGTTATAATATTATGTTTATTTGATACCCTTGCAGGGACCTTTATGCAGAATATATGATGCAGACTCTCCGACAATAGATATATATGATCATCATCATTTATACAAAGATTTTATTTCATGAATAAATTCTCGATGCTTTAATAGTTGAGAGATGCACAAATAAATGAGCCATTGTATGTGGCGCCTACGTTTTATGTCCTGTACTTGATTACTTTTATATGATTGTATTGTGTTTTTTATTCCGAGTCTTGATACTATCCACATAGATGTTTTACATATCTTTAAATCAATAATTGAAGATTTGATGAAATTACTATAAACACATTAATTTGATGAAAACTATCTAATTTTTCCTATTTCATAGAGATTATTTAACTCTTGCTTTTTCTTCAATTTAAGAAAATATTATTGTTGAAACATGAAACGGGGTGAATGTTTTTCAAAGACGAAATGAAATAACAGTGTTTCTGTCAATGTCCTGAAATTGTTATTTGAAGGACAAGTTCCTTTATCAATCTTATTTGATCCACTATTATACTAATCTACACTAAATAGGAGGAGCATATGTCAATTCGATCTCTAGCCTACATAAACGAAGCTAAACAAATTATAAAGATCATCGAGAATTACAGAAGCAATACATCACTTGTTCTTTGCACTCAACAATCGTTTAGACTAGTTGTCATTGGAGATCTTTGTTACTACTCCTTGTTTGCTTGTCAGGTTGTTAATTTACTCTGAGTTAACAACCTTGAGCTTTTTACATTACAATCTTTATACAAGTCACATCGGGACGATGGCGATATAAAAATGTTAATTATTTAAGAATTTAGAGGACAGTAACAATGCCCTTACAAGAAAATAAATTAAACCCTTAATTAATGTAGTGAAAGGATTCCAATAAACAAAATCCAGAAATTTGAATAATCAGTAACAAATAATAATCAGAGAAGCAAAACACAATATTTTTATGCTCCAACTCCCTGTGTCTAAAATTTGTACTATCAAATTGTATGTTTAAAACGAATATAATTTAATTAAAGCTCTTCGAACTGGTAATAATTAGTTCTGATCCATTATTAATTATCAAACTAAACAATTCAATCAAAATTTAATTTCATTTTTTATTGTTTCATTCCATTCGTGCATACCAAGCACAACCTAAGAATTCTTCTGATCTGAACTACTCGAAACAAATCTACTCACTATACACGAATCCTCATATTGCCATCAAACACAATCATCTCTCGCGAAAATAATAACTCTTCATCATAGTTGGACTTCAACTTGACTTACATGTCTTGGTTAGCTTCTGCTGGAATTACAGTAAGAGTCGTTGTAGCGTTTCTTGCTCTCTTTACGACGACCTTGCACGGCTTTCCAACTTTGTCCCCCAGTATATCAATGATCTGCAACAACGTAACAGTAAGATTGACAAAAAACGTCGAGAAACAAAATTAGGCGTCCAACAATCTCAGCAGGTTGATCAAGGATAGATTACGCCAATATGATTCTCACAAACAGCCAACACAACATGGATCCAAATCATTGAGATATTGTAGACAACGACACTGATAGGTCTTTCGTATTCATATCAGTAGTATCATAGTACTCGTTAAGCCATGTCAATCAATGCCATTTATCAAATAATTCTCGAGCCAAGTGATAACTTATTGCATAATCCATAACACCTCCTCCACAGATCTTATTCTAGATGATAGGACAATCAGAAGGATATATAAACTTAAAGTCGTTTGGGTACAATCTTCAAGCCATGCCCGCATTTTGTTCCTAGTGAATTAAATGAGTATAGTTTGTACCCCTAAAGTTTTTTCAAGTTCAGATTTATCTATTCGGTTGAACCATCTTCAACATGTTGTGTGGAATTAATTTCAAGAAATGAGGTCGATAATAACTAGGAAATGTTACTTGTTCTCTACACCGAGCCTGCCATAAAAATGGATGTCCAATTGGCTCTGAGTGATTTTCTACACACCAGATTCAGTGCCTTAATTTACCTACTCTGTTACCATATTGAATTATGAAATCGGAATTGCTTCAATGAATTTAGAATGGAATTGATAGCTAAACGTACTTCTATAGCCATAAAAGGAAGAAGACTGATCAAATCATATTGAAAGTACATGCACCGAGGATACCTCCTTAATGCTCCTGACGGGCATGCCATCAAATTCGACCACGATGTCACCAGGATGAAATCCAGCAAGATCAGCAGGCGAACCTGGAGTTACCTGGTGGAGACAAACGATAGTATGACAGTGTATCTGAAGCACGTTATGACTTGGACATAAGCATCACCAATTAGTAGAATGGGGGAAATAATATTAGTATGACTAGAACATGGAATTCTTTCCTCAAGTTTTTGTACACGTTTCTTGCAACTATCGTATATATGCTTAAGTACTTGCAATAGGTTTACCCGAAAACAACGAAATCAAAATCCTGAAGCAACAAATGGTGGTATGAACATGTATTCAGATTGTTTAACTTCCATTTGAACCTAAGAACCGAGACCCATTAGATTGTGTGGAGAGATAGATACCATGGAAATGAGAACCCCTTGGCTAATATTGGGAAATGAAGCATCTTTTTCCTTAATCTGTGCGACGATGAGTTCATTAAGATCAAGCATCTTAAGTCCAAGCCAAGGTCGAACAACTCTTCTGCAATTACAATTTGAATGACATCTATCATGCATCAGCTGGAAAACTCACATTAAATTTAGTACTATAAGAGCTACTATCAAGCAAGAAATTATCTTCAAATGCAGACAAAAAACCTTGATGCACCTCCACAGATATTTTCCCAATTGTCATTTTCCGTCTCTCAAGAAAGTAAAACAAATAACCCCAAAAAAGAGATGAGCAATGATGGTTGGTAGGATACACATCTCAACATTTCAGGGAATAGAAATAATTCTTTTGCAACTCAATTTGAAGATATATCCGATCTGCATCACTAGACATTCCCTTAAAATATGTACACAGCTAAAGCGGATAAAATAAGCTCAGAGATCAAGCTTTTCTGCGTCTCAATTATAAAAATAAGGAAACATGTGATTTCCTAAAGATGTTTCTCAACTTGCTACACTGTGCTGGAGGGGAGGGGGCATACTGAAGTAATGCATGTTTAAAAGTCATACCCGTTCTTCTTAAAGTGCTCTATAATCTTAGCCACTGAATCAATTGGAACTGCAAAACTCAAGCCATCAGCATTAGCCACTTTTAGGAAATTCACTCCCACTACTTCTCCATCAATATTGACAAGGGGTCCTCCCGAATTACCCTATAAAAATAAACAAAGGGAAAGTGGTCTGAGGAAACTTATTGCATACAAAGCAAATGCCTAAAATGCTCAGTAACTGAAAGAAGTTTCAGATATGAATGGTTAAATTGTTGTATTGCCCGAAAATGGTATGAGGAACCTTATTACATTAACAGGGCGTTTGAATAACCTTTCTTGCGTGCAGCTTACAAATAAATATGGTACATCCGTACATGGAAAAAGCTACTGAGTTCAAGCTTTTGTTATAGCTAAAAGTATCTGCAAACACCTAGGGCCTTCATGGGGTTTAGCGTGAGACGGAAAAAAATATAACATATGCATCAGAAGCAATGACAACCACATCATTCACCGGTTGGGTTGTTTCTCCATCACAAATAACAAACAGGCATACATCACCCGAATTCGAAACATCCAAAGAAGAAAAGGAAGGAAGCAATTAGTATTACCCCATTTATGGCACAATCTGTCTGTAGATATTCTCTCTGCATACCTCCAAGTCCCAAATCACTACTTTTTCGATCAACGCAACTTTATGGAAGTTGAAAAACAACCAAATATGAAGTATCAGATGAAGAATGACTTACCAAAAAGAATAACTATAGAACATATTAACATAAATGGAGAGAATTGTAACAATATCTAGTTTTTTTACACCATTAATGCTTGTGCATCATAATAAATAATGCTTGTGCATAATAATAATCTTAATTTAAATCGAATGGTGAAGAAATTTACATACTATATAGAGGTAAATAAGTTTGTAACTAATTTACAATAGGAATTATGATGAATAGTTATTTTTTCAAGCTGATTAATAAAATTGAACATGTGGCAAATCTTTACTCTATATAATTGGGGAAGGGGGAGTTGCAAGTTATTTTGAAGCTCTTTGGAAGTCTCATGTACTCCTAAAAAATAGGAGACAAATAATAAAATTATTGTTTATGAACATTTATAACTATCTGTAACTATTAAATATATTAAACCTTCATTTTTAGGAAGTAGCTTTGCTAAAATTATACTCCCTCCGTCCCTAAAAAATTGTCACATTTTGACTTTTGTTAGTCAAACATTATAAAATTTTATCATGAATTCTCATTAAACGATAAGAAATAATATAGTCTTGTGGGACCTTGTTAGATTCGTCTCAATATATATTTTTGAAATATTAACTTTTTATAATTTTTTCGCATGTAGAATAATAGATATTTATGTTCTAAATCGTGTTTTATTGACCATCAAAAGTCAAAATGTGACAATCTTTTAGGGACGGAGGGAATATATTATTGTACACTCAAAATCAAACTTAGTTTTAAGATGAATTTAATTTTTTTTTGATAGGCTAAGATGAATTTAGTAATATCAGATAGAAATGTTATAATTATTTATTAATAAAAAATCATATATTATAAAGAGTTCGCACGGGCTGGACTATGTACAAACGTCTAGTAAACATAATGCCACTTGGATAACTTAGATGATGTTGTAGGCTTCACCAAACAATTATGCCATTTCCACGTCATATAGTATAGATTACCAACAGCTAGCAGGCATCATAGTCATACTCGGATATTTCAAGGTACACGTTTGACATATTGAATACTAAAAGATTAATTAAGGTGTATATAATTATACCTTACTATGCCTGCAGTAACAGTATTTTGAAGAGAAAGGGGACAACCCACTGCTAACACCCAGTCACCCGGTCGAAGCGTTCTTGAAGTACCAAGTTTGGCAACAGGAAGAGGAGCTTTTGATTTAATCTTTACAATAGCAATATCTGAATGTAAATCAGCATTAACGACTGTACCCTCAAATGTTCGACCATCTTGTAGAGTCACATCAACCTGCAGCATCGAGTAATGAAGCTTGTAATTCTGATAACAGGGAAGTACTCAAAACATTCTCTTTTCATTTTTCACCGCACATGAAAAAAAGATTAATTTAGAAAGAAAAAGTGTTAAAATATAACCAATTACACATCCTTTAGATGCAGAACGCAAACTTTGAATCACCACATGTGCACAAGTTAAGATGGTCCCATCAGCGTCAATAATAGTTCCTGATGCATCACTTCTTCCAATAAGCAAACCCTGATAAGCTGCAATAGATAAAGTTCATTCTCATTAGTTGGTCTCAGAAAACTTACCAACATAAATCTATTGTGGTACACTGGTAATAAGTAGATAAAAAATCATTACCGAAAGGAACCCTTATATTGACAACAGCAGGACCAACTCTGGCTGCAGCATTCGCAATGGAATCTCGTCTCAGGCAGTTACAAGAATGCCTAGAATCATCATCAACCGCCTTCGGTAACTCTTTATTCGTATTTGATGATGGATCCGCGTTCCATCTAGAAAAAAACAATGGAAGATTTCCTGCAAATGTTTACGGTTACTTGAACATAAGCTTGAACAAGTAGGAATTTATAAGAAACTCAATCCCGAACAATTCATTACTTACCAGGTTGGAAAGGGAAAGGAATAGTTTCTTGCATACTCAACCACTGCCATGATAAGAAATCGTGCAGTCTCTCAGGGACTGAAACTGAAACTGACGTATCTGTCAAAGTAGCATTTGTTGTAATAACATTTGTTATTATCGAAACGGCTAACTACACAGCCTACACTCCCTACAGTTTTTTCTATTGTCAAGTAGGAGAAACAGATAATCATTCCAGCTCACTCTCAGGTCAATTTACAAACTTGACAAAAATCATTCCAGACATTCGAACATGTCGTTGTTGATGTTGAAATATATGGCTCTACCTCCTTCAAGAAAAATTCATGGTTTGTAAAAACAGTACTAATTTCCTAGTACTGTAGCCAAAATGGATCCAGATGGCATTTCATTGATTATTTCACACTACTGAACATTTTATCATTCAAAAATTAGTTGAATGTCTTTATAAACTTCCTGCAAAATCTATTAAAATATAGTTATTAACATTATATAATTTCGATTCAAATCAAAATTACGACAACATAGTATATTACTTTTGACTATTTATCCATCCGTTTTCTTAAATTGTCGTTCTAGCCATTTGCACATAGATTAAGAAAAATTAAAAGTAATAAAAAAATACATTGAAAATATAAATTGACAATTGATTGTCATCATATCATTGGATGGTTGATCATTGCGATACAACAATGTGAAATTGCAATTATGCTAGAACGACAACTAAACAACAAAAAATTTAAGTTAAAACGGCAACTAAAATAGGAAAATCGAACTCAACAACAAAATATGTTACATTACACCTTAAAAAATCAAACTGGACAATCTTTTTGAGACGAGATTAGGAGGAAGGATAAAGAAGAGACCATTGGAAGAAGAAGAAGAAGAACAGTAGAATAATCCAGAGCCAGCTGTAGCCAAAGCCACCATTTGCATAATTGGCTTTCTGCCATTGCTGCAAATTTTCTTCTGAAACATCAAATTAAGTACGACTTTTTTACAATTAATTCACCAAATTGAAGATTAATTTATTACTATAAATTTTTCCAGTGCTACAAATTAAAAAAAAAATTATATTTAATCTTAAGAAAACTATAAGAAAACTAAATTAAAATGTGAAAAGGAGGAGAAATGGTACCAAGAAATGTGTCATGATAAATTGTTGTGCCTCTTTGCTTCAAATGTTTTAGGTATTATGAATATAAATATATATTGTTAAATATAGAGTCTAAAAGTATATATAGTATATAGATAAACACATTTATATTTTACATTTGGTGAGTTTGAGTTCTAGAACCCTCACTACGCTAAACCTCTCGAGCACTCCTATTGAGAAAACGAGAGGGCATAGAAGGGTATATGGCAACTATGTGGCAATAATCACTAATCCCCGACTCTTACGATGCGTTTGGATTGGGGTGAATTGTAGAATTGAGAGGAATTTAATAGCTTGAAAAATAATACTACCTCCGTCCATAAAATATTGTCACAGTTTGACTTTTGTTGGTCAAACATAACAAAATTTGATCGTGAATTCTCCTTAAACGATAAGAAATAATATGGCCTTGTGTGACCTTGTTAGATTCGTCTCAATATATATTTTTGAAATATCAAGTTTTTTTAATTTTTTCACATGTTGAGTAATAGATATCTACGTCTCAAATCGTGTTTTGTTGACCACTAAAAGTCAAAATGTGATAATCATTTAGGGATGGAGGGAATATTTTAAAATTATAAAATGTTAAACTGACATTTATATATTTTTCTCTTTATATCTACACAAAGCACCCTGTTTTTATTTGTAAACTAAATGTTATTTGAATAAAAACATTAGCACAACATAAATATTTTTAACAATAAAAAAAGAATAAACGTATAGTAATAAAAGTTATTATTCAATGTTAATAAGAATATAAATAGAAGCGAGTTTGCTATAACAACGTAAGTTGCACCAAAAAGTCTTTGAATCCTCTCTACTTTGAATCCTCAAAATCCTTTTTACCATCTCTTTGCTCTTCTCCGAGCAAATTCAGGCCAAATTGGCTTCCCCATCAACCAGAAACATTCCCATCTTTTCCCATTCTTATCAAACCCTTTCTCCTTAACTTTACTTCTCTTCTTTCTCTTACCACAATCAATTACTGTCAAGCTTTGCCGTCCCTTCCTCTGCCTCCGACACCATAACTGCTTTCTGCAGCAACATTAAACTCCAACACCACGCCTATCTACTACAAACCATCCATTGCTTCAGCCGAGTAAAACAGCAATCATTCTCCTCGATTAAAATCCAACCCACTTCACAAGAAATAAACCACTTTTCCACACCCCAAAACCACCTTTCCCCTCTCCCAAAATTCTCTTTCTCTTTTACCTCATCCAATGTCATCGACAACAGCAATATCTGAGCCAAAGACGGCTAAGGATTATGTCAGCACACCTTTGCGCAGTAATCCACAACAACTTTATCCCAATAAACAAAGAAACAATAAATGTCAACTACCCCACAACCCAAAAGTAAACCCCAGATACCTTAAACATTCCTTTTCAGGAACTAAAAAGGACAACTTTAAATCTTCTTATCCTAGTACAAACAAAACAACCCAGAGCACCAACCAAAAAAACTACCTAAACAAAGACAACTCAACTACACAAAAAACAAACAACATGAGTTTTTCATCAGAAGAATCAGACACTCACACCACACTCGAAAGAAGAGGGCTAATCGTCCCAATGAACAACAGCAATGTCATGCAAAATAGAGTGAGATTTGCGCGATGTCTGCTTGGGCTATTCAGAGACACCGAAACATTTTCTAGAGAAAGAGTCCAAGCTTACGTCGACTCATGCTGGTACATCAGAGGAGTTGTTGATGTCGAAAAAAGAGGAACCATATTTCTCTTTCACTTCTCACATCCTGACGACATGGATGACATACTTACCAGATCACCATTGAATCTGAATGGAGCTGTCCTGCTACTATCATACTGGACTCCCAATACCATCTTTGACAACTTTGATATTCCTTATGCCAACTTTTGGATCCAACTCCATGGCATACCAGCTGAATTCTACTCAGAAGATAACATAAGAAGAATTGCAAGAATAGCTGGGAATGTCAATGTCATTGATTGGAACTCAGACAATGCACGAGCACTCAGATCAATTAGGGTCCTGGTCAGAATTCCTGTGCATGAACCAATAGTACCCGGAGTCTTTATTCTCACACCTGAAAGAACTCGCATTTGGGTTTCTTTTAGGTATGAAAAGATTTTCAGGGTATGTTATCACTGCGGACTTATTGGCCATTCAAATCTACATTGTGACTTTACCGACGCGGAAGCTATCAGAAATTATGAAAATCACCTGCGATACTCTAACTTTGATCAAAGGTATGAGATGGGTACTAATTTTGATGCACACCTTTACAACCACTGGATCCGAGGGCTGCCTAACTCCGAAGATAACAGAACCACTATGGTCTTACTTTTTGAGCCACTGGAAATCAATAACACAACTTCAAGCAATGAGAACCAAGCAGCAAATCAGCCCATTAACCAAGTAGCAAATCAAGCAAACAACAACCCTGAAAACAATATACAAACCCCTCCACCGTTAGCCCCAATCACCTCTGTTTCAACTTTAGCTCCTTCTCCCCCAACCCAAAACACCAACACAAACTGGAACCAACCAGCAAGACAAAATCATCGAGGTCTTGGCATTCATTCTATCATAAACCTGATAATCAGAGGAGACCCCTATATCAACCCAACAAACAACAACCCCACCAACTTCATAATCACCCCCCCACCCCCTACAAATCCAAATGAAAACATCAATAACCAATCTCCCAACACAACTCTGAGACTATCTAACCAAAGTAGTGAGTCGACTGATGATGAATTTTTATTAGTTCCTCTAAGGTCGAACAACCAAATCACAAACAGAAGACAACACTATGGTTGGATCTCCATACAGGACGAGATCGATGCTCACGTTGAATTCCAGAACCAAATTACTCGAGCAATGCAGATATCTTTTGATCTTAATCAACCCAACCAGGAAAGAAACCCAACACACACATCCAATCATGAAGCCAGACAGGAAAGGTACTTTGAGGATTGGAGCTTGATTCAAAGAGCACTCCAGCAAAGATGTGACAATACTTCCCAATCTTGGAACTCAGATTGGGATTATCTTCTCAATCATGCTGGATATGGAAGTGATAATGAATCAGTGAACCAAGGGGGTTTTTATGACAACCTTGATTCCAACGGCTACTCAAGTCAAGCAACTACAAATTCAAACAGCCCAAACAGTCCTCAATCCCAAATTCAAGAATTAAGTGAAAGCACTATCTGGGCCTCAGCATGTACTAACTTTTCTTCTAGTTTTTTTGCAGGATTTCTTGTTTGTAAATCAAAATTGTCATTTGCTATCTTCGGAATTGCGGCAATATCAAAAGACCACTGGAAAAGTTGTATTGCTCACAAAGCAAATCAATTCTCACAATCCATCCAGCATCTTGAAGACCCTGAAGATATTCATCAATTAAGTTTTGGACCATGGAATTCAATAGAAGATTTTCCTCTTCGACTATATCAGATTCTCCAAAATCTTGATATCTCTGGAGCTTATCAAAACATTCCTCAATGGATCATGGACTTGGACGAAAATATTTTTCTCTTTCTCTGTAAAGTAAACTCATTCCAGACATCATTTTGCAGAGCCCACTGGTCCTTCGACTATTTTGCACCTGAAGGAGTTGGAATTACGATTATGGAATTGCTCTTCAAAAACATCTCCCTTAGTGACAATCAGAACCGGGATCTGGAAATCTGGGATGAGGAGATTGCATTAGCCAAAGGAATGGGCTCTAGAGCTGGTGACAAGAGGAAAAGAACGGAGGTCTGGACTTTCTATGAGACGGAGACACCAAGAACATCACCCAAAAAAAGGAGACAAAACCCACCTGCACCTAATGAATCTGGACCAGTCAACTGGGAACAAAATGAAGAAGAAGAAATTCAGAGTGAAAGTGAGTTTCATATCTCTGCGGAGCAGATTGCTGAAAGAATGATTGTTGACCAGGACATGGAGGAGGATGAAGATTTTCTTGAAGACACTGACTTTATTGAAGGTACACAGCTAAACCATACTATATCAAAAATTAAGATGTGCTCGACTAATGTGCTTTATTACTTATCTTCGTATATTAATATACCTAAAAGGATTTTGGTGGTTGTTCCTAAACAACCCCAAAATATATTATGAAAATATTATCTTGGAACTGTAGAGGGTTAGGACAACCCACTACAGTTCAACTTTTGATAACGTTATGTAAACGTTATCATCCGGATATTTGTTTTCTTAGCGAAACTCTATGTTCCGTTGATAAAGCCGATATTCTATTAAAAAAATTAAAATACCCTGTTTCATTTGGTGTTGATGCATTAGGACACAGTGGAGGTTTATGGATAGGGTTTTCCTCTAACATTAAAAACAACACTATATTACTAGACAAAAATATCCTTCTTTTCCAAATAAATACTGAACATATTAAAGATTGGTATTTAGGATGTATCTATGGTAATCCTAACACATCCCTTAGAGAGGTTACATGGGATAAAATTAATAATTCTCTTTCTCCTTATATCGATAAACCTATTTTTCTTTGTGGAGATTTTAATCAATATATCTACTACCATGAAAAAATCCCTCATTCGGACAAAAATATTCTTGGAGCGCAATACCTCCTTAATTTTATTAATAATATTGGACTTGAAGATCTTCCATCTACTGGATGTCATTTTACTTGGTCAGGTAAAAGAAAAGATAAAATAATTTATGAAAAACTAGATCGGGCCATGCACAACCTTGAATGGGCTTCAGCTTTTCCTCAAGCTTTTTGCCACTTCCTCCCAATACAAAGGTCTGACCATGCTCCTCTAGTGATTAATACAAACAAAAAAATGAACTCCTCTCCCAGACCCTTTAAACTAGAAACTTTCATACTTAACCACCCGGACTTTCCCAATATCTTATCTAATAATTGGACCCCAATCCAAACCTCCACCTCTGGATCAGTAACTTTCAAATTAATTAATCTTCTAAAAAAACTGAAAGCTAAAATTAAAACCTGGAATAAGCAAAGAATCGGCAACATTTTTCAAAACATTCTCTCCATCCAATCTAATCTTGAAGACATCCAGAAAAAACCATTCTCCGATATCAATTACATGTTAAATGATAGCAACAAAAAACAACTTGACCTTCTACTACAATTCGAAATTAACTATTGGAAACAAAGAGCAAAATTAAAATCAATTTATGATAGTGATTGTAATACTAAATTCTTTCATGCCCAAGTAAAACACAAAACTAAAATAAACTCCATCCTAGAATTAAAAGATGATCTTGGTAATCTTATAACTAATGAAAAAGATATATCTAATCATTGTTTTTCTTATTATCAGTCACTTTTCAATCCTACAAATCAGAATAATTCTTCCTACTCCACCATTAACAATATCAAATCTGCATTAACCTCTTCTCATATAGACCAACTCAATGAACCCTTTACCTTAGAAGAAATAGAAAAAGCCCTATTCCAAATGCCTAAACTTAAATCCCCTGGGCCTGATGGATATCCTGCTGAATTTTATCAAGCTAATTGGAAAATTCTCAAGGATAATGTATCGTGTGCAATTCTTGAATTCCTAAACAATGGACATATGCTTAAGGAAATCAATAATACTTTTATTACCTTAATCCCCAAAAAAGAACAACCTATCTTACTAAAAGATTTCAGACCTATTAGTCTCTGTAATACATTCTATAAATTAATCTCCAAAATACTAGTAAACAGATTAAAACCCATTATGAATCATCTGGTCTCTCCCTTCCAAAACGGCTTCGTTTACGGAAGGGGATCACAAGATAATATTCTAATGGCCCAGGAAATAACCCATACGATACGTACCTCAAAAAATAAATTAAATGGCTTGGCTGCCATAAAAATAGATATGAGTAAAGCATTTGATCGCATAAATTGGAACTTCCTATTTAAAGTACTAATCAAAATGAATTTTCCACACCATTGGATCTTACTAATAAAAGAATGTATTACCTCAGTTCAATACTCTGTACTTATAAATGGACACCCAACAACTACATTTAAACCCTCTTGTGGGCTTCGTCAAGGAGACCCCCTTTCACCCCTCCTCTTTGCTCTATGTTCAGAAGCTCTCTCAGCCTCCATTGCCCATGAACAACTAAACAAAAAAATTAAAGGAATATCCATCGCCAGAAACGGTCCTCCCATTACTCATCTTCTCTTTGCCGACGATAGCTATTTTTTCACTCACTTAAAAACTGACAACATCAATGCCCTTTGTGACATTATCGACAACTTCTGCAATGACTCTGGCCAAATAATCAATCTCGACAAATCCACTATTACTTTTAGTCCCAATACCCCTAATGACAAAAAAATCGAATTTCTTTCACGACTGAAAATCAAAGAAAGTAACCAATTTGGAAATTATCTTGGAATAAATCTTGACATTAATACTGACAGAAATAAAATCTTTAGCGACATTATTGATAAGATCAAAAATAAAATATTTAGCTGGAAAACTAAATTTCTTAATTTTGCCGGGAAAACCACCCTAATTAAAAGTGTTCTCAACTCTATCCTGGTCTACCCTATGGGAATTTACAAATTTCCTCTCAAAATACTTAAAACTATAGACAAACTATTTGCTAACTTCCTTTGGGGAGGAAATCATAACAACAACATACATTGGATTAACTGGGAATTCCTCTGCAAAGATAAAAAAGAAGGAGGACTTAACTTTAAACACTTACACCTCTTCAACTTAGCTCTTCTTGCCCGAAATAGTTGGAGACTTATACATCACCCTGATATTCCATTAAGTAAAGTTTATAAATCTAAATACTTTCCAAACTCTGAACCTTTTAAAGCTATAATCAAACACAATTCATCTACCACTTGGAAAGGTCTTCATCAAGGTATTCAATGCATTAAAAATAGTATGATTTATAAAATTGGCAATGGACAACAGGTAAATATATGGAACGATCACTGGATCCCAGAAATTTACCCTAACACTCTCGCTAACCTTCTTAAAAATAATTGTCAAACGCAATCAAATTTAACTAAAGTATCGGAACTCACCCTCAATAACAACAAATGGAATTATCCACTATTATGTAACCTCTTTCCCAGTTACATCTGTAGATTTATTATAAATTTGAAATTACAACCTACAACTGACTCGATGGAACTTATTAAAGACAAATTTAGTACTAAAATGATATACAAAAATCTCAAAAATGAATTACCCTGCGAACCCAACATCCCCAAAAACTGCGGCAATATACATCCCAATACTTGGAATAAACTTTGGAAACTCCCAATTCCACAAAAAATCAAATACTTTATTTGGAGATTACTACTTAATAGACTCCCCACAAAAAATCTTTTGAAACTAAAAACAAATAAACAAATTTCCACAAATTGCATTATTTGTAATTTAACAGAGGAAACTAGCGATCATCTCTTCCTTAAGTGTCCCTTTGCATCAACATTATGGACTATAAAAAAAATCAATCCTAATTATTTATTAAATGACATCACTAAAACGATCATAAATATGATAAATCCTTTGAAAAATTGCATCCAGCACATTAGTCCTCATGATCTTCAGAATTTTTGTTGTACTATTTGGTCGATCTGGATCACCAGAAATCAAGCAATCTTCAACGACAAATCTCCATCCATCCAATGTACCCTGGTTCTGCATGACAACATTCTTTCTGACTGGAAGAAGGCCTCATTAAGACCTACTCAGAAAAAACAGGAATTACCAAACAACAAACCACCTCTGATCTATAACAGTTGTAGCCCCATCGGCATGAAACACTGTAATAGATCTTGCAACAAAAGAGATGCAAGAATTTGCTTTGGAACATCTAATGAGTTAACTCCTCATTGGATTGTTTCACTGTCAATTAAAGGATCAAGACATTGTTTCAAGGGAAACAAGATAATGAGTCCTAATGAAGGAGACATAACTCTCGACTTAGTCTCCTTCGGTGAAATAATTTTCACACTCTTCTTCATTATGGAAAGGTTTATGCAACACAACATTTTCGTGGTCACTGACTCCTTTACTTCACAGATCTGGACTAAGCACTTCAAGTTTATTAGCAGCACTGAAGAATGGAGAAAGCAAAGAGATAAAGTTCTGAAAGATAATTGCAACATTTTTTGGATTCCGACCAAAGTTGGTTGTTTTGAAAATCTTCATGACATTTCTATTGGATGTTTTAATTCTGCTCATTTGAATTGTAATAGTAAAGATGTTGTCACTATGGCTCCATCTTTTGAACATTTGAACTCTTGAATTATTTGAATATGCATTAACTATCAAAAAAAAAAAGAAGCGAGTTTGCTCAAGCAAGAAATTATCTGGGCTACACATTTAACAATATAATTTTAGGCAATGCAAGAAATATAGGCGGCAACTTATGTTTTTTGGAGGCAAGAAGAATTAATACGTAAGAGGGATGGTATTTTTTTTTAGGTAAATAATATTGGTGGTTAAAAATATTATTGGTGGGTATTTAATTTTGATATAATAATAATAATAATAATAATAATAATAATAATAATAATAATAATAATAATAATTTTAATTTGTTAACCTTGCATTACCCATCGATTTGGGAGTGAATGATTTGAGGGGAAGTGAGGGTGAATATATTAACCTAGATTCACCTACATTAACCTTGAATTTTTTATTTTTTTGGTTTCAAACTGGATGAATGATAAATTTCACCTAGATTTACCAAGGTTCACCCAATTCAAAAGAACCATTAGACTCTATTCACATGATGTAGTAATTTAAAAGGTCAATAATATTCCCACTCCACATGTTAATAACGACACTCCATTTGTAACATAAACGTGATTCCAAAATCTCAAAGAGATGGAGTGTTGATATTGAGAATTGGAGAGGAAAAATCATTAGACATTCTTAATTATTACTCTTTCCATTTTTTTTACTCATCGTTCTAACAAAAAGTTTTATTTTTATTTACTTGTTGTCTTTAATTTGAAAAAAATAGAGACTTGGGTTGAAATAAAAAGTGGGGTTAAGTTGAGGACTCCTAGTCCATCTCATAGAAAAAGTGTAATCATAATTTCTTTCTTACTGAATTAATAATATCAAAACAAAAATATGGGTAAAATTCAAAAATTAAATATGATATGAAAAGTAAGTAAATAAAAGAAGAAGAAATAAAATACAAAAACAAAACACTAAAAGATTCAAGCAAATACATGAGCTACAGCTTCTCAATAAGTGATTCAATTTTCCAACACACCTATGCAACAATACTTTTTGGTGAATCCATCCTTCAACTTTTGCAGGGATTATGCATGGTAAATTGAATTACTATGAAACAATGTCACCTCAACTACTTCCCATTGTTACTACTTAAAGTAAAAAGTGTGGTATATGTTATCAATTATCACCTCAAAAATTATCTATTGTTGAAGTAATCGAATAACCTAGTAGAAAGGCTTTACTAGTGACCAAAAGATCCTGTCATATACTTACATGTTATCGTATCACATTTTAGACCGTACCTAATCAAGTCTCATCTCATTAAATGGAAACAATATGCTAATGAGTGACAACCCTACCTAGTTGACTGGAGATCCCAAGATCTAAGGTTCTCATATTCGTCATTTTTTGTATTTTTTTGTCTTTGGGTGTTGTAATATGTAATTTGATAACACTTTTAATAATACGTGAGTTCGATATGATGAACGAATAATATAATGATAAGGGAATTGAATAAGGTTCGAATCTCACCTCATCCCTAATTTACAAATAAATAAATAAATCTATTTGACGTCATAACATCAACGGATTATATTAGTGTGCCTAGAAAGATTTATTTTCTGACTTAAGTTAATTTTGTATTAGATCAATCCTTTGTTATAATTATCTTTTGTATGCGAACTCTTATGTTAATATAAATTATCAAAAAAAATTAACTCGTATTCGCGCTTTGCCTCGTTCGTCAACGCAACCCCAGTCGAGGCTCGTCCATACCCAATGCCGATGGACAACCCTGGGACTTGATCCTAGCTCTATAATCCATCCGCCTTCCCCAATCCCTGAAAGCCCTTTCGGGGGCCTACCCCTCTTTCTCAACGAAATAATCGAATTTCAATTTTAACAAGTTAAAATGATCATAAAATTCAAAATTGAACGATTTTTTTAAAATGAAGTAAACATCTCTATATCACCTGTACCTTGCAAAGGTCAAGTTATAAATTAGTTGGCGTTTGGCAATACAACTGATATTTCTGCACGAGTGCAATAAAATCTATTTTACAGAGCATATGCACAACTGCAAATTGGCTAGAAATTGTATGCCATTTTATCATAATAAATAATGACAAATGTTTTATGGCAGAAAATGCAAAATATTTGCACCTCGACCGTAGCCTTAAAAGATAGTCGATGTATATTTCATCGTTCACGTATTCAAGCATTGGAGCGCTTCCAGTAAGCTACTACTCCTATACTTGCCAAAACAACTGCACCAGCGAAAACTCCAGACCGCGCTGATACCCATCCCGCTTTACCAACAGTGGCAGTGTCTAGAGGTGGGTTAGCCAGTTCCTGCTGGCTTGAATCTTCATAATCAAGATGCACTTTTAAAACCTTCGGCGCACAAAGAAGGGAAATAATATTTTTAGTTCCAAAAGTGAACTTAAAGGGGAAACAGAAATAGTTCCTCGTCTCAAAAAATACTTGATCATTTAGCTTAAAACGACTGTATTAAATGGCAACTTGGAGATAGTATAGTGCCTGTTAGATTCACCAACACAGCATTACATAAATAATAGTATTTTCGAATTTAAAAAAGAAACTCAAAGTAGAAACAGTAATACTTCCTCTATCTTAGAAATACTTGATATTTTAGCTTAAAATTAACCTTAGTAAGGGGCTGAAGAACTTGAAGCTAAAGTAACAAAGTTATCATTTTCAAAGCAGGACCAACTAATCATCGAGTAAGGATATAAAAATAACAGATAAACTAATGAAGTTAAGAAATTTTAAAAGACATGAAAAGTTGCATCGAGGAAGTAATTGATCAAGTAAAAAACAACAAAGAAGTTTTTCTAACTAATCACTATTTCAAGACGGAGTGATAATACACTAAGATGAAATGATATTCGAACCTTTTGACCAATTGATCTAGCATGGCTAACAGCAGCAATAAGGTCACCATCTGTCGTTAGAAGAACTTTGTCCCCTTCATCATCTTCATACTGAAAAAGATCCATATCTAAAGTTTTAACATCAAATTATGCTGGCACATGCACAATTTTATGCAGCTCATACTAACCAAAAGTTGAGGACGTCGCTGATCATCTATTGCAGCTATCCTTTGCACTACAGCAGAAATGAGCTCACCTAGATTTTCTGTGCCTGCAAGAGCGCAGAGAGAAATGATCACAAATTGAGATAATCCAAGAAAAGCAATACATGAATACTCAACATAAATGCCATTTCCGGAAAGTGTCAACAGTACACCTACATGATAACATGGACAAACATAACAACACGCATTGGAAGACCACATTACGAATTACACTGAAGAAGCACTTGGTGTAGTGCATTAAGAAATCATCATTATGTAAATTCCATGCAACCTAATATATACAGGATAATGAACCCTATTAATAAGCTAGCAAATAGATTTAGAAGGACAGTATAATTCATTTTAAACACCTAACAGCAGAAAGAGGCAAGATAATTTTGGGATATCATGATACAAACGCAAGTTAATTCAAGCATACGAAAAGTAAACAAGAAGATGGCACACTTACCGAAATTAAATCTATGAACACGATGTCTGCGATCTTCAAATTTAAAAGAGAACGAACTTCCTAGACCCAGAGATGGGTACGTTGACCGTGTTGGTTCTGTCACTTCAGAAGCGTTATATGTCATAGACATCTCACTGTATTCAAACATCAATGAAGATTAGCTATTAAATATAGCAAACTCCAAGATTATTAACAGGTGAGGTAACACCTTTGTGTTTCAGAATCATCAGGTGGATCCAGGTTGAGAGCAGAGTCCCAGAACTTTTGCATCACAGTATTTGCGACATCATTAACTGCTCCAGAGCTGTTTTCAACCTTAGAACATTGAATTTAGATTCACATTAATCCTTGAAAAATATTGTTCGAAACTCCATTCAGAATGGAAAATAGCACTTGGACACATATAAACACTTAGACGTACTGATTTCTGCATTAATATACTTCAGAACCCGTACTGAAGAAATAAAATCAATAAAGATAATCTATGTAGTCCATTAAGCAAATTAATAAACTTAAATGAAAGTCAATACTCAATACAGAGCTAGTCAACTCACACGTAACAGAACTATCCAATTTGTTTTTAGAAATAAGACCATCACATAATCTGCACAGACACATAAATGCTTAAGGCATATTATTAATTACATTTCAGTGTGCAGTAATGATTACACCTGGCAATAATTTAGTTTGAAGAAAATAGGTACCTCTAAAACATTGCACTAAATGATCATTTCTTTATTAAATCATTAAGATTATTCACTTCATATCTTAACAAAATGTTAAAAAATAAAGATATAAAATATTCACTTCATTAAACCTTTCAAATCCCCACCCCTTTATTATTTCATATTCACATTAGGAAAGAAAGAGGGGACAGGCTAGCATACAAGACAGTGTTTGTAAGTCTCCAGAGAGACTAGGCCGCCCAATATTCTTGTTGGCTAAAGTATATGTTAACCATGTCAGAAGCCAAACACATTTCACTTATCAACCGACTTCCTTAATCACATTTGAATTAAGTACAGCTTCAACTAAATTTACAAAAGCGTTTAAATCAAATTCTTAAAAACTGAAACTTTTCAAGAAACAAAAGATATGAATCACATAAAATGCTGGAAGGGGATAATATTATATTTTACTTGAATTTTTTGCATATATGTACTTTTTTGTACCACACTTATCAAATACATTAAGATGGAAAAAATAATGAAGAGTAAGCTAAACCTAATGTCGATATGAGAAAATCTGCTCTGTGTGACTAATTTTCTGAATTAAGACCAACACGATAATCATGATTGCAATAATGATTTACCATTGAGATTGCTGCTTGAGTTATGTGCAAAACATCAACACAGGCAGTGAGATTCCCATCTAAAAGAAAACCCAAATAATTAGGAATATGCCAATAGCAACTTAAAATAAACTGTAACATGCTTCAACTCCTTAATAAGAAATTTTCACCTGTATCTGTCACTGGAAGATGCAAAAATTTTCCATCATGCATTATGTGAAGCGCTTCAAGTATTGTTGTATCCAAAGATGCACACTCAGGATTTGGCGTCATTACCTTTAGATGTGCAAGTAATAATGTTCAGTAAGCTGAAAAGACGGGTTCAAATGCAAGAAAGGCATATCCACCAATTGATGTGTATGCAACGGGAAGGTAATTTGATGGTTCATGATCAACAATTCTACCTAACAAGATGTTTAACATAGCAAAAGTATGAGCTTATGGCCTTCGAAACAAATTTAATATTTGGTAAGCATCCCTCTAATGACTTTTTTCAAATTAAGATATTCGTAAGACTGGGAGATCTCAGAATTACCTTTCACATTCAGAAACCATTTTTATCAAAATAAGAGTTATTCTGAGACATGAAATATCTATGAATACGGTAATATGCACCTTTTCCACCAATGTTAACCCAGGAGAAAGATTTTTTGCAACAACTCGCATTAAAATATCTCTTGATCTGCATGATAGTCAAAAGATACAATACAATTAATAAATGCAGATTGCAGCTACAAGGCAACATAACCGCATCATAGATGGTAGATATTTTACCAGAAAGCTTCAATACAAGCGAAAGACCAGAAGATAAGAATCCCTTACGTTAATATTCCTTGAATTTTGCTTCCGGCCATTATGACCACAGAGTTTACCCTGAAGTCTCTCATCTTTTTAGCAGCAGCATAGACAGGATCTGACACTGATGTTGTAGCAACACTGTAAAATAGCAAACTCGTTAATAACAATTTATCTACAATGGAATTACTAAGCAACAATTATCAGGAATGTGACATAATACTTGGTATTATCAGAAATGACAGTCGACAGAGCTGGCTTGAACATACGATCCCTCAAAGTTTCAATGAAAGCAGATGGAGCTGGGAAGAAAATCACAAGCGTAAACAAAATCTTATTCTGCCAAATATAAAAATAAGTAGCAAGAACTTTTAAGTAGTATCAAAGAGAAGTCAAAAAGTCAGGGCATATCTATTGTCAATTAGATGGATATGACATGAAATCACATGAATTATTGTAAGTCCACCTTAATGGGATCTCCTTGGAAATTATACAGGTAATCAGGACCAATAGATCATCAAATCACATGATAGTCACAACATCGGTACTCCCATTGACATGGGCCCATACAGATCAGATAGAATGCCAATTCTGCATACAATCCTCACATTTTACCATCATCCTAATTGGCATAAGATGATCATTTCGCAGATCTATATTAACAAACAAATCAAAAAACATGGAGCTACGTTCTACAAACAGAAATACATTGGAAACATTGGACGCTTTAGATAATGCACATCAATGACATATGAAGTCAGCCTATATCTCTTAATTTCATGTCTCCGTATTACATAATAGTTAACTGTACAAGACGAAAAACTAGCAAGAGAGCATAGCACATACAACAGAACAATTTTCTTAAAATCAGGAACAAGTAACTGAAGAATTAAGCGCATTTTAATCAGATCTTGATTATAACTGTATAGCACAAACGAGTTAGTAAACCAACAGCAAGTATAATTCGCACTTCTAAGCATGAAATCGTGAAGGATCAGGAACTCTATGCAGATATCCTAATGTCTCCAAATTTCAAGATTTCATTGGTCAATAAGCACTTGCAATGAGTAACAAGGTATCCATGTTCACATAACTCTTCAAATTCTAAGTCATCTACTACTAGTGACATCTTGTCGGAGCATCCTTTTGGTTCATACCCCCGCCCAAGTCAATAAATCTCCAGTGAACTCAGAAACAAAAAGATAGCACTATAGTTCCATGACTATGAAGATGCAAACTGCAGTGGTTACATCAATCAATTGTTCACTTGAACATTATAGTTAGTATCCTTAGCGCATAGCATATTTTCCAAAGCTATAGCTGTACTTAGCTTGTGACTTGAAAATGCTATAGAAAACTCCTTAAGCTTCAAAGATCTTATAACGTCAAATCAGCTGTAATTATAATAAAGAAAGACTTCGTCATGGTGCAGTCTAAGTTTTTGGTACTCTTCAATGTCATTTGTATGTATGGGGACAAGCTCACATTTTGCAGACAAATATTTACGGACTTCGATGGAATTGGACAAGGACGGTTAGCAATAACGGTAACCTCAATGGTTCATTTTTCCACCACATCCCAATAACGTAGTCATATACGAAGATACTATGGTATACTTACTTACCTGATCCAAGTGCAGTCCAGTAAACGGACTAACACACAGAATACTCAACAAGTGTACATTTGTTCGATATTCATCATTATATTGCAATTCCCAGCATGCAATCACATTTACCAGTATCTCCTTACATTTGGGTAGCTGTCTTCTAACATGGAACAGACAGTAATTGCACATCTCCACTTTTTTTTATTGTTATCTTCAACATTTGGTAGTTCCAGCAAATATAATATTGAAACTATATCTTATTCATGATTGCACATCTTACTGGTTCTTTCTCAAACTATCTTTGAAATGTTTGGATCCAATATTTATAGTACATGCTAAACCCATAACTTGCAAAACTACCCTAGTTCCTAAAATTCGCTATAAGTGATCTCAATTTATAAGATAATACACTTAAATAGCCCTACAGGTCCAGAAGTATATCTCATATATTGAGAACTATCCACGCGCAATTCATGAATTTTATCTCTATACACAAACAAAGAAGCCAATATGTAGCAAATAAATCAAAGAAAAGGAGAAGTTGTCAACTAACCAGAAAAGGCACTGCCAAATTGACGTTCTACCCCTTCCACAGCTGCAGCAATAGCACTACCTTGTTCAGCAGCTTTCTCCATTCTAGAGATCGCATCATAAAGACACTTCGTGATATCCAGTAGGGCTATTACTTCACCATTTTCAACAACAGGTAGATGGCGAAATTTCCCTATTTAAGAATAAAGAACACTCAATAAAAAATGGAGCATAAATGAGTAGTCCAAGAGGTTGTTTGGCTAAACAGTTTCTGTGAACTTATAAGTCAACAACTTACAGATCATACTTCGCAGTTGTTCACTTTATAGGTGTAAGAAATCTTTTCGATGAAATATGAGTATAATGACATAAATTAATCATACTTAAATCTTTTCTTGGAATGCATGTAGTACTTACAATGTTTTGGTGCTATTTAATTGGTAAACATCATAAAAAAACTACCGCTTTGGTACTTCTCCAACAATAGTCTTTTTGAGCTATTTAGCCCTTTTTTTGAGTGTTACTTATAAGGGTTTGTTTTAACAAACGTGTTAAAAGTGGACTTTGGAACTTAAAAGGCAACCTTGACCCAAAAAACGTTTAGCCAGCTACCCTTTTGTAAGTGCTGGTAATTATTTCATTAAAGTTCACTTATAAGCTCCAAATAGCGGATTAGCATGTTCTTCAAGTGGTTCAACTTGCAAGGTGTTAAAACTCCTTCTATTAATCTTTACGGTTAGCTTTTCTAAGGTAGATTGTGTCTTGGTTTTTTAAAAAGCAAATCTTTGATATGACCTTCAACTTTAAAGTTCATTTTAATAAAAACATATATAATGAGCATGCAAGCTTCAGTAAAAATATCAGTAATCGCTTTAACTTAAATACATGTCTATTTCGGAATTTCCTATCGAGTCAAAGGTTTTATGTTCTATGGCACTTAGATACAACAAAATAAATAAATAAAGGCTCGTGTAACCTAAAATTGTTACATGTTCTGAAGTAATAGATAGTGTTTTCGCTTCACTCATGGGTCAATTCGAAAACAACCTCTATGTTATCACTAGGATAAGGTTGCATGCTAACCAACCCCCCTACCCGGCTTAGGTGAGAGAATCATCAGAGGCATTGGGGCATGATAGTGCAATGCCGTCGATGCTTCAACTTAAATTTCTGTTTCTGGTCTATAGCTGGTATAACTTAAATTTCTGTTTTTGCTCGCCATGAGTTCACTCACATTAAACAATGATGAATACAAACGACACCAATACTCAGTATAGAACATGAAATCTAGATAAACGAACCTTGTACCATTTTCTGAAGTGCTTCAATTGCCAAGCTATCTGATGTTACGAAAATTGGATTCCTTGTCATAATTTTAGAAATGACTGTCTGGTCTGGCCTTAATTCCTCTGCTATCACCCTTGTTGCAATATCCTGTAGAGAAACATATACATAGACATTACTACATAGACTAATGAAAACTTTTTTCTTTATCATGTATCTCTTTCTCCACTTCCTAAAGACACTAATTCTTGTGAAATAGCGTTATAGAAACAAAATAATTTCGGCAAGGTTAAGCAGTAGGCACAACTATTGTACACCAGTCAGCTCAATCAGGAAGCAGATAACTAACATTTTCAACTATGAAGTCACCTTGTCAGTGACTATGCCAGAAAGTAAGCCAGTAGCATCTATCAACAGAACAGCATCAACACGCCGCATTGCCATCCTGCGACAGGCTTCAAAAACAGTTGTCCCTTCAGGAATTGTTAGTGCCTTGGACAGCCTCAGCTTTTTTACTGTCCTCTCCGCTATAACAGACCTAACAACAGCGTTCAAGATAAATTAACAAACTATATATACTACTATAACTCAAGTTGACTAACAAATCAAATCTAGAACTATGCAGTGGAATATGATTATCAGAATCCACCCTTCACTTGTACTTTTTTTTGCTCAAGTTTTTTTTACGGTAACAACTTATTCAAGTTGATCGTCTGGAAAAAACTCCAGGTTGTTCATGGACAACTGAAGATCATCACTGACTTATGAAGGGACTGCATGGTCTTTAGTAGATCATGAGAAACCACTTTATGGGTGTTATTTACCTCATATTTATCTGGTATTACCTTATGTCTTTATGGCATCAAGTCAAATAAAGCTAGTTTGACAGTTGATGAATACATGCCATTCATCACAGAAACTCATAACGAAAACAGGGAAAAGATTGTTATGCTAACAGGGTTTGTAGCCCCTTCACTAGTTCAGCGTCTATATATTAAGCATAAACAAGACAATTTTTCGGACCACAACACGATCAATCTAGTACAAGCATCTTCGCTTATAATTGCACGGTAAGAAGAAAAAAAAAACCTCCATTTCAAAAGAATAGTCTAGCTATGGATTTTTGTAGTTGATTTTCAATAAATTGTAGTATAATATTTTACGAAATATGGAAAAAGATAGTATTTTCAACATACTTCAACATTAATATGTTTGCTTGAAATCAAAGTTAGGTGTGTGAGTGGAGTGTCAAGTAAGGTCACAAACTTTCGTTAATTTTGGTCATTGAAAATCAAACTAGCAAGCTTTTAGGGATGGAATGATGGACTGATGGAGGGAAACAACGAGCTTATGATGAAAATTTGCAAGGAAGATTGCAAATTCACCACAAATTAGAAAAACTTCCAACAAAAATAGCATTGTTCTCCTCTGCCCTCAACTCAATAACCGACTTTGCATAATCATCATTCCACTCAAGTGCTCAACCAATTCCAGATACGACTGCCCCTCACCCGGGCACCCAACTAACCTTAAACACTCTGGATACCTAGGGACTAAATTAACCAAAAAGTCATCAGGAAACCCAAACTCCCTCTTCACCTCCAACGACTTATCAGAACTAACAACCTTATTCCCCGACATCATCAACAATCTACACAATTTCCACACGATCAACCTCTCTTTCTTCTTATAAACCAAATCCCTCTCTTCCAAGTACCTCCTAAGCCTTTCACTAGGCCCAATAAACGGTACCAAATTCGATTTTGGTCTGATTCGACCATTATAAATATCAAACAAACCCCGCATTTCTCGACAAGAACACGTCAATAGTCCAATGTAACCCCATTCGTTTTTGACGTTTTTCCAGATATCTAGCACAAATAAACTGACCAGGTTCATTAAGCACTATGTTTCCATGACAAAGATAGCCCAATATATATGCACGTTCACATGATATAGGTGAATTCTATAGATACAAGTATACCACTGAGGTCTTTTTGTCCAAATAGGTAATATAAGCAATCGTAAAAAAAAAAATCAACAAGCAAGCGACATAAATTTTGAGACAAACTCACCCTTCATACTTCTACATTCTACAAAATTTAAATATAATTTAAAGCAACTATATTTGATCTCAATGCCGTAGATACAAAAAAAAAAAAAAAAAAAAAAAAAAAAAAAAAGTACAATTTCTGCTAGTTTTGAGCGGAAAAAATGCTAAGAAGTGCCATTTGTGCAAATTTATCCATGAGACAAAAAGACATGAAGAAATTTGGAAAATCTAAAGTTAACAGACCATAGTTAATTTCAACTGTTCAACACAATACTGTCCTTATATACAAGATAACTTCATGTCCTAAGAGTCAAAGATTTTATCTTTTCGAACTCTTTAATATAATTGAATAAATCAAAATGGCCGTGACCCTACATATGCTTCTTCATCTTTTGTGAAGTAGTAACTTATTGTTTCATTCCACTCTTTTAAGTCAATTACGAACCAACCTCCAGTTAATCTCCCTCTTATAACAGGGAAAAACACATGCACTATCCGACCCCCCCCCCCCTCGCCTACTAGAGCCACAGCCATCTTGATGTACACAAGATAACAACGCATTACAATATATAATACATTCCTCACTCTACCGCTAAAAATATCGTAGAGTTTGCTTTCTCAACAATCAAAATTAACAGCTTCGATGTCTTAATTGACTCACAAAACTTCCATTTGAATCAAAATAATAATGCTAATAGGAAAATCAGGATGCAAATACTATAATTTGACAAACTTTCACAAAATATCATACAACATAATATAATAAATTAAGTTCGAAACTTAAATAGTCAACACATAAAAACAATAAACTCGATAACGGTTTAAGGATGTTTGGCGTTGAATTTGCGTTACTTCTCAAGTCAAACGCTTTTCACACTCCAATAAAACATTCTAATTCTCGTGTAAAAATGGATGAAAATACTATAAGAGATGCTTACGATTTAGCGACACCGGCTCCGCCACCAGTAGAACCATTATTGGCGGCGGCGGCAGCGGTGGCGGCGAAGTCTGGTGTTGAATTTTTCCTGGCCGTTGACTGATTCTGATTCCGTTTCACACCGTTCCTTCTTGCTGAAGCTTCTCCACTCATTTTTTAATTAATTAAAATAAAAAGAAATTAGTTTTTCTGTTCTCGAGTTGTTTGAGTATTTTGGTGGCTCTCAAAATGATAACAACAAGATGAAGTCGGAACATAGACCAGGTGAAAGAGTGGAGTTGTCTTTATACACACGCACAAATATTGTTTCGAGTAAAATGACTCTCCCCTGCCCCCCCCCCCCCCCCCCCCCCCCCATTAAATAATTTTTGTCGTTTTTTTATATGACGCTCTAGATATTTGTGTAAATGACTTCATTCATCACTCACGTTTGTTAAAAAATACCAGCCGATCATCTAGTATGACTTTATATACTAGTTAGAGGTGCCCGTCTAATGACGGACATGTATTTATCTGACATTATGACTAACTAATTATAATATCTTTAGAAATACGAAATTATACACATCCTAAATATCATAGAGTTAATACGATGGCTGAACTGGAAATACGCATAGATGATAAGATGCGAAAATAATATTTACATAGATAAGTGTCCTTGGCAATCCTGATAAGGCATAAAAGTATTAGTTGGTTATACAAAAGTCGGAGTTTATCCATGGATGTTCTTACAAAAAGTTAATGATAAGGTAGGTAAACACATTGGATCTTTTCATGCATTCCTTTCTGTAGTATTGTCCTTGCTGCTTTGACCTGGATTGATAGCATTCTCTCTGGTCTGGAATAGTCTTTTTCTTGGAGAACCTAATGAAACATGAAAAGTTATTAAAGGTACATGAATAAGTTTTTTGAATGTAGTGATTAGTGCCTAAGTTTTTGTACCTACAGTAAGATTGATTCCTTCCATTTGCCGCTTTAGTGGTGACAAGGAATTATGTGGACTATCTGCAACGTACTCTTTCTGAAGAGAGTCAACTATGGTTCCTTTGTTCTTAGCACATGTCATGTGTACTTCTGCAGAGCCATTATCCTCATAATAAGCTATAAGGAGCATCTTCCTTTGATTATCATTTGTTTCTCCAAAAGTGCGGCGCACCAAAATTTGAAACATCTTGCCTTCAAGTTTTGCCTTTACACTATCAAGATTATAGTCTTCACCCTGTATTTTGGTAAAGTTATTATATGAATTTCGATATTGCGTTGATGTGTTCACTTTATATATAAGACGTTGCAGATTCATTTGGCATAAGAAGGAGTACCAGTGAGAAGATGCCTGAAATTTGAGATCCTGTAGTATGAAGAATGTGTTCAGCAACAACATCAAAAACAATAACTATAATCTCAGTATGTTGGTCATGTATTACCATCAACACATAAGGCCTGAATTGAAATATTATTAGATGATATAAAAAACGGATATTGAATGTATTAGCTCGAAATAAGATTGAAGACATAATTACCTAGTTGTAGCGACAACATTTTCCTGGCACCCTAGGCAAGTGTAGTTATCACCTTCTTTATTAGCACTTATTTTTGAACGACAGTTGCTGCATTCAAAGTAGAAAAACTTCTGAAGATGGCCCCTGAACCAATATTCACCTGGGGCTGTTACAACGGATAGTTCTTCTACGGTGTATAGTTTTAGCGTCCCTTCTGTAATAAGTTCTCTTGATATCGACAGTGATTTATCTACAAGAATTTCTTCTAGTTCACTTTCTGAGTTAGATTCAATCCTGTTATGTTGAGTATGAACTTAGCATGTTTGGCCAAAGACTATTACCTGAGTACTGTTAGGTAAAAATTTCGTCTGTATCTTACCATTCTTTCAATTCGGCAGCAAGCTTTAATGGTGGATTGATGGTGAAGGAAGAGCAATTCTTTGTTGATAAAGCAGTTCCTAAGTGATGTTGCAATAAGAATTAATGTAAATGAATTTGATGTGAATTTGTTATGCAATGAATATGTAGATTAGATTAACTAGTAAGAGATACACTTTTGTATGTAGACAAATTAAGGCGCTTTGCTACTACAATTGCGAATGACTGGGCAGCTTCCATTAGTAATGGCCCTCGACTTTCAACCATTTCTCCCCACAAAGTAACACAAATAGGTATTTTCTTGCAATTTAGTAATCAACTGAAACTAAAAGATATTTATTTTAATTAAAGTTTAGTTCATTTAAGTTTAAACTTACTCAGCGTTTATTAGTGTGAAGCGGTGGGCCTTTTTTGAACCATATTGGGTAGACACCACATCAGGAGTTTCAAATGCTACAATTGCACCTATGATATCTGAGGTTTCAAAGAAAAAGGACTGTTATGCTGTATTTATCTATGTGAGGAGAATAATTTTCTCATGTAGAAATGCTTGTATTAAAATCGAGTGCTATGTATTAAAATTAGTTATTGGGCTCGGTTACTCAATTGGTCCGTCTTGACTTCCCATCGGTTATTTCACTTTCTAAATTGATACTAGACTAGATTCACTAAACTTTCTAAAAAGGTTTTGGTTGACCTCTTCTTCTTCAGGTCAAGCATGGCAGTAATGGAGAGAAATAGGCGCTTCTCTTTCGATTCCTTGCAGTTGGAGTGCAATTGGTTGGTTGCTCGTTGGCTGCTTGGTCATTGGCAAGATAAGTTTATTCCATACTTTCGAATTTATAGATACTGTACTAGATTATTATAGTAGATCTGTTGTTTATTCCATACTTTCGAATTTATAGATACTGTACTAGATTATTATAGTAGATCTGTTTACTAGAATTTATGAGGAGAATTATTATAGTAGATCAGTTAACTAGAATTATAGTTAAAAAATTATAATTAAAAAGGTTCATTGTTACACCATTAATATTCATTTGTTTTGATTATGGCAAGCTCTTTGAATTGAATATGGTAAGCTGGTGTATCTGCTGTTGCATCATAATTGAGTTAGAAATTTCGTTTATAATGTGTAGTTATTTACACTAGATTTGGGATACTAATACGTCCTCGGAATCAATAATAAAGAAAATTTTTTAATTTTATTATTTTATTTTCTTTTGTTAAAATTTGCTTGGCTCTTGTTGAAGTTACTGTGTATATGATTTGACAGTCATCAGATTTGGCAGAGATTTTTTTGGCTAAATGTCTCCCAATAGGTTATTAGGTTATGAAAGTATCTAGATTGTGAGGGGTAATTTCGTCATCCAATAGAGCTAAATTTGTCTTTTCTGTATGCCTCACCCTTGTCTACAGTGTTGCTGATATGTTTTCATTAGGCTTACACTATTTTACACCTTTAATAGCTATTTTTTTGAAATGCTCTTTTGGTCACAAGAACTAAATTAGTTCATTGCTCACTATCCAGGAGTCAAGGTAATGCACTTTGGGAACAAAACAGGATCATATGTTATAATCATTGTATTCATTGTGTGGATTAAGATTAAACTTCTTCAGTTCATGTGAAGAAATTACAGTGTTCACTTAACAAGGCATTCCTAAACACAGTGCATTCCTAATGTGTCTATTTGTTTTGATGAAAGTAAAAATCTTAGTCTAACTATGTATAACTATATTAGTCTCTTCTCTTCATGATCCACCAAGTACATTGATATGTTGTCTTCATGTTGGCCATTCTCGATATAATTTCGCTGCCTTGATTAACTTACTTTATGATTGATATCTTAATCAATAAAATGTCATTACAATATACTTACTTTATGATAGATGTCCTAATGAAGATCTTCTCATGTAGTTTTCCAGATTTCACTATATTCATTGTATCTAATTTAGTTTATGTTCTATAAGAAGTTAGTATTTCTTTAACTTGTATATAATTTAGTTACTGTTATGCACAAAGTAAGTAGTTTCCTTTTATCACATTTGCTTAATTTACATTCTGCTATATGTATTAATGAAGAGGTTGATGTTCTTATTCCAGCATTTCATTTCAGATGATTGATTAAATTACTTTGTGGTTGATATATTATTTATGAGCTTCTAATGCTAATGACCTTCTTTCCATTTCTGCATGTGATTACGGGATGTTACTTATGCTAAAATACAGTCAAGCTAATTACTGTAAAGGTTTGCGCGTACCCTATTTTTCTAAGGAAGCAAGAAAAGGTGATCTCTTGCCTCTGCTTATGCTTGTTTTTTATTTTTCTGGTTCTGTAATTGTAATGGATAACTCTTTTCTGTTTTTCTATACATTCTAAAAAAATTGCCTCTATGTAAATATAATGTAGAGCATAGTAAATATAACTTAATTCCGCTGATATTCCTCAAAAGTTACACCTACATAAGGTGTTAGATTCCCATGTTATAGATCTATTGAGAGAACGACATATGTGTTCTCTGGGAATCAGCAAAAGGGGTAAGGACTTAACTAAGCCCAAGCACAACCAAAAGATCTACCGAATCACTGAAAACAAACACCATATGTGTTTGAGCGGTAGCAGCTAAAAGGATTACGATAGATAACTTAATTAATACCCTACCATAAGCAGCATGATACTTAAAATACGATACTATAATATAGACATGCACGTAAACTGATTTAGAGAAGTTTGTAATATGTCATTGACCACCCATAGAGCACTTCAGCATTCCCAAATCCTATAACGACCATCTCCAGCTCCCCTTCGTCGTTTAGGAAAAAAAACAGTTTGAATCCAATAGCCAGCTCACAGTTTTGGACTAAATCCATGCAGGACCACTGAAAAAACCCAGCACAGCCGCAACGTTCTGAAACACTATTTCACCGCATCGAATATTAATAGTAGTGCTCGAACGTAAGATCAGATGATGGGTTATATTAAGTGGTATCTCCTGCAAAATACAATTACCAATATTAGATGACCATCAGTTAACATAATGCATGTGATGAAATCAAAATTAAAAGGATCCTTACTGACCAAAGCCAATTCACTACCAGGTTTGAACACACACATACCAGAAGTAGAGCCAAATAAATAACTCATATATGCAGGAAAGTAACTTGTTATATATGGGTTGTGTAGATCAACGGCAGCTAGGTCATTAGGAAGATTAGTTTCACTTAATAGCTCTGAGTCCACATCTAAAGGATCCATAATATTTGCCCAAATATGGTTCATCCCAATACCTTTCTTGAACCTAAGCACAGAAATAGTGTTTCCTCCGGAGAATGAAGCAAGTAGAATGTTACCAGTTACGAGATGTACCTCCCTTACAACATCACTCCAACCAGAGCGTAATTCACGCTTGTTCACAGTCACTATAAAGCTGGCGCCTCCATACCTTACATTGATGAGCCCAGAACCTTGTAGATCTAATGGACCTATGAAGGTGTCCGGTAGTCTCTGCAATTAAAAGAAGCAAACAAGAATTGTTAGTAAGGAGGAGAAATTATGTAAGGAGGAAAAATTATTGTTTCCTTAGCAGATTGTAGTGTCTGGCATAAACATACCGTCCTATAGCCAGCGCAAAAATCTATAGTAAAATAACAAGTACCACCTACATAAGAAAAACAGCATGGGTTAAAACACTTGAATTGAAATAATAAAAACATAATGCTCATCAGGGATGAACTTCAAATGAAGTCCTAAAATCAAATGCCTTATGAGGCAGGAGAAAGAAATCTGATTGAAAGCTATTCCTTACTTCCAACTATCATTCTTCCTATCTATATTCTTAGTGCTTCCTTTTTGAGTAATTTGTTGAGATCAAGTGCAGTATACCTGCCCTTTTATAGCTAAATCAGGCATCAATGTTACATTAATTTGAAATGACTAGCAACCATAAACTACAAATAGGGGTGCTTTACATGCAGCCAATGCTTGTATAGACTTGCCTTAAGTGGTTTACATTTAATACATGGAAACTTATACTACATAGTTAACAATAAATATGTTGTATTAGCTATTGCAGGAATAGTGCACACCTACAAATGGCACAAGCTTACAAGCTTATCCCTCAGATAAATAACACAACAAGGAACTGGACATCAAGGGTGACCATAACCGAGGACATTCCATCCATGAATTGCATGAACGGCTCCAAATTGAAGAGATATATCCTGACAGACAACGAGGTACATTCATCATTTGCCATATTAATAGAAAGTATTTTCAAATAAACAGCATAGGTTGATGATATTAATATATATACATATATTATTGGTCCAGGGAAATAATGTCATAGCAACCATCTTTGATCCACATGTAGCAGTGTTGGTAGAAATACTGCACCAGTTTCACATCTATGACATATCCAACACAAAAGTCAAGCCAGTTGATTCTCAGTTTAAAATCCTCCCCAATCCATATCAATGGATTTTGCAAAAGGATACTTTAATACGGCCAGCACCACAAGGTACTCCAAACTTGAGGTATTTCTTGGATAGCCTAACACCATTCAGTGTCATTGCCAAAACAAGGCAGACAACATCAAACACTTTTGGTGAGTAGATGTAATTACTTAATTTCAATTACATAACAAAAAGTGCCTAGACTAATGCAGAACAAAATTCATACTGCTTCATATGCTATATATCATGGGTGCGATTGTTGCATATGAAAACCCTGACGTTGTCACAACTCAATCCGGTTCAAAGACTGTACAACGTTTTACTTTTATAGACACGGAGTAAGTTATTAATATTAACTAATCTTGTCTTATTACTTCTAATATTGACTGTCTTTAAATACTCGTTTCATCTTAGGCAAATACCTCTCTGTGTTACTTTGTGGGGTGAAATGGTTGAAACCCAAGGACCTATTCTACTTGATGCAGCCAAATCACTGTCAATTGTTGTTGCAAAGCGTTTAAGTTTATCAACTTACAAAGGTGAGTAGTACATACATTTATATTCATGATAAATAAAGCCTTCATATAAATTACTTCATTGCTCAACCCCTTATTAGGCACTTGTCTGTCTACCAAAAACTGTTCTTCATTCACGGTTGATCCACCGATTGAGCTTGCGGGAACGTTAAAAAAATGGTATGATTTATTTCAAATAGCCAATAGCACATATTAGATATATTTATCCTGTTACCAATAAATTTAAGCGACCGTGTAATAAACTAACAGGATTCGAACAAGGACAGAGTCAGATCTGGAGGAGCTGCTTGTCGATAAATCCTTGAAAATATCTAGGGAACTTGTACTGCAAGGAGATTTAAAAGTACTTTCTTTAGGAGAGCTCAAGCAAGTCTCTACAGCTGGTGAATATTGGGTGAAGGGACATCTTCAAATATCAGATGAATATCAGAAGCTATTCTACTTTGAATGCAGTAACTGTCGTTCGAAAATAAGTGCGAATGAAGAAAATACTGAGTACAATTGCCTAGATTGCCACGAGACTGTCACGGCGAAAGCTAAGTATTCATTATTCTAATAATATTACAAATGGAATATCATTACAAAATAATGACACAGCTTTATAATGTTGTTTAACATTAGGTCATATGTTTTGATGTCGATCTATGATCAAAGTAATGAAAATAAGATAATTGCTTTTGATGACGTTGCCGAATGCATTCTTCAGACAACAGCTACTCAACTAGCAAAGCTGTATTCAATGGTAATGTTTTACCTGATCATTCACTTTTACAAATGAGAAAAAATAGCTAAATATACAAACGTTCTGAATACTTATGCAAGTGTTTTGAAAATTTCCAGGGGCAACAATACGATCTTGCAACCATCAAAACTGAATTCGAAGGAAGGCTCTTTCAAGTGTTGGTACGCCGAACATTTGCAGGAACTGATGATGCTCAGAAAAAAATGATTCTTGTTGCATACTATGAAGATGGCGACTGCAACGAAATTGACACCTCAAATAGCCGAGACAAGGACAGCATGACTGGATCTCCTACTCGAGGAAAATCTATAGATACTTCGCAGTCATCTTTATCCCCACTGAAAAGACAAAAGCGTGAAATCAATATCGGTGGTGGTACGCAAAATTACAATTAATCAAATAGTCATATATCAATATGCCATTAAATGACCTTATTATTTATTTTTTAACTGAAAAACATGTTCTCTTTGACCAGGTAGTCCAAAAAAAAGGTTGTTTAAGATCAACCCGAGCATTGCTACTGGGAGTGAAAGCAGTGTAGATGAAACGGACACAACCAGTCCATCAGCAAGTTAACAACATAATTTCCATTATGCTAATGTTTTGTACTACAACTATATCTCAATGCACTATCAACAAGCATTGTAGTGGCTAATTTCTTATGAAGAACTCTCTACTTTTGTAGACCCGAACTAAACTTAACGTCATGTAAAATTTATAAGGCTTTTATCTATATAAAAACCTCTTTTGGATTTAGTTAGTCCTACCATATAAGAAAAACCTGCCTGTCGTTAGACGGGCACCCGGTAACTAGTATATATATTAAGGTACAACATAAACTACTGGCTAAATGCATAAAATATGTCTTAGAGATAGACATTCAATGTTTCTCAACACATTATAAACAAATATCATTCATACAATAGACAGGATCTGCAATAATGGTGTTACAAGCACAACAGTTATTAATTGTGAAATGGTTCATTTTTAGTTGTAAAACAGGAAAAGGTGTCTTAAATAAATGAGGCCCTGGCATGGGATAATCAGACAGTTCGGTGTTAGTTGGGAAATATCTTACCAAATCAACATAGCATTTAAGCCACTTCCATCTATAAAAGGGCAGTATCTCCTGCTAGTTTTTATTAGTTCCATCAGAAAAAAATATTGAGCAACATGATTATTGGAAGTAAGTAATAGATTTGTCTGTTCTTCTTTTTTTTTTTCTTGTTGTTCTAAAGCCAGTACTTGTCCATACTTTATATTGTTTTTTACATCTTTATAATTATTCCTAATCTCATTCTGAAGGTGGTTGTTGCTACTTCACTATTAGTTACTATAATGGCTACAGATCGGTGTGGGGTTTCTTTCTTCCATTGATGAATTATTTTCAAGAAATGGTCATGAAAATGTGTGTCTAATACTTACTTCTCTTAATTCTTAATTCCAGAAATTACCTGACATATTTATTGGAACCCTGAATTTACAAGGAAATGGTGCCGTTACCGTAAGGTATGGTGGGGGAAGACATTTGTCGTTACCGTCATCAGAAAGGAGCTACGTTTTGGCTGGAAAAGGTTTGTTAGGGAAGCACATTTAGTGACGGGGAATATTTTACTTGCTTCTTACTGTGGGGGGGAAACAATTTTTCCGTTAAGGTTTAAGAAGAAAGTAGGAGTCAGATCTATTTGGGAGAATGTTTTAGATAGCTATGATGTCGATTCAAATTTGGTTTGTGAATCAAATCTCCCCGCACATATGAGTCAGTTGACCTATCGAATTCATATGTAATTGCATATTATCCAACATACATGTCATACCTCCTTGGTGCTACAAGTGGTGTTTGTGTGTTCAAACCAGGGAATGAAGTAGCTATAGTAAGTATATTATCTTACTGATCTTGATTTTTGTTATATGAAGTATTATCAATACATTATACATACACATTAATCTGGGGTAATGATATTATGCAGCCAATACCAGCCAATCTAGCACATAACTGTTGGTATTTTATACATGTTTTGCATATCAAATTATACAAAAACGTATAAACGATCGAATACAAAGTTCTAAATTCACATTTAACTACGAGTTTTGAGTATACCTCTTCGAGCGTGATCGAGTGCGTAGCGGAAGAGCAACGTCCGTTCCTCTCTCTAGTTAGTCCACACCAATGCGTGATTGATTCCTCCCTTGAAGCAACTAGAGCTTGAAGCGTATATGTCAAGAATGAACCAAGAGAAAAACGATTTCTTCTCTTGGTTTGTGTGTATATTTTCGGCCAAAAACTAGAGGAAGGAGGGAGTATTTTTCTTTTTCTGTTTTTTTTCCTTGTCTTACAAAGTGTACAAAAAGGATGAAAAACATTGTCATCAAATGTGGTCTTAATATGGTGTTAATCACATTAACATCCATATGTAACCTCCCCCTTTTTCAAGCTCCCATTCAAGACTAGCATTAGTGCATTTGAATTCAAAAAGTCAAATGCATTCTTATGCATCATTTTTGGACGGTTAATGGGGTGGAAATTCCACTTTGGAATTTCCTCCCCTTTATTCTTTGACGTTTACACTTTTAACCCGGAAGTTTCAATCGTATTGAAAATCAAGCGCATTGTTTGTGTGTGACCTTCTAGGATCGAAATAACATTAGTCATATGTTAATAAAATATCGACAAGTATTTTACTATCATATAAATCATGAGCGGGTCCTAGTAAAACCATCAAGACCCCTAATGTATTTCGAATTCATTCCCAGCTCGTATATTATTGTCAAACAAATAATATACGTATGAACTTAACCTTAAATAAGTAATCACTTCGAACAATCAAATTGTTCAATGGACACTAATTATGACGTGTCAAACATCTCATAATTCCAACACTCCCACTTGCCCTTGGACGATTACTTGTGAAGTGATTCTTTCGCATCGCGATTCTCACAGTCAAGCTATGGTAAGATATGTGTCACCATACTCTTGCACCTGTACTGTCTCGGATACATAGAATTAATGTGATACCCAGTACTGCTACTGGAGATGGCCATCTTAATCACCATTAATCTACCGAGATTTTATGAATCAATCGACATAATTGATTTGTGCGAATCCCCTCTGATGTACAACCAATGTACCAACATGTTCCAAGTATGCCCAACATATGCCTTTATAGCCTCCCTTCTACAGGAGACGATTTACATAGTCAAGACACGCAAGTCTCATGCTAACGCATTCCTGCCATACAGGTCTAAGAATCACCATTTAACATAAGTTCGATGAGAAACACTTAGGACACAGATATGTCATCTTCTAAGTTCTCATGGCGGTCGAATCCAGTATCATAGCTTGGACTAGTTCCAAGATATATACCCATGTACATGACTAGAGTACACTTACTCCCTTTTTTGTCTAAGAAACGTGACCAAGACAATCATGTGCATGCTGATCATTACAATGTTCGATTCCAATCAGTGAACATTTGATCAGAGATAAGTTATCCCCTTGCTTCTAGGCTTAGTAGAGGGTTTCTCATTTGGGATCCTCAACCCCAAAGACCTCTCTAGAAGCCATGGATAACAATGGAATCAAAATAAAGATATATGTATGAAAGACAGTAAAACTGAAAATAAACATACATATATTTGAATCAATTATTCAACATAATCTTATCAGGACTAAACTATGACAAAATACAGACAATACAGCTCCCACTAAACCTAACGCCATTCAAGCATATATCTAAGTCCTGCACCAGATACGTGCTTGTCATGTTTGCTCTGAGGCAAAGGTTTGGTCAATGGGTCGGCCAGGTTATCGTCTGTATGTATCTTGCATACACTCACATCGCCTCGTTCCGTGATGTCACGAATGATGTGATACTTTCTGAGCACATGCTTGGAGCGGTGATGTGATCTTGGTTCCTTGGCTTGAGCAATTGCACCAGTGTTATCACAGTATAACACTACTGGCTCGTCAATGCTAGGTACAACACCAAGCTCACTCACAAACTTCTTGATCCAGCATGCTTCCTTTGCAGCTTCAGATGCTGCAACATATTCTGCCTCTGTCGTAGAATCAGCCACAGTGCCTTGCTTGCTACTGCACCAAGACACTGCGCCACCATTGATGCAAAACACATAACCAGACTGAGATCTAGAATCATCTTTGTCGGTTTGAAAGCTCGCATCGGTGTAGCCTACAACCTGTAACTCTTTATCTCCCCCATAGACAAGACACATGTCATTAGTATTTCTCAAATACTTAAGAACGGCCTTTACGGCCTTCCAGTGCTCTTGTCCTGGACACGATTGATAACGACTTGTTACACTCAAAGCGTAAGAAACGTCAGGTCGTGTACAAAGCATGGCATACATGATAGATCCTATGGCTGAGGCATAAGGGATCTTGTTCATCTTCTCTATTTCGATGCTGTCTGTGGGACTGTCAGCACGACTAATAGAAATGCCATGTCTCATAGGGAGATTACCTTTCTTGGAATTTTCCATATGGAATCTAAGTAATACCTTATCAATATAAGTGTTTTGACTCAGTCCAATGAGTCTCTTAGATCGTTCCCTATGGATCTTAATTCCAAGAATGTACTGAGCCTCTCCTAGGTCTTTCATAGAGAAACATTTGCACAACCATGCCTTGACTGATTCAAGCATGGGTATGTCGTTTCCTATGAGAAGAATGTCGTCTACATATAGCACGACAAATGCAATGTTGCTCCCACTAACCTTCTTGTATACACAAGAATCTTCTTCACATCGAATGAATCCAAACTCTTTGATTGATTCATTGAAGCGAAGATTCCAACTCCTAGATGCTTGCTTCAGACCATAAATAGATCTTTGAAGTTTGCATACTTTCTTAGGCTCTTTCGAGCTTGTGAATCCAGGAGGTTGTGTCATGTACACATCCTCTTCTAGTTTCCCGTTAAGGAAAGCTGTCTTCACATCCATTTGCCAAATTTCATAATCGTAGTATGCGGCAATGGCTAAGATAATCCGAATGGATTTAAACTTAACGACTGGAGAAAAAGTTTCATCATAGTCGATACCATGAATCTGTTTGAAACCTTTAGCCACAAGTCGAGCCTTATAAACATGGACATTTCCATCTTTATCAAGCTTTCGTTTAAATACCCATTTGCATTCGATGGGTCTATCACCCCTCGGCAAATCAATCAATGTCCATACTTTATTATGGTACATTGATTCCATCTCGGATTGCATGGCTAGGAGCCATTCATCAGCATCAGGTTGTTTCATGGCTTCCTCATAAGTTGAGGGTTCCCCGCTTTCAATCAGGAAAAATTCCCCATACCATCTATCGGGTTCCTGACGGGACCTTTCGGATCTCCGAGGGATGTTTTGAGTATCAGCAGGCTCGTCTACGGTTTCCCGTGGATCGAGTTGAACCTCTTCTTCATAAGAAGGGTCCACCTCCTGAGGTGATTCAGCTAAGGTACTAGTACCTGCTACATCACCCTCTTGAACAATTTCAAGAGTCTCATTACTCTTATATCTCTTTGTAATGTATTCTTTCTCAAGGAAAGTTCCATTACGAGCCACGAAAATCTTATTTTCGGGTTTGAGATAAAAGTAATATCCCTTGGTTTCCTTAGGATAACCAATGAAGTAACACTTGTCGGATTTAGGTCCAAGCTTATCTTTGTTAACTTTCTTAACATAGGCCTCGGATCCCCAAATCCTCAAGTACCCTAGTTTGGGAAGAGTCCCAAACCACATCTCATGTGGGGTCTTAGGTGCTGATTTGGTTGGACATTTGTTTAGTGTGGAAGCGGCAGTTTCCAATGCATAACCCCAAAAACTAGTTGGGAGTTCTGATGTGCTCATCATTGATCGAACCATATCTAATAAGGTTCGATTTCTCCTTTCGGAGACACCATTGTGTTGTGGTGTACCAGCAGGTGTGAGTTGTGATACAATACCACATTCTCTTAGGTGTTGCAAGAAGTCATGGCTCAAGTATTCTCCTCCCCTGTCGGAGCGAAGAATCTTGATTGTCCTGCCGAGTTGGTTTTCTACTTCTTTCTGAAATTCTTTGAACTTTTCAAAGGCTTCACTCTTATGTTTCAACAGATATACGTAACCATATCTGCTGAAGTCATCGGTGAAGGTAATGAAGTATGGAAAACCTCCTCTAGCGGGCGTGTTCATTGGGCCACATATATCAGTATGTATGATTCCCAATAAATCACTTGCCCTTTCACTCGTACCAGTGAAAGGTGACTTGGTCATCTTTCCTAAAAGACATGACTCGCATTTGTCATAAGATTCAAAACCAGATGACGTAAGAATTCCATTGTCATGGAGCTCTTTAATGCGTTTGTCACTTATATGACCGAGTCTGCAATGCCATAAGTATGTCGGGTTCAAGTCATTGGGCTTGTTCCTTTTCATACTGATGTTATAAGTTTCTACACTTGTTTCCAAGATATAGAGACCACTCTGCAGGGATGCAGTACAATAAACATTTCCATTTTTAGAGATAAAACAACCACTTTTATCAATAGTAACGGAAAAAACCATCCAAATTTAATAAGGAAATTGATATAATGTTCCTACATAAAGTAGGAACATAGAATACATTATTCAAAACAATACAATATCCAGATGGTAAATTTAAAGACAGTGTTCCTACAGCAAGAGCTACAACTTTTGCACCATTGCCTACTCGTAGGTCCACTTCATCCCTTGTGAGCTTCCTTCTATTCTGCAGGTGCTGCATATTTCGACAAATATGAGTACCACATCCAGTGTCTAACACCCAAGAATTAGAATCAGAAGGTAAATCAGTTATAACATGAATACCTGTTGGCGGAGTAGTAGTGGTCAAACCACTCTTCTTGTCTGCCAGGTACTTCTTGCAGTTTCTCTTCCAATGGCCAATTATTCCGCAATAATGACACTTGTCTTCCCTTTTGGCATCCTTCTTGGATGCCTTTTGAGTAGGAGCTGTTGCACGGGGGGCAACCTTAGTCTTGCCTTTGACACCTTTCTTCCTCTTGAACTGTTTCTTGTTCTGAATGGTCAGAATAGAGGAAGAAGTGCCTTTTGCCTTCTTAATGTTTTGTTCAGCATTGTTGATCATACCATGCAGTTCAGACAACGTCTTGTCATATTGGTGCATGTTAAAGTTCAACACAAAACCACTGAAGGAATCAGGCAGCGACCTAAGAATGATATCCACAGACATCTCCTTAGAGACGGGTGCCCCCAATGAGGCCAGTCTTTCGACCAGCCCTATCATCTTGATGACATGGGGACTTGCTGGCTGTCCATTGCCTAGCTTACAGTCAACAAGAGCACAAACAGTATCGTATCTCTCATTGCGTGCCTCCCGCTGGAACAAATTTTCCAGCTGGCGGTACATATCGTAAGCGTTGACCTCTTCGAATTGAATCTGAAGATTCGATTCCATGTTGGCCAACATTAAGCACTGGACATCTGTAGCATCATTCATGTGCTGTTCATAGACATAATACTCATTCTCATCGGTGGGAACGACCTCAGGAAGTTTGGTGGTGAGCACATAATCTGTTCTCTCAGACTTGAGAATAATTCTCAAGTTGCGAGCCCAGTCATGGAAATTAGCACCATTAAGTTTGCATTTCTCCAAAGCGGAGCGGAGAGACTTAGAGTTTTTATCGTTCGTAGACATGATAACTACAGCGGTAAAAGGCGAATAAATAACTCAGATAAGCATGTCATAGTGATAATTCAAAATATCAAAATATTTGAACTCATACAATGTGTTCATAATCCTACTAAAATACACAATGTATCCGAGAACTCAGATAATTAATAATCGAACGGCAGCACGCAACATTTCGACTACCAATCATGTGAATAGGTGAATGATCACCATTTATGCCGGGCATAATTCTCGGTGTCACCAAAAATCTTACAAGATTGCATTGGTGACAACTTTTGCCAACAGGCCCAAATCTGATTATGGGAATCACTGTTCAAGTAACCTGAGCCTACTGACGAAAGTCAGAATGAACAATCGAAGCCCGATTCTGAATCGGAAATCATTCGATTATTCCATCGGGATCAAGTCATAGGACATGTCATGTCTGCCAATCTGGCAGGTCCATGCATATGTATGTCTTATTCCGACTTTAGGGTCAGGTATGGCAAATTACTTGACTTAAGGTAGGATTAGTTATAAATATATAATCATGATCATACATGCATATATACATTCACTCAAGCAAGAATATATATCATACGAGCATGAAAATTAAGAATTATAACGCAAATAAATGGGATTAGTGATATGATCTAAAAACCGAAAAGAAAACTAGACTTAATTCTAAACTAAGTCTTCAGTCCTCCTTCAGTTCCTTCGGTGGCTTCGTCTTCTATTGATTACAATCACACGTGGTGATAAATAATTGACACGCAGGTCAATGTAATAAATAATAAAATAAAAGTGACACAAGTCGTCATAAAATAGCACGCAGGCTATATTTCTTTTTGACACAAGTCGTCATATAAAAGACAGTACGCAGACTGTATTTCAAAAACCAGATCATATCACTTATCCCAACATTCATTCACAATGAAAATAAAACATCCAATATATCAAAATATATATAATACATGAATTAAGTCAATTAAAACATGTAAGGATGTCAAATAAGGTACACACAATTATAACACATATATGTAATAAATTGTACATCAAATGTAACAACCAAATCAATAACTCATAGGTTTTACATAATTAATTAAGGCCTTTAATTTTAATTAATAAGCATTTAATATTATTTATAACCAATATAAATAAAATTAACAACTAATCATATTAGTGCTATTAATTAAAATATTGTAACATTAAAATCTAATCAAATTATCATACAAGTTATAATAATTTAATTAATTTTCTTCTGACAATCAAAAGTCAAAATACTAGAATAGCCAAAATATTCACAATAATTAATAAAACAAAATCCAAAACAATTTTAGGACCATTTTAATTATGTGAACAGTCGTGAACAGTGTTTCGTGAACAGTGAAATCGGAATCACTGTTCATCCGAAAAACACTGTTCATCCGAATAGTGTTCCGAACTTTTCGGATGAACACATGGCTATTCAAAAATCATTTTCGAGCACTTAATAAATCCAAATAAATCCAGAAAAATTACAGTAGACTCGAAAATCATTCTAGTATTTGATTTATATTTTTTCAGAATTTTAGAAAAATATATACAGCCGTTAAAACACTGTTCAACCGAATGGTATATCAAATCCGTTCGGGTGAACATATGACTGTTCAAATGTCAATTTCGAGCACTTAAGAAATCCAAAAAATTCCAGAAAAATTTCAGTAAACTCGAAATTGACTCTAATATTTTATTTATATTTTTCCAGAATTTTATAAAAATATATACAGCCTTTAAAACTGTTCAAACGAAGGGTATATCAAATCCGTTCGAATGAACATATGGCTGTTTCAAACATTTATTTCGAGCACTTAACAAATCGAAACAATTCCAGAAAAATTACAGTAAACTCGAAATTCAATGTACTGTTTGAATAATATTTTTCCAGAATTCTATAAAAATATATACAGCACTTAAAACTGTTCAAACGAAAGGTATATCAAATCCGTTCGGATGAACATATGGCTGTTTCAAACATTTATTTCGAGCACTTAACAAATCGAAACAATTCCAGAAAAATTACAGTGGTCTCGAAATTTTGTCTACTGTTCGAAACATATTTTTACAGAATTTTAGAAAAATATTTACAGGCCTTAACAATTACATAATTGCACAATACACATAATGCACAACAACCTTAATTGATGATATCAAAACATACACATATGATATTATAATTCATGAAATCAAATTTCAAGACATTTAAAGTGAATTAGAACATATGTACCGGGCTCATGATGCCACTGTTGGTATTTTATACATGTTTTGCATATCAAATTATACAAAAACGTATAAACGATCGAATACAAAGTTCTAAATTCACATTTAACTACGAGTTTCGAGTATACCTCTTCGAGCGTGATCGAGTGCGTAGCGGAAGAGCAACGTCCGTTCCTCTCTCTAGTTAGTCCACACCAATGCGTGATTGATTCCTCCCTTGAAGCAACTAGAGCTTGAAGCGTATATGTCAAGAATGAACCAAGAGAAAAACGATTTCTTCTCTTGGTTTGTGTGTATATTTTCGGCCAAAAACTAGAGGAAGGAGGGAGTATTTTTCTTTTTCTGTTTTTTTTCCTTGTCTTACAAAGTGTACAAAAAGGATGAAAAACATTGTCATCAAATGTGGTCTTAATATGGTGTTAATCACATTAACATCCATATGTAACCTCCCCCTTTTTCAAGCTCCCATTCAAGACTAGCATTAGTGCATTTGAATTCAAAAAGTCAAATGCATTCTTATGCATCATTTTTGGACGGTTAATGGGGTGGAAATTCCACTTTGGAATTTCCTCCCCTTTATTCTTTGACGTTTACACTTTTAACCCGGAAGTTTCAATCGTATTGAAAATCAAGCGCATTGTTTGTGTGTGACCTTCTAGGATCGAAATAACATTAGTCATATGTTAATAAAATATCGACAAGTATTTTACTATCATATAAATCATGAGCGGGTCCTAGTAAAACCATCAAGACCCCTAATGTATTTCGAATTCATTCCCAGCTCGTATATTATTGTCAAACAAATAATATACGTATGAACTTAACCTTAAATAAGTAATCACTTCGAACAATCAAATTGTTCAATGGGCACTAATTATGACGTGTCAAACATCTCATAATTCCAACACTGCCACTTGCCCTTGGACGATTACTTGTGAAGTGATTCTTTCGCATCGCAATTCTAGTATTTCCTGCATGCCTTTTGTTAATTCCCACGAGGAAATGATAATGCTAATCACTTTTGTTTCTAATTCCCAGATAGGAAATCTGGTGATGTAAATTACTTTTATCTAGGTTAATCCCAACAGGGGAGTGTGGTCGTTTTAAGTATGGCAGGAATGAAGATACCAGAAGCTGGTTGTATATGGACCTTGTAATCATGTTTCATAATGGGAAGTATATTATTATATATAAATAGTTGTCAAAGTAGCTTGATAAATATTAGGTAAGTAAATTCAGCAGAACATAACTTGAATCAGGTATGAAATCAGGGATAATAACAAAGATAATAAGAAACTAAGGCAGCATTAAAGCACGAGGGCATAAAACAGAGACAACAAAACACACACAAACAGAAACACATAACTATCAAACTGATCAAATAGAGAAAGGAATACACAAAATGAAGAAAATAAGGTTAGTAAGTCACCTCTGATGGTCTTTGTTCCAGAAGTAATGGTCTTTGTTCCAGAAGTATATCACAATATGGCCAATACTTTCCTGATATATTAGAGTGAGGTGAATGACCTGTAAACATTTACGAAGAGGCACACCTGAGCAGAATCAAAGAACGTTATTCTTGTAAAAGAACCATCATAAAATTAAGAAGACAATGTTTAAATTGCAATTCTTTGTCATAGAACTTGCTAACTTACCTATAAACAACTGACTGAAAACCAACTTTTAGAAGACAAAAACATTCTTACAAGACAAAAAAATGATGAAGGTAATGTTTATCTTCGTCCATTGGTAAATTAAACATCAAACACATGTTAAGCACAAAGCAAATTGTTGACGATCAACATCGTTATCGAATATTGTTTTGGCCCAGTTCTCCTGACAATAATGATTCCTATATATCGTCAATGCGTCACCAATTGGCCAAGGGGCAACCCAACTACAAAAGTCTCCAATCTCAATAGGGTTTTGGCACAAAGCTCTTTTATTGAGGAAGCGAAAGAAAATGCTAGGTCACTCGTATACAAAACATAGTGGAGGCTAGAATATATTTCTTTGGCTTGAATAAAATAAAGCAGATTACTAACGTTTATATAATAATAATATAGGTTAGGGTTAGGCAATATTATGAGGCTACTAATTGTATTGGGCTTAATTGGTCTGGGCCAATAGATTATTAACAATCTCCACCTTTGGACCAAGGCATCGCATTTGACATAGGAATCCAGGAACTCATCATCGCCAAACCATACTTGTAAAATCACAAAGACTATACAAGTAATGGAGGGTACACAGATCGGGACAAGGGAAACAAATAACCAAGTCCACGAGGGACCGAACTCTACCATAAGGTCATCGAGTTCTAAACACGTACGGGTCAACTAACCTGTGTCAAAGTTCAGGATTCTTTGACATGACATGAGCTTCTCTGCAGGCAAACACTTTGTACCCATATCAGCAGGATTAAATTCCGAGAGAATTTTCTCCAACCTAACAATGCCTTTATTAACAATATCACGAATATAATGAAACCTAACATCAATATGTTTAGTCCTATCATGGAAGATAGGGTTTTTACATAATTGAATAGCAGATTGACTATCAGAAAACACAACAACATGCTTATCAAGAAAACCAATTTCAGACAATATATAAGCCACAAAGCTTCTTTATAAGCTTCAGTTGCAGCTACATATTCAGATTCAGTAGTAGATAAAGCAACAATGTGTTGAAGTTGAGACTTCCAACTAATGCAAGAACCACACAAAGTGAACACATAGGAAGTAGTAGATCTTCTATTATCCCTATCATTAGCATAATTAGAATCAACATAGCCAATCAACTTAGTACCATCATGATATTTAAAGAAACTCAAGACAACATTAACAGTCGACTTCAAATACCGTAACAACCACTTTAAAGCATTCCAATGAGGCATACCAGGATTAGACATATACTTACTTAAGCAACTAACCGCATATGCAATATCAGGCCTAGTGTTAACCATGAGATACATAACAGAACCTATAGCATTAGAATATGGCACATTCTTCATATCATTCATTTCAGCTTCAGTCTTGGGAGACTAATCCTTACTTAACACAAAATGAGAAGCAAGAGGGACATTAACAAGTTTAGCATCAGACATAAAAAATTTACTCAAAATCTTTTCAACATATGCACTTTGATTTAAAACAAGAGTCGATTTCTGTCTATCTCTAATGATGTTCATGCCCAAAATCTTCTTAGCATCACCTAAATCTTTCATGTTAAAATTCTCACAAAGACATTTTTACACATTTTTAATAGACTTCAAGCAAGGACTAACAATCAACATGTCATCCACATAAATCAAAAGAAATACAGGAACAGAGTCTATGTTTTTGAAATAAAGGCAATGATCAGAAGAACTTTTATGAAACTTCAAAGTTGCATACAATTGTCAAATTTAATATTCCATTGCCTAGGGGATTGTTTTAAACCATACAAGGCCTTTTTAACAAACACACATTATCAGGCAATTTAGGGTCCACAAAGCCCTCAGGTTGATGCATATAAATATTTTGGTCAAGTTCACCATGTAAGAAAGCAGTAGTCACATCCATCTGTTTTAATTCCCAATTAAAATGAGCAACTAAAGCAAACATAATACGAACAGTAGTAAACTTAACCACAGGCGGAAAGGTCTCAGCATAATCAATTCCCTCCTTTTGAGTAAATCCCTTAGCTACTAACCTAGCTTTAAATCTAACCTTATCAGATTCTTGCTTCACCTTAAACAACCACTTACAGTCTACCACAAAGCAATTAGGGAGTCTAGGAACAAGTTTCCAGGTTTGATTAATCCTTAGGGATTCCATCTCATTATTCATAGCAGCAATCCATTCATTAGAATAATTCGACCTTAAAGCTTCTTTATATGTCTTAGGCTCATCATACTCAACAGACTCAAACACATTAAAAGCAAACTCAGACAAGTTACAATCATTCACATATCTATCAGGCATTTTAATGGTTCTTTTAGTCCTATCCCTCGTGAGTTGATAATCATTTAAAACAAGCACAACATCAGAAACATGCACAACATCAGAAGCATTCTCAACATTAGAAACATGTAAGTTATCATGTATAACATCCAAAACATTTGTATCAGGTAAACTATCAGGCACAACATTATCATGCACATTATGCTCCACCTCATTTGGAGTAGTATCATCTTCATTAACAATAACAAGGTTGTGCATTCTCATCTTAGACACAGAAGATTCAGGTTGATCAATAGTAACAGACAATTGCTCCACCTCAATCGAAGCATCATTAATAGGAGAAGAGGGCACAGACAAGCAAGGAAACTCATTTTCATTAAAAATAACATCTCTGCTAACAACAATTCTTAACCCCGGTTCACTCCTATCCCAAAGCCTATAACCTTTAACACCCTCAGGATACCCCAAGAAAACACATTTCTTAGACCTAGGTTCCAACTTATCAACCTTCTGATGCACATAACCAACACAACCAAAAGTTTTCAAATTACTTAAATCAAGAGGTTTACCCGTAAACACAGATTCAGGAACTTTCCCTCCTAAAGGGACACTAGGGGACCTATTAATCAGATAAGCAACGGTAGTAACAACATTCCCCAAAACTTCTTAGAAAGACCAGACATGGCTAAGAGAGCCATCACCTTTTCTAAAAGAGTCATATTCATCCTCTCAGCTACCCCATTCTGCTGGGGTCAGACCTATGCCTTTTAATACCCCAAGTAGCACATAAGTCATTCATCTGTTTATTGCAAAAATCAAGACCGTTATTGGTCCTAAGGGTTTTAATTTTCTTTTCAGTTTGGTTTTCAATAAACACCTTCGAGTTTTTAAACTTTTCAAAAACATCAGATTTTTGTTTCAAAAGCAAAACCCAAACTTTGCGTGAATAATCATCAATTATTGGTTCCCACCATGTGTAGAAACACTGGCGGGTCCCCACACATCAGCATGCAAATAATCAAGCACATCAGCACACTTAATCACATTCGAGTATTGGGAAGTGGGAGAACTCACTTTATGCTGCTTCCCTAACACACAAGATTCACAGAAAGGGATAGGGGACATTTTATCCTTACCAAAATGACCATTTTTATGCAAAATTTCTAAGCCCTTATTACTCATATGACCCAATCTATTATGCCATAAAACAGATTTGCATTCAGTCACAGAGTTCACAAAAACATAAGCAGGTTCAGCATGACAAACATACAAGTTATTTATCTTTTTAGCAGTAAAGACAACCAAAGAACCTTTCAAAATTTTCATAACACCCTTTCCCCATTTTCCCTCCAACCCATCATCTTCAAGAGCAGCACATGACAACAAATTATAACTCAAATCAGGAACATGCCGAACATTCTTCAAAGTAAACACATAACTCGAAGAAAAACGAAGACATACATCTCCTAATCCTAACACATTGCAGTTTTTACAATTCGCCAGAGACACAAAGTCATTATCAACATGCTTATAACTTGAAAACAGGTTTTTAAAGGGACTCATATGAAAAGTACAACCCGAATCAACCAACCAATCAGAATCAGATAACAAAGAGTTCAACAAAACATAATCACATAGATTACTCGCCATAAAAACATCACCCATATTACCTTCAGATACAACCAAATTAGCATGCTCATTTCTCTGATTCTTATTAACCTTAGGGCAATCCTTAACAAAGTGACCATGTTCATGACAATTATAACACTTTTTCATATTAGACCTAGATTTAGATCTGCCTTTTTTATTATAAGTGTTCTTCTTACCATAATCACCATTATTACCATTTTTATGCGCACTAAACCGGTTTTAAGATCTACCCCTGACATGCATAACTTCCCCAGAATTCTTACTACCCCAGAATGTTTCATATCCACTTCTTTACTTTTAAAACCATTAACAACACAGTCCAACGAAACATTATCTCTACCATACTTAATCGCAGATTTAACATCACTAAAAGAATCAGGTATAACATTTAACAAAGCAATGGGAGCATAATCATCAATGTTTTTATCACTAGACAATTTAATATCAGCTATAAGTTTAGTAAAAACATCAAGATTGTCATCAATATACTTAGACATATCTAACCTAAATTTAAAAAACTTTTCAAGTAAAAACATTTTATTGGGCAATTAGGTTTTAGTATAAAGAGCATGTAGTTGATCCCAGACAGTTTTAGCACATTCAGTATTACCAACTTTTCTAATCACATTGGCAGATATGTTCAAATAAATGGTCAAACATGCATTCTCATTCATTTCAATTATTTTATCCTCAGTATCAGTAGTCACATAGTTTTGGGTGATAGCTTTAACACATTTTTGTTGAATTAAAACACATTTAATTTGTTTTTGCCAAATACTAAAATCAGATTTTCCATCAAAAGGAACCAAACCATATTGATTAGCAAAAGTCATAATTAAACAATTATAATCAATGTTAAAAACAATATGGCCCAAATACAAAAAGTAATAGAATTTTAGTATTTGAAACAACAAAAATGATAAACAACAAAAAAACAAAATATTAAAGCAGCACACAATGCCGGATAAACAGATCCGGACCCCAATACAGCAATAAAATACTGAAATTTAAAACGGATTAAGCCTATTTACTAGTGCGAAAAATTTTATGCAACAAAACTTTCGACCTTACCCACCCCGCTCGGGGATTTTTTAAGCTCCAAAACAAATCTGGTCAACTGGTCAATAGCCTGGTCAACTGGTCAAACCCCTGGTCAACTCGGCAACAGCTCCTTCAATCTTCTGCTCCTTCAATCTTCTGCTTCTTCAATCTTCAGCCTCGGCAGCAGCTCATGGACGGCCTCTGTCCAAAACTGTCCAGCCACGAATGGCTCGGCTCCAATCTGCCGACGAACATTAGCAGACGCCTCCGACCAGCTCCTCATCTCGACGACAAAGGCAATGTCGTCTCCTCCGATCTGCAATCTGCACCAAATCGGACCTCCAAATCAGCCCCCCAACAGTTCTCGACTCCGACAAACAGAGTTCGAACAGATCTGGTTGGGACAGTGGCGGCTTCAGATGTGGGAGAACAATTCCCGATCTGAAATTGATTTGTTAGGGGTGCGTGAGGCAGTGAATAAGGCTAGGGTTTTTTGAGACACGTGTGGCAATGATTCTTCTTTTTGTTTTTTTTTTCGATTTAACAATAAACAATAACAAAAATAACACAAGCTCTGATACCACTGCTCTGATACCACTGTTGAGGATCAACATCGTTATCGAATATTGTTTTGGCTCAGTTCTCCTGACAATAATGATTCCTATATATCGTCAATGCGTCACCAATTGGCCAAGGGGCAACCCAACTACAAAAGTCTCCAATCTCAATAGGGTTTTGGCACAAAGCTCTTTTATTGAGGAAGCGAAAGAAAATGCTAGGTCACTGGTGTACAAAACAGTAGTGGAGGCTAGAATATATTTCTCTGGCTTGAATAAAATAAAGCAGATTACTAACGTATATATAATAATAATATAGGGTAGGGTTAGGCAATATTAAGAGACTACTAATTGTATTGGGCTTAATTGGTCTGGGCCAATAGATTATTAACACAAATAATATCATTCAGTTAGAAAGATCATGATCAAACTAACAATCAACTACTTACAAGACAAAAAAATGATCAAGGTAATGTTTATCTTTGTCCATTGGTAAATTAAACATCAAACACATGTTAAGCACAAAGCAAATAATATCATTTAGTTGGAAAGATCATGATTAAACTAACAATCAAGTACATTGTATAAATTACATTTTTTATGAAGGAATATACAACCTTTCCTATAGAGCTGAGATAAATGATCAGTTGTTACTACATAAAAAAAAACTGATGAGAAGTAATGTTTATCTTTGTACTTTGGTAAATTAAACATCATGATTACCATATCTACAAGGATATATCCAAATTACCAAAAATGCCCTTCGTTTTAAGGTTGAAACAACAATAATGGAAGGGCAGATTATGAAAGTTTTTATTATATGACAGCTTATAAGCTTAGAGGTTCCTATAATGTCTGAGATTAGTGATAAAATATCCCTGCTACATCAGTACACCATCAAATCATCAGAACAGTGAGACAAAGAAGCATCTAGCAAGTTTATGTAAATTATTATCGAAATTTATAGCTTCACTATTTATTACATACCCATCAAGATGAGCAATTGTATTTACCCATAGCTGATAGGAAACAAACGGAAAACCGTACCAAATTATTAATTAAATTAAAGAAAAGTAAAGGGGGAGGAGGAAACACACACAAAAAAAAATGTTTGTTGAACTCGTTAATTGATGTTATTGTCTGAAGATGGATTTATTGAGGGGTCATTTTCGAATTTGTAACAAATATAGAAAATACACGAGGGGTCATGCTGCAATTTTAAAGAAACGTACAAGAGACACATGTAAAGTGCAGCCCACGTCCAAAAGCAAATGTACAACGGCTGAAGCATGAGGTACAATTAACAATGCACCGAAGCAAATTAAAAAACCAGGCATGATGACCACGCGTGTATGAGACGCGAATTTCCTTGGCGAAGGTACAACAAATAACAGCACAATGTACAAGCCGGCAAAGTGTGGCAGGTCGGACGATCACGCGTGTGATGCACGCGAATTCCGACTTTTATATACTACCTTGATTTTCGATCACTCATGTTGGGTATTATGTATACTTTCGGTCATTCACACGTTTTTAGGTACATTTCACGATTTTTCAAGATTTTTAACATTCTGGTAGGGGTATTTTTGTCATTCTCCGATAATTTGTCATTAACCTCAACTAACACTCATTATCTTTTTCATTAACTTCCATTACACTACCAACATTATGGGAGAATGACAAAACTGCCCCTACAAAAATGTAACAAATTTCGAAAAATCGAGAGTTGCACCTACAAATTGAGCGAGTGACCCAAACTATACATAATACCCAACGCGAGTGGTCGATAGTATAAAAGTCATAGATAGATTAATAAAAAGTACGAGTAGTAAAAAAAGTACATTGAAAATGTAAATGTGAATTGATTGTCAATATATTATTGATTGGTTGATAATTTCAATAAAAGTCATAAAAATTTGGAAAAACATACTCGAATATAAAACAAACATATAAAAAATACGAAATCAAAACTCTAAAACGTCACATAAAAAAAGGAGAGAATATTTTTTGGGTTGCAAAAAAAACGAATGATGAAATTACCAAAATAAACTACAACACTCCCTAGTTCACCCGATTCAAACACACCATAAATAAACCCTAATCCAAATTAACAAACAAATTGAGTGGCATAACATATTTTGATGGAGAAAGTCCCAGCAGCTTGTGCTATGGAATGGAGCATTCAACTTGATAAAGCCCTCCGCTCTAATAAAAATGGTATATTTCACATTCTTTTTATATATAAAAAAATATTATGTTCAAAATTACTGTTAATTCTATCTACTTATTAATTAATTCAGTCAAAACAAAAAAGATGGTATTTTTTACCTTTTTTTTCTATATCATGTTAATAAATTACATTTTTTGGTCTCACGTCCATAATTCTGTTTACTATATCTATTTAGTAATCAATCAGTAATAAGAGAATGTTGTTATTTTTTCAATTCTATATTAGGAATTTTCTGTTAATGTTATATAGTAATTTATTAGTAAAAAGAAAAAAGCTAGTATTTGTACATTAAGTTTTCAAAGTTATGTTGAAAATACTGTTAATTTTATCTCTATTATATCAATCATTCAGTAAAAAAAGTTAATTTCTTGTATGTATAGGTAAAGCTATTGAAGCAATTCAAGAAATTGGGTCAAAAATTGAGTGGTGGAATAGGGACCCTGAGCTTACACAAGCAGAGTATAGAATGTTTGGACTAATCGCAGACGAGGATAAGCTATTCTTGAATGCTATATTTCTCAGGTTAGGGGATGCATTTAGGCTTGGTGACAAACATATAAAGATTACTATTTTGAAAGTATTTTTGGAAGAGCGAGCGAAACGAAAAAAAGGGGTTGTGACTAGCGATGGTGGTTGTGAGGGTGTTTTTTCGAGAAGTATTCTTGTGAATTATAAAGAGGTATTGAGAAGAGTGACGGTGGTGCTTGAGACAGGCAATGTAGAGGAACGGGCATTGGCTTTAGGTTTGGTTGGTTGCTGGGCGAATTTGGCCAAAGATAGTGCTCATATTAGGTATCTAGTGCTTTCGAGTTTGGTGTCCTGCAATGAGTTGGAGGTAACCGACAACTGGTCCATTTTGTTGGAATATGTTTCCATTTGGTATCAATGCAGTTCTGAGTTCTCTTCCTTCATTTCGTTTTTTTTGCTTCGTTGTGTTTGCTCCATGATTACATTCTCTAAATTTTGCAACTAATGTTAAGTTGCTAACTTGTTGAAGATTTATAGTTTGTACGTACTTCGTGGACTTGAATTGTCTAGCATAGTCCATTTGTTTCATTAGTATAAAAGTGCCTTCTCCATGTGTCTCTTACTCTATTTGATGTTCTCTTATGTTTAACCAATCAATACAGGTGAAGGCTTCTTTGTTTGCTGCAGGATGCTTATGTGAAAAAGAAGACGACTTTGCTTCTGTTTTCTTGGAGATGCTGGTTACTAATGTGACCTCTTGCGAAACAAGTTCGTTAAGATTAGCAGGAGCACGAGCTTTTGCTAAGCTATGCCACGCATTCCCACTTGCCGATAGAGCTTATAAGGTTCGGCACTTCATCATATTGAGACCTTCTGGTCTTGTACTTTATCTGTATGTAGTTAATTAAGTAAATTCTATAGAGATAATTAACTTATAAAAGACTGAATTTGGAAATAATTTATCAGTTACATATATATATAGACTGACTTTGGATATAATTTATCAGTTACATATATATATACAAAGTATTCCCTATTGTAATTAATATACCATGCTTAGGATAGTCAGAACAACCTAGTATCTATGTTGGTAGGTATAGTCTCTTGAAAATTGGATTTTAGATTCCATATTCTTTTGGGAAAATGACATTGAAGTATGTGACTGTTGTATTCATTCAGGCAGGTTTAAGGTTGGCCTTAAATTCGTCAGAAGATGAATTTGTTGTTGTGATGCTAATCTCACTTTCACAAATTTCCATCAGATGGACACTTTTAATTAACCACCAGGTACGTAGCCTTAAAATCACGACTAACAATATGTCTTTGGCAGTATTTCTGCCACGGCATTCTATTTTCGAGAACAATATAAATGCTGATATGTGACTTTCCAAATTTGCATGACACTTCATTTCAGCTGGAGGTCATCCTTTCTTTTCTCTCAAAGAAGTCAAATCTGATACAATCGGTAGCATTCAGATGTTTATATTTTATATTTGCTAGAAGAACCTGTCAGTTGTCTTTAAGTTCAGAGAACTTCCAGGATTTGCTCAAAATTATTGATCAAGCTGGGCCTCAGCTATCCAGGCACTATGAATCTCTGAAACTCATGCACAAGGTAATGTCGATGCTTGTATATTGGAGTTATGAATACCATTATCATGAATGGTGACTGATATGTATTACTTTGTAGGTTTTTCTCTGCTACTTACCTTCTGTTTCTGACAAAGAAGTCCTCAGTATTATTTCAATTCTTTTTAGAGGTGTCAAGGACATAATGAAAGGTTCAGTGAAGTCAGAGAAACTTCTTTGTGTCAATGTTTTAACTGATATTTCAAAAAATATCTTAAAATTACCAGAAGTGGAATCGAACGGAATTGGTTCTACATTGGTGTCAGAATTGATAATGTTGATTTCATATGTCATTTCAATGATTGTGGATTTAAAAGTGAGGAATTGTAACTCTGATATGAAGATGGAACTCGCAGTTAAATGCATGCTTAACTTCTTATATTATATTGTGAAAGAAAAGTCCATTGTTGTTGTGCTGTCACTCGACAAAGTTTGTGCTTTTATCCAAGATTTTGTCAAGATTGTTGCACAAAACGGATTAATAGAGAAACAAGGTTGGTCAAATCCTGTGGTCACCGCTGGTCAAAGACAAACTGAGATTGTAATGTCCTCGGGAATGATGCTTTGTTTCGCCAGAATTGTAGGCAGTTGCATAGAAGGATATCCAGATGAACTGATTGAAAGAGCCCTTAATTCAGTCCATCATATGGTAAACAGTGTAGTTCAGTGTGGTGCTTTTGATGTTTGTACACACACAATATTCATGGTTCTATTTCACTCCTTAATTATACACATTCGGTTGTTGCTTAAAGTTGATAAAGTTACAAAATTGAGTGGGGGCTATGGATTTTCTTGTGATGAGGCTCTGTGTTCTGATAGTTACATTATTGATCATGAAAAACTCTTGGTTGAGCGTGTTAATGAAGTGTTATTGAAAGATAATTGGTCATCTTACAAATTAGGGAAGTATGCCGCATGTCGAGGGGTATGGTCTTTGGCTTCTCATATATTTGAACAACTGACGAAAATGATTCAGTCTGACCACTATGCTTGTTGGTTAGAAGCCTTGTCTCAAATATCATGTTCAGAGAGGCAAATCAAATTGGTTGGCCTTCCGTTGCTTAAAGTTAATGCTACTGATAAAGAAGATTTCAGTCCGAGCAATATCGACCTAGATAAATTCATTGGAACTCTTTCGGAAGTTTCTAAGATTTACGTCTTCTCTGAACAAAAGCTTGGGGCTTCCATCAAAGCTCATCTATTTGATTTTCAGAGATGGCTATTAAGTCTCAGAGGGGAGGTGTTAGAAACTGTGGCTGATGTAATCAAGCTCTCCCATACAATTTGCGTATTAGAAAATTCTGGAAATAATGGACATCTAGAGAGAAATGGAAAATCTCATTCTTTGGCTTATCAGTTAATGCTTCTTTCTAACCGGCTTAAGAACTTGGCCATGGAATTTGATATGCTGGCAATGTCTTTCATTGACATGGACAGGAATAGTGTGATGACTCTATTGAAGTTCGCACTTAGTTGTTCATTGTTGGCCTTTTGTACTGGGAATTCTTTTGTCATACGAAACTCTCATTTCTCGGAACATCCAAAGAGCTATAACTCAAATGAGCAGTTACGAGCTGTCCTAATACAAGATCTGGTTGGACGGCTATGTCATTTAGACTTCGATACCAGTTCAGAGCTGAGGATGCTTTTAAAAAGCTTTCAAGGGTCGAAGAGCTCCTCTTTTCCACATTTCAGAAAACTAGTTACTGGAAATGAAGCAAGCACTTTGGTGAAACTTTGCATGTATTGTGTAACAAGGTTTCTCGACTTACAACATAAGGTCGTGAATAAGCACCATTCATCCGAAATTTACAAGGATAGTTTGCAAATTCTACTGAGTGCAGTCTCAATATGGATGTCAACTCCTTTTAAGATTCCTAGTCACTTCTTCTCTGTCAGGTATACTACTGAACATAGTCTTGGAATCTTGCTTTAGTTTTGTACTTTTCGTGTTATACCTAATTGTATGAACAAGAAGAGAAGGTAACTTATGTCATCACCTAGTGATTGATTATTTAAATGCTGATGATGTAATTAAAACCATACTTATATATATATTTTCTTTTTTTGTAAATTAGTGATGAGGTTAGTTTCGAACCTAGGACCTTCTGATCACTAGCAAGAGCCTTTTCCACTAGGCTATTCGATTAACTCAAAACCATACTTATATTGTGTTATTAATTGAGCATTTGGTTCATAAATCTTAAACGTTGCCCAATGAAATTTATCAGACAATTGAATATCTTGCAGGCAATCTTTATCCTCTGAGCTTTACATTATGAATGGAGAAGGTACACATTTAGATGGACTGATTGTCTCAGGCGTTGATCAACCACTGGACATCTGCTTACAATTGCGAAACATGCCATGTGACCTGCCTGTTCGGTTGAACAAATTGTACTGTATATTACAATGTACAACAGTAATAGACGTTCCAGGTTCTATGGAAGAGAATAAAAGGCAGAGACATTTGGATATTGGAGATTGGAGAAGTAAAGATAGGGTTGATTTAAATGTTAGGTTAATGCAGCATGTAAATGGGTCTACAAATCTTAGTAGCGTCAGGGACACAAATAAAAGTGGTGGTTTTCTTGAAGAGAAGTTCATATGTTTTCATGTTAACAGTAGGGGTCAAGGATTTTCGACTTGTTTGCTTACCAGTTCCACTTTCCCTGAGGGTCGTTATAAAATCGTCTGGCATGGCTGTTTTATAGATGATAGGGGATCTTATTGGAGCCTCCTCCCATTAAATTCTGGACCAGTATTTATTGTGCAACAACCATTTGTCTGATCTTCAGGTAATTTTATTCATTTGCTATCATGTTATGCTATCATGTTTTATTCCTTATAGCTAATAAATTATTTCAGGTACCCAAGTCTCAACCTAAAAGTCAGTAAACCAATTTAATCGCGATTAGTGGAGCCCTAATGAAGGATGTTTGCTAATTGGCTACTAAAAGCTCTCGTCTTTGATCAGGTTAACAAAATGCAAAGAAGTGGTTTATTATAAAGTTCGAACTAGTGCCTCTAAATTTGCTCTCGGGGTTTAAATTGTGTCTTACGGCTTACCCTTGTGATACCAGTGATGCTATCTTCCTGGTTAACTCAAGATAAAAATTTTAAACATTATCTACTACTTCACAATAAATAAGATGCAGAGCAAGTGTGATGAACCGTTTTTCTTTATTCAATTTTATCCATGAGCCAGATAATACCAAATCTTTTACTCTATATAATCAATATCAACCTGTCCCAATGCCTTTAAATAATAGACTCCCGTCTAAGAGAGGGGGGGGGATAGGATAGTATGCAACTTACCTTGTGATAACAGCCGGCGATGCTTTTTCAGAATTGACCCAAGAGTGAAGTGCAAGTACTATCTATAACTTCACGTAGATAAGAAGCATAGGCAGGGTGATGAGCCATTTTGATTTATTTCATTATACTCAAGAGGCAGAGAAAATAATTTGACTCCGTAAGACATGGAAACTCATGGAAAAAGTGCTCAGGAAAAAAATTTATGTTGCTGTCAAATTGGTTTGAAAAATATTGACTTGGTTGCATGTCATATAGCTAAATTTTGTGTTATCTAGCTGATATCACTGCCGCTTCCCCACAGGCCATTCCAGCTTTCAGCTCTCTCAGGAGATGGCTTGGAGGAAGCTTTTGTGCGGTTTTCCCCTTAGAACCTCTTTTGGAACCCAAAAAATGCAGGTATAGACATCTTTAGCAGGAAAACCCTGCTGTCCATGCTTAAAATCCTTGTCCAACCAATATTTTTGTATCGTCTTTTTGTCTTTAAAGTGAGATTTGCTTTAGATCCATAAAATGTAAAGACACACCACCCGGAACATTGCCCTGGTCTGTTTCTATCCAAAGGGCACTACCAATTCTCTGTTTACCTGCTCCTATTTTTTGTTGACTCACTTTGTATTTTTACTGCGAAGGTGAAAAACGTTTGTCCCATAAATCTGTCCTGGTTCTGATTTTGTGTTAGTTAAACAAATTAGTAGATGTGCCTCTTAATTCTTCCTTCAGCAAGTCATTTATATTCCATGTTCTTTATTATTGCTAGTGTTTTGAAGATAGAATGATGCTTCAAAAGATTATTAATTGCTTTTCATAAATTAATTAATTTTCCTCGAATCAATGAGAATTGGGAAATAGATTCTTACGCATTTGATATTCAACCTCAAAGCTATGTTTTACAGGTTGTTGCACAAGCTATAAAGTCGTCTTTGGACACCTTACCTGGGTTTCCTAGAACACAAATCGGTTGATTACTTATGATAGCCCCTTACGTTTTTATGGGGACGAAGGCAAGTTGGTTTATTTATCCCTTATTCATTCTCACACTCTTCCATTAAAAATCAATACTCCTTAATGATATATCATCTTTCTTTTTGTTTTTTTCCGTTCACTACAGTCATCTTTGTCACAGCCGCAAATGATGGTGATCTCGGATCTTGATGATATTTTTATACCCGAGAAAATTCTCTTTATACCTTTACCAGATGATATCCTAGTCAATTTGTCAGAGTCGAGGAATGTGGTTGATGCATTCCTTGATGTTCCATGACAACATAAATATGGAATCGACTTTTGGTGTGGCTCTCAAATCTGCATTCATGGTCATGGTAATTTCAATTACGTTTTTTTGTCCCCTTGAGATGTCGATTTTAGACCTGCATAAACATGGGTTATCAAATTCTGATCCGAAATACTATTGGTCTTTCGCAAATATTTCTTATCTTATACTTGCTGAATTTAGGCTCATTTTGATTTCTCAACACTTTTGCAGAGCCAACTTGGTGGTAAATTGTTGATTTTCTAAAATACAATGCCGTTACTATGTCGGGTGTCCGACGGGTCAGGCTCTCTCCTTAATCTTGTCGTCATTTCCTACTTCGATGTGGCTCATTTCTCCATGTTCCAAATGCAAGGGGAAGTACTATGTCCAAGTATCTAGATCACGATTGTAGTCCATTGCAACCACTCCGATGTTTAAGGTAGTAAAGATCCTAGAAGAAGACAAGTACAAGAGTTCGACTACACATTATTGACAATGAGCAAATGGCTTGTATCAGAGTTCTTATGAAAAGAGGACATATGTCATATAAAAGTCTTTTAGTGGTTGTAAATTAACGATGAAAATATGAATAAAATAATACTATTGAGTATGTACTTACTAATAATATTTTGAATGAATTACGAGATAAATTATCTTCAGCAAGAACTGAACCAAAAATCTCATAGTTTGAAGCTTGGATCAGATGCCACCAAACAATTGAATGAGCCAAGCTAAGCGAGCTGCTCGCTCGGCTCGGCTCGAGTAAACCGAGGCTCGAATCTCGGCGCATAGTAAAAGCCGAGCCGCAAGCTAGTTTAGCTCCCGGGGAGCCACCTCGATAGTATATATATATATTATTTTTAAAAATTAAAATGTGATATTAGTTATATTTATATCGTAGTATTCTAGTAATTTTAATGATCTTTCATAGTCCGAACTAATCATTTAGTATTTATAATATGCAATTGTCCCTAGTACTTCCACATTCATATCATAAATAATAATAATTCAGTACTAATAATGCTTGTGATTCTCTTTCTGACAATTGAAATGGGTCACGTGAGCTAGCTCCAAGCCTAAGACTGATCTAATCATGAGTCGAGCCAAAAAATCTGGAGCTCGTGTTCAGCTCGACTCTGCTTGGCTCATGTACAGCTTTACTCCGAGTCAACCCATCATAGAAAAGTCTTGGGAATACAAAAAGTCTACACGCACTCAACACGGCTACAAAAATATATTCTAGAAAATATTCGTTAATAAAGAATTAGCTAATAAATAACCAATTAAAGGATGAGATTCAGTCTACCAATAGATGCTCACGCACTACAAACGGCTTCAACTTTCTCTACATTTTCTAATAATCTCCCCACCTCTACTTTATATAATCAACCAATCACTTCTCTCCCAAAATCCACAATCTTCAACTTCTCCATTTTTCGATTCAATTTAATTTTCATCAAAATATATTAGACAATATTTTCAAGAATCATATAGGAAAATGGAGTATCGCTGTTTGGAAGTAACGTTGGTATCCGCGGAAGGTTTGAAGGATATCAATGTGGTTGGCAAGATGGACCTCTATGCCGTGGCCTATTTAGTTGGGAACCCGACGACGAAGCAGAAGACCAAAGTGGACAAGAATTGTGGGACAACGCCTCGATGGAACGAGAAGGTCAAGTTTACGTTAGAGGACCGTTCCATCGCCTCCCCGCCTGGGTTGATTCTTTTTATCCAGATCATGGCGGAGAAATTTGGCCCCGATAAAGATGTTGGCGAGGTTTCTCTCAATATAATGAACCTATACGAAAATTGCAATTCAAGTAAAGAAGATGGTGAGAAAGAAAAGGTTGCTGAATACGAAATCAAGGGGAAAGGAAAAGGTATCCTCAAAATTTCATATAAGTTTGGGGAGAAATTCACAACGGAAGTGAAATCTAAAAACGTCGACGAGCCTGCTCTGGCATACCCTCCAGCTGGAGGATACGGACAAGCTGGCTCGAGTATGCCACCACAATATGGGGCATACCCTCCAAATCAAGGGTATCCGATGGCTGCAGGGTATGGACAGCCAGGCTCGAGTATGCCACCACAGCACGCGGGGGCATACCCTCCCAACCCAGGGTACCCAAATGTAGGGTACCCGATGGCAGGTCCCCCACCACCACAACCCGGTTACTACCCTAACCCACAGGGATACCAAGGGTACGGTGCACCACCTCCTCAGGGGTACGGTGCACCACCTCCTCAAGGGTACGGTGGTTATTACGCGCCACCTCCAGGAGCATACGGAGCACCTCCACCGCAACCTTATGGATACAATGGTCACAACCAACCCGGAAAACCGAAGAAGAAAAAGAGTGGCATGGGGGGAATGGGGATGGGACTAGGAGCTGGATTGCTTGGGGGGTTGTTGATTGGAGATATGATGGGGGATGTTGGTGAAGCGGCTGCATATGCTGATGGATATGGAGATGCCATGGGTGATGCAGGTGGCGACTTCGATTTTTAAATTGTTTAAGCATCCATGATTTGTATACCACTCATCAAACTTCTAATACTCCTTTCGTTTTTTTAACTCGTGTTTCGTCGTCCGTGAAAAGTCGAAACAATAAGTTAAAAAAACGAAATAAGTATTATTATTATTATTATTGTTATATGTTTGGGATGATGATGGACATGAATAACATTGTCCATCATTTAGCTATTGTTGGTTGTAATAGAAAAAGGTATGTATGTAGAAACTATTGAGAGCCATAGGCTTTGACTTAGCATTTGTATTGTTTTCACTATTTGGTGAAATAATATAATGGTCCATCAAATCTTCAACTTCTAATTATTTACATTAGACTACTCAATTATTTGCTTGTTTGATTATTTACTAATTGATGGATTGTCCTCTTTACTATCACGTTACTTTCAACCGAAATCTAAATTTATTTAAGTCAAACGTCATTCGAGTTATTAGTCCGATTCATGCTTAATTTATTTCAAAATGTCCTAAAAGATTAATAGAAGTGTAATTTCGAATTTTCTCTCTTGTTAGAATATGAAAATTGGGTTTAGAGACATCCAATAAAAGAAATTGTTTAGGGAACAATTAAGACAAAAGTGGTAAATTGAGTTTTGCCAACAAAAATGACCAAAAACATAGCAAGGCTATTTCGTGCAAAAATTACCCAAATAGTGTTTCCACCAATGTCAGAGGGAAACACAATAATGTACTTTTATAATAGTTAATCGAATAGTCTGGTGAAAAAATTATTGCTCATAAAGCAGAGGTCATGGGTTCGATACTCATCTCATCGCTAATTTACAAAAAAAAAGAGGAAAATTATAATTATGTCCTCTATTGTTTGAAGGGGATAAAATAGTAATTTTACATATTAAAAAAAGGGTAAATGGCACCAGACATCACTAACGTTTGATTTATTTACCATATTTACCACTGACGTTCATGTTCCAATACTATTCAACCCGTCTACTTTCCACCAATATTGGTGAAATAGCAATTTTAAGCACAAAAGTTAGAAGAGCAATTTAGTCGCGACACTTAAAATTATACCTGTTTCGTTTTCAAAATTTCATATTTTCAAGATTGTACTTGTTAAATTTTGGGCTTTTAAAAAATTGAACATGTGCCATTTCTCGAAAGCTTCAATTGATGGCCAATTAGGGGGGGGGGGAAATGTAATATCTAGAAGTAGTTACTAATAATTTTAAGTGTTGTGACTAAATTGCCCTTCTAACTTTTGTGCTTAAAAATGCGATTTCAACAAAATTGGCGAAAAGCAGACGGGTTGAGTAGTATTGGAACATGAGTGATGTATTTGGCACGCAAGTGAACCTCAATGGTAAATGTGGTAAATAAATCAAACGTTAGTGATGTCCGGTGCCCTAAAATGTATGTAATTCGAGGCGAACCAAACCTACAGTTCACATTCGATCAACGCTAAAATGAGGCTCAAGCTCGAAATACATCTAACCGAACCTCGACTCGAACTTTTTTCGAACTGAATCGAACCTCAGTTTCGCTAAATAATCAGAAAAGTGAAGGATGAACAAAAATATCAACAACATGAATGATCAAAGATATCTTTTGGCCATTTTTTTTTCTTTTCCAAAATAAGTACACTTGTTATAACAGAACAAATAGTAAGTACACTCGTCTTTTTTCTTCTTCTTAGAATCACATTTTATGAGCTCTCAACATGGACGGTCTAGATTTAGTTCTTTTTGAATCATTTGTTTTTTACTTTCTTGCATAAATTTATGATGTTGGGGTGTTTTTTGTTATAGTTTTTATTTGTTGGTTTCGACTTTGAAGAAAAATTATAACTTAATGGGAAATTATGGGCAAGACATTGAACATGGCTCTGCATCCTTTAATATAGTGAGCTTAACTACTTTTTTATCTTTTATTTGTTATTTTTTTTAAATGTGTTTTCAATATTATCGTGCGCTTTGAAGAGACTCCCGCCTAAGTAGGGTAGGGGATTTCGAGTATCCTGTAATAACAAGGAGATTGTTTCCGCAATTTTGCAAATAATGTTGCCCAGTTTGCTAGATTCTTGGTTTATTAAATGTATATATGAATATAAATTCATGCTCAGATTGTATATTTTGCTCAAAGTCTGGGTTTTTATGGTATTTGTTTGAATTTTGTTGTTTTTTTTTTTTTTGTAAATTAGCGATGAGGTGAGTTATGGTCACTAGCAAGAGACTTTTCCACGAGGCTATTGGATTGACTCGAATTTTGTTGTTCTTAAGAACTGTTAAAGTGTGCCAGACACTTGCGATTTATAATTGTTGTTCACATGTTTTAGTCATTGACTTTGAGAATATGGGGGGAACGATTAGTTGGTCTCACTAATTAGACATCAGAAATGGAACAATGGCAACTGCAAGTCTGCAAGATTCTAATGTAGTCAACTTTAATGTCACGAATGCACGAGAACGTTGAATTGGTCTAGTAGTTAGGACGATTTTGAGGTACTGCGTTCGATTATCACCATGTAAGGAGGCGAGGAGATTTTGTTAAATAAATGGAAAAGATAATGAAGCTATCACATTTTCTTACCATGGGTGGATGTATAAAACTTTGTATTGTCGACCTGTAGTTTTGCGTGAAACTGATATCGATTCATAATTCTATTTAGGAATGTTGCCGATGTGTATTTAGTATGATATGATACGTTTAACGACATTTTACTTGGTTAGTAATATTGCAAAGTATGGAAAGGCTTAGTTTTCAAATGAGTTGTTGTTTGTTCATGGTTCTGTGTGGACATAATGTTACAGGAGACCTCTATCTTGGGAAGTCGTAAATGTTTTTCCATATCTGCTTCTAATACATAACAGGAATATGATCCTATCGTGAGCTCGGGATCTCCACTTCAGATATATTTCTCTAACTAGTGCACGTATCTCAATTGAAATTTTGGTATAAGGTCTAAGGAGTTGGCATATTTTAACTTGTCGCAGTGACGGATCTGTTTCCGTTTTCTGAGGTTCTCTTTGTTATCAACTACTAGCTACTTACCTTATATCAATTATCATTCCATTCGATTAATGCTCTTGTTTTGTCTTTGTTATCGGCTACTAGCTACCTGTACGATAGTTTTTGGTACAATCCTATTAATGGAATCAACTTCCAAATATCTGAATGTTGAACGATTATCAAGTCATGAAACTCATTAGATAGATAAAGCATATCGTAGTATCATAACATATCAGATCTACTATAGTAGTAACTATATGTCTAATTGTGAAAGTTGCTCGTGTCTGGCTTTTCCAGAGATTGATTTTTGCGAAAACCTTGAACCATAAAACTGTATACGTTCTTCTATCAGTTGAAATATTTTTCGTCATGGTTCTCTGGTATTTTAGGATGAGAGGCTTCAGCGAGTCTTGGGACACTGGGGCTCCTATTTTCAGGAAGTACCTTTACCTAACTGCGATGGTGAGTGAAATGTGATTAATGGTATCATTCGAGTCTTTATGATTCTTAACCTGAGCAAATTCGACACTGTTGATTTCTGACAGGTGTAAGATTTGGCAAGTATGGCTCCTTTTTAACCGGTTGCCAGCATTCTCCGAGTAACTCCCCTTTTGAGGCCAATTCACAGAACATCTTGAGCTACAATATATCAAAATCTCCCGAGACTGTGTCTTTAGATGTATGTATGTTGCAACCTATCTTTTGTACCTACAGTTTGTTGCGAAGGATAAGATAAACTATTGTCCCTATCCCCTTGCTCTTATTCGAATTCCCTCTCGTTTTTCCCCTGTATCCACGTTCAGAATCATGGCACCACAAGTCGTCGTGGTCTCAAGTCTTTCCAGAGGGAAAATGGGCCCGAGTCAACCACTATTACCTCTAGCGGTGAGGGTAACTCATCCAGACATGATGTGACTAGAAAGGGTTCAGTAACTTGTTCAGCTTCTCAATCTAATCATGCAGTGCCGAATGAAACCGAACTGGATAAGGAGAATCTTACAGCCCCTAAGATCGAACATTTATATCAGCGTCTTGGTCTTGATATGTCTTCATCTTCATCTGAGGGAGACAACCCCCAATTTTACTTGTGCAATGATATGACACGCCCTACTATTGTTGAATTGCAAAAAATGACTGATGAAGCAAATAAGTTCATTAAAGAAGCCGATGATCTTAAGAATTCTGCCGACATTCTCAAGGTATGTTAACATTTTTACTGATCCGTTGATATAGACTACAGTTATCCTGGATGTAACATATAACTGTTCGTAGCCTAAACAACATTTTTTGAGCATTGAAGTCCTCTGGATGTCAAATTGAAAGTACAGAGTTCTTCTTCCAAGCGGCTTTAAAATATCTCGATGCAGCATCTCTCTTGGACACTCACGTTTTAGGAAGTTACGAAAATGTGGAACTGACACCAGTTAAAATATACGAAGCTACTTCCAAGTTATTAGAGTAAGTACATCCACTTCAGCGTAGACAAGCTGCATACTTCTTTTCGTAGAGAAATAGAATCCATTTATCTTCTGCGGTTCATTCGTCTTAACATGCCAATAATATACACCCTTCACATTTCAGACTTTGTGCCGAAGAATATGAGAGATGCAATGATATGGGTTGTGCTGCACTAGCATATAAGTGCTTGGAAGCATCAAACATGCGGATAGTTTACTCTAGTGATATATACGTTCGAAGAGACTACCAAGAATTGCAAGCTTTTCTGCAGTCGCTTACTTCAGGTAGTACTTATAACTTGCGCCTACTGTTGTTCTGTTCATACCATGTGTTTCAACTCGCTTACTTCAGGTAGTAATTGTAACTTGCACCTACTGCTGTTCTGTTCATACCATGCGTTTAAACTCTCAGTTACAGAAAAGTATTAGGACATACCATAGTGATCGATCTGATGAGTCACGCCTCCTCTTGTTTGACATCTATTTTAGAAAACGTCGATTTTGGGTGAAATCGGTTGTTCAATGATACCTGTTGAACTCAACTTTACTATTTTACCTTCGGTAACATAATTTATGCGAGACATTAGGGTCTAAATGGTGAAGCATGTTCTGAATGAGGATACGAATTGTAAATCAGTAACCGAAAGAAAAAGATGAGACTGTTACTTGTTATCAAGCCATATGATTAAGGGCACACTCTATTTTTCTTTCACAGTTCCTCTAGTCTTTCGATCAGAATCGTTCTTAACTTGTGAAGGACTAACACCGGTGATGAAGGCTACCAATGACGACAACATCAAGAATCAGAAAGACATGGAGACAACTGATGTTCCAACGGATTCCACTTACTCGCAACCAGCTGAAACTTATCCTCTTGATTCAAGAAGTTGGTCTACGTTTGTGGAGTTGCTAAACGTCGTAAGAAATTGTTTCTTCAATATATTCTCGTTTGACGTTTATAAACATGAATCTTTGTTCTTCAATCTGTTCTCGTATGACCTTTATCAACCTGGATCTTTCTATTACAATGCTTGCAGACGAAGTATGCAAATTCCGCAATGGAAGCCTCGAGGAAATCTCAGATCACGTTCGGTTATGCCAGTCAGATTCTTGAGGAGGAAGGAAGCGCTAAAATTATTGATTGTATGAAAAGAGCTCTTAGTTTTGGATTCCATGATATGAAGAAATTAGTTTATCTAGTATATGAAGCAATAGAGGCCCTTAGCTCTTGATATTTCATTGAACACGTAAATTAAATGAAGATATATGTTAACACATTCTTCAGGTTGCTTCTGTACAGCAGACCCCGTGTACAGTTTCTCCTACCCTTTTCCCGATGCACGAATCAGATTGTGACGAAAGTGTTACTTATAAGACCCATCATCATATCAACGTTTTACGACAAATTGACATTTGTTTCCGTGTCCAGAATTGCGACAAGACTGGGTACAGGTGATCCTACGAACGCTTACTTCAGATAGTCGAAACTGCCTGTCTTTCCAGATTTGAGCAGAGCATGTATATACATAACTATAATGCAGCTTGAACTAGAGTGGCTTCATAGACTTGTGAGAATTGTTGTGGTAAGTGGTAACCATAGATGTTATATATTGATCATAATCTGCAAGAACTCCGAATCATTCTCTTGAAGCGCACCCTCTTCATCATAAACGATCCGAATGCAGAATTCATGATTACCAAAAGAGGATACAACAATGTAGCTCAATTGGTAGTTTGTTGGATTTGCAGTTTCAACTTTCAAACAATGAACGACCAACTTTAATTGCTTAACATTTCCCCCTACTTCGTATAACATTATTATTAGTATTATACCGAGTTTGATTTTAATAGTTAAAAAATTTACAATGCACCTCAATAAATGGGGTAAGTAGTTGAAAGGCGGCAATGAAGAATTGAAGAGGGTGTTGAATCCATCTATCTATCTATCTATCTATCTATATAAAGTAGGGATTGGGAACCGAACCGGATATAACTGATTTTTTTGGATCGAAATTTGTTCGAATGAACGTAACCAATATCGGTTAGGTTTATGAGAGAACCCATAAAAATTGAACAGAATCGATGACTAATTTTATGTTTTAAGCTAATAATATATATATTTAGTTAGTGGTATGATGTGACGAATGTGTATACAAATTTCTAAATTAGTTTTAAAAGGAGCTCGTGAAACTTATATAGAGTATATATATTTTTGGAATTTAATTATGAGTTAAAGTTAGTAAAAACAATATTAATCACATTTAGATTTGAGTCTAAAAATAATAATACGCCTTTCGTATTTTCTTAACAGGTTATTTAGCAATAACTTACTTTATTAAGGTTACAGAATGTATTACTATTTTGTCCTCATTTTGTAGGAATTAATAAAGATGTGAATTTATTTATCAAAAAAAAAAATAAAGATGTGAACTTAAAAGTCAACTACTTTATTGGGATAAAATAAGAAAGGTGGTAAAAAAACACATTGAAAAAACTTAAACACCATGTTAAAAAAATACAAGAACTTTAGCCTAAACATCAAGTTAAAAAAAAGACAGAGAGAGTATGATGAGACTAAAAATATTCTTGTATTCATTACAAAGTAATTACACACTCTATATAGAAATATATAAAAACCTAACAGCTAATGGCCTAGAATAATATACAACTCAGGCCTAGAACAATATACATCATTATCCATATTACCACCCTTCAAGGTGGAGCATACAAATTGTGTATGCCCAGCTTGCCAAGAAGTCGAATAAATTGAGTCGCCCCCAGAGGCTTTGTAAAAATTATCCGTTAGTCGTGAACCAATCGAGACATGTGATGCAGAAATAGTACCATCCACCAATGCATCCCGCGTGTAGTGGCAATCAATCTCAACGTGTTTCGTGCGCTCATGAAACACTGGATTGCAAAGCAAATGCAGGGCGGACTGACTGTTACAATTCAACTGCATAGGACCTTGTATCTGTACGTCAAGGCAACGTAAGAGACCTCACAACCACTTCAATTTGTGAGTCAACTTTGTCATTGCCCGGTATTCTGCTTCTACGGATGACAAAGAAACTGTATCCTGTTTCTTGAACTTCGAAGACACTGGAGAAGATCCAAGAACACTATACAACCTGTCACTGATCTCCGTGTAAGTGGACATGCTGCCCAATCGGAATCACACCATCCAGTTAACTTCAAATCGGAGTGGCGTTGAAGCAGAACGCCCTGACCTGGGCTACCTTTCAAGTAGCGTACTACGCGAAGAGCAGCTACCCAATGCTCCTCCTTTGGATTCTTCAAGAACTGAGATAAAGTATTCACGGCAAAACATATATCCGGACGAGTAAAAGACAGATACAACAGTCTACCTACCAGACGTTGATACTTCTCCCCTTCGACCATAGTAGGGCTAGTTGACAGCCCCAGTTTCTGATGTTGTTCCATCGGACATGTCACAGGTTTGCAGCCCAGCAGACCTGTCTCAAAAATAATGTCGAGTGCATATTTCCTCTGGCACAAATAAATACCTTCTTTGTTTTGAGCAACTTCAATGCCCAAAAAATATTTCAGTTTCCCGAGGTCCTTCATATTGCATAATCGACAAATTTGGTCCACTTGAAGTTTCTCTTCATGAGATTATCTGATATTGGTAGGGAGTTGTTGATTACCCTCCATAAGAAGTGTTTTATCTTTCCTGGAAGCCTTAATTGCCAAATTTTGTTATAAAACTTTTCGATAGTTTCCTTAATATTCGTTGATTCTTCCCCCTTATATGAATCGTTCTTGTATGCATGATAAGTTGTACTCATAGTGAAAATCCCCTTAGGATGAAGCTTCCGGACTGGTTGTTTGTAGCTTTTACTGGTTTCGGTAGGAGTATTATTTTGCTCCTCTTTATTACATATGATGATGATGACGTGAATGTGGACCAAAGAAAGAAAAAAAATCAAAATAGCCAAGTGATTGCTTGAGCACTAGTGCAGATAGGCTTAACAAAAAAAATTGGTCGGTCGGTCGTAGAAAAACATTCGTCGGTTGTATTATTCTGGCTCTGTGATACCATGATGAGAATAATAATATTATTATATTCATCACAAAGTAATTACACACTATATATAGAAATATACAAAAACCTAACATCTAATAAGCCTAGAATAATATACAACTCAGGCCTAGAACAATATACATCCGTATCCGTATTAGAGTATTAGTTAGAAAGGAATAGATCCAAAATTTCAACGCCAAAAGTGGGCTCAAATTTAGGTCCAAAACATGAAGCACAAAATCAAAACCAAACCGGAACCAACTTGGAACAGAACTGAACCGATTTCAGTTCTGTCGACCATGGAACCCGTTAGGTTGGTTCGAGTTTTTTTTTTGCCTTCCATTACCAAAAACATAAAGGTGTTTGTTTATTTATGTACGGAATGTAAGTTTTTCTAAGTCCAAGATGTATAGTGGTTGAATGGAGATAAAGTTTATGGATAAATTTGATTGTTAAAATGGGTTTTCAATCATTTCTTGATAGAAAAGCATGATTAAAATGGTGAAGGTGGTCGAAACTAAGGCCTCTAGGTCTTTTTGGAGGCAAAGGAATCCCTAGTTAATTTAATATATAAAACGACTATGAGTGCCCACATAAAAAATAAACTAGGAGTCTAGGATCATATGAATATCATGGAGGATGATGAGCAAACGAAAAGGTTCGATCCGGTTTTTATTCGGCTCGAAATCAAATAGTTCAATTTAATTTGGCTCGCATATTGATAGAGCACTTTTACTTATGTATACTCTAAAGTCCAAAAAAATCACATCCACTTCAATATCTCTTCATTTCCTACTTATTTCCATGAGGTCATCTCCCTCTCATCCGCCCAAATGTCCAATCGGATCGAACATTTTTGCCAACCGAACCGAACCTGTTCGGATAGTTCGCAATAGTTCGATTCAGTTCGACCTCCTGCGAACCGAACTTAAACGTAGATACGTTCGGTCCGTTTACAGCCCTAGATGAAGATGAGAAATATGTAAATTACTATTGAATAAAGAAAAAAAGGACTAGAGGACTGATTTTATAAGAGTCCCACTTCCACCAAAATTCAAGAATTTGAAATTTCAACTAGGTCTGTATAAGAATTTCAAGTTGATTCGGTTCTAAAATTTTGACTCGAGATTTAGTTCGATGTAGTTCAAATCAAGATGGAACGTCATCTTTAGATTCTATCAAACGCAAACCAAAAGTTCAGTTGGGCTCGAATTACATACACTTAATTTTCTTTCCTTCAATTTCTTCTTATTTTTTGAAACATATTTAAATCTTTAAGTTCAAACTTCGAACGTTCGTAATTCATTGCAAATCACTCGTTAATCGTTTGTTAAAACCGTTTATAATATTCATTTTTATTTTTGACCAAAAACCAACCATAGCCTAACTATATGATTTGCGACTGGAAGATGGATTACGATTGAAAAGATTAGTGATTCGAGTGAGAGATTTTTGTTTTGAATTAATTAACGAGCCGATCTTTTTCCGATTTTGATAAAATTAGATTAACTAACCGGTTTCAAATGACTATTTTGAACCGATTACGAATTAAACATTTAATTTGGTTGATTACGAACCAATTTACGAGTGAATTGATTTGATTAACAGTTCAAATTGGTTTGAATAAAAATTGGCTCGAACCGACTCGTTAACGGCTGTACTCAATTCCAAGTAAAAGTTCATTTTTTAATCTATCCACTAAATTCCCAATCAAAGCCAATTATAGACTATTGTCTTTTGCCCAAGTCACGCTACAATCCTCATTCATAATTGCGCCGATTTGCTCCTAATAAATCTTAAAAAAACTTCTACGCGTTGATGGAAAATCACCAAATTTAATAATCTCCATTCTAAAACATCAAACAATTTTAAATTGGCTAAATTGCATATGTCACCTTAGTTATTGAGAACCGATCAAATGAGGATCAAACTTTTTTTTTCTTTTGTGAATTAGTGATGAGGTGAGATTCAAACCAGGACCTTCTGGTCACTAGCGAGAGCTTTTTCCACTAGGTTATTCGAGTATTTCCAATGAGGAACAAACTTTTGAGATGTGAGGTTGCTAACAAAATAATTTTTTAGGTCAATTTGCTCCCCAACAATTTTTCCAGGTCAAGTTGCCCCTCTAAATTTGACCGAAATAGACTTTTAATAGAGTTAAAACAAGACTTTCACAGAAAGTGAAACTTCGGGCTAAATTTGAAATATAAAAGAAATTAGACTTCCTTAACAATATTTATTGTAACCTCGTTATGGTGTTATATTATTTATTTTTGTATTATTTTTATAGGTATAATAAATATTATTAAGGAAGTCTAAATTTTTATATATATTTAAAGTTAAACTCAAAATTTCATTTTTTTGTGAAAATTTTACTTTTTTCAATCAAACGATGTAATTATCATTAAAAATGACAAACGATAAGAGGTACAATCGAATCTAAATGGATGTAAAAGCCAACAAAGGATGGGGTAGCGACAACATCCCGAATCCCATAAAACACCAAACTCGAAAAAACGAGTCCAACTAACCTACAATCTGGCCTATTTCGATCAAATTTAAGAAACAATTAAACCTTAAAAAGTTGTTCGAAAGAATAAATAAATATAATTTTTTTTTTAACGGACAATCTGACCTATTCAAAATTTAATCCTCATTTAATCAATTTTCAATAATTGAAGTGGCTATATAAAATTTAGCCTTTCAAATTCCAGTTGGTATTCAATTACCAGACAAAATAAAAGTAGTGGGCACCCATTTACTCAAAAGTCCAAACAATAGTGGCATCGTTGTAATAATATTCCCCCACCCCACCCCCCCCCCCCCACCCCCACCCCCACCCCCACCCCACAATATATATTCACAAACAACTCATCTCCACTTCATATCATTCCAGCTAAACAAACCCAAAAACCTCTAATCAACAAAAACTCAAATCATAACAAAAAGAAAAATGGTGTTTTCAAGAATGTATTTGGTGTACATTTTGTGTGTTATTTTGGGTATGGCGAAGGTGATTGAGGGTACCCAAATGGGGTTCTTGATGCCTTCATCTTTGGGATCAGGTTGTAGAGGTTCTGTTGAGGAGTGTTTGATCGGAGAAGATGATGAGTTTGAGCTTGATTCGGAGTCCAACAGGCGCATATTAGCAACCAGGAGGTATATCAGCTATGGTGCGCTGCAGAAGAACAATGTGCCTTGCTCTCGACGTGGCGCATCTTACTACAATTGCCGTCCAGGTGCTCAGGCTAACCCCTATCGCCGTGGATGCAGTGCGATTACCCGATGTAGACGTTGAATTACTATTTTGCCCTTCATCGAGAGGTTTGGAGTCGTTGTTCTACCCTTGATGGGAGTGGAATGACTGTTTTGCACCTCATAAGGAGGTGGAATGATTGTTGTACCCTTGACGGGAGGTGAAATGACTATTTTGCCCTTTCGTTTGTTTTATTGTTTGGTTGAGATGGCTTGTGTTGGTGGTATAAAAAGAAGAAAAGATGTTGTAATATTTGTTTTTTGGGATGTCTTATATACGTTTTTGTTTGTCAATAATTTATATAGAATGGAAATTATTCTTTGATTTTTTAATTTGTTGTCTTTTTTATACTATAGTTTTGTTATTTATCTTAAGTATGCTATTTTATTTTCCTTTTGTGTAAATGTTGGAGTAATTAAGTGCACATTAAATATATTTCGAGCTGACTCGATAGTGTGGAAACCACACAATTTTGTTGTTTTTATGATACTTAACATGAGTAAATTAGACATATTGACAAAATAAGCGATAGATTGAAACATTTGCAAACATAGGTAATTGACAATAACGTTTTGAAACATAAGCATAGATGATTGTTGTGGTCGTTTGCCCTTCTTAAAATGTGTTCTATTGTCATGAATATATTTTTATTTTGTTTTTTTACTTCTTGTGGACGTGTCGACTTTATTTAATTTTAAATTGTGCAATTTTATTTTTGTTTATTTTAAAACCGAAAAACCGACCGAACCAGATCGATTTTGCCTCAAAATCAACCGAACTGATTCAAGTCGAAATAATTTTCAACCCAATCAACTCATGTAGTAAAAAAACTGAAAGGATCGATTTCCCAAAAACAATCTGAGAGAAACGGATCTAACCGATCGAACCAAAAACATCTAGTAGTAATTACTTCGTCTTGATCGAATATATTATATTAAAAGTAAATTTTATTCTATTAAAAGGGGGAAATTTATATTATAATGGGAATAGAAGCATGATTTATTAAAATACCTTGTCAAGATTGGAACTCAGAAACTTCAATTGTGAACGTTAGATCGATAAGGTCAAGGCCACGACTTTTTGTTGATCTTATCAAAAGCCAAAATATCGTAATGTAAGAATGTCTAGTATTCACTATAAATTGTTACTTCCTCCGTTCTTTTTTATTTGTCTTTTTGGCCTTAACTTTTTGTTTCTAAATATATGCCTTTTTAGCATAACTAATTGAAAATTTACATTTTCAATGTACTTTTGAATTATGAAGTTATCAACCAATCAGTTAAGTAGTTTCAATTGATTGTCTTTTTACATCTTCCAATGTATTTCTTGATTACATTTTATTTTTTGTAATCTACACAAATGATTAGAATGACAAATAAAAAAGAAAAGATATATATTTTTATCCAACTAATAACATTAGAGCAAATGGCTTCATCGATCACTACGTTTGTTAAAAAACACTAGTCGATCACACTAGTATGACTTTGTATACTTTCGATCACTCATATTAGGTATTATGTATACTTTTGGTCACTCACACGTTTTTTTGGTACAACTCTTGATTTTTCAAAATTTTTAACATTTTGATAAGGATATTATAGTCATTTTCTCATAATTTTGTCATGGAAATGTAGAGTGCAATGGAAGTTATTAAAAGTTAGTTGATGTAAGTTAAAAAATTATGAAAAATGACTAAAATACCCTTACAAAAATGTTAAAAATTCGAAAAATTAAGAGTTGTACCAAAAAAACGTGTGAGTGACAAAAAATACACATAATATCCAACATGAGTGATCAAAAGTATACAAAGTCACACTAAAGTGACCGACTAGTGTTTTTTAACAAACGTGAATGATCGATGAAACCATTTACCCGTAACATTAATATAATGTAGTTTGAGTACAACTAAGAGCATATGCGTGTTAGGTTGATGTATCTTTTGCATTTCTTTGAGGCTAATAATGAAGAGCACATGCGGTCGTAACGGCTATCAATTGGACTCCTGAATTCAACATAAATTAATTAATCTCCAATAATCAACATCAAACATGGTTAATGCCTCGAGGTCGGCTAACCTAACCTAACCGATTATTAGCCGGGCTTATAAGTTAGTCGCTCATTAACTTAATACCCCCCTTATATTTATGATGATTTGATAAAAATTCGATGAGTTTGCAATAAACATAACAATAATAATAGTAGTAAAAAGAATATGAATAAGTTTGTAGTTGTATCCTCAATGCAATAATTTTCAATTGGTTGCTTGCCTACGAAAATAAAGATAATCACTGAAATTATAAACCACCTCACTGTTCACTGTTACGCCAATTGCTATTACCAGTTAAAGTACCAGAATGCAGAAAACAGAAAAACACAAAATAAAGAACACAAGGTTGGTAACCCAGTTCCGTGTCAACACACGTACATCTGGGGGACTGCCTGTCCAAGGGAAAAATTCACTATACTGAGATTTACAAGGAAGGTCTTACTCTGTACGCTCCCCGTACACCGTTGCCTAAACCTAGACTCTTCTAGATGAGATCTACCCCTACAGAATGTATCTCCCGATACTTACAAATAAAAGGTGAAAGGTAGAGATAAAAACATCACTATTGATAATACCTAATGGTGGTATTTCAATCGGAAATTCAGTTAGAAGATAGATCTATTCTTCTAACACATATGGACGACCTAGCACTAAAATCTAGATAATAAAATCTTATTCTATTGCTCTTGTGCTCTCTACAAAAGTCGACATCTTCCAGCTACGGTGAGTGCTCCTTTTATAGGCCTAGGTCGCGGGCCTTCTTGTGTATCTTGACGGGCTAGGTCAATCTACATTAACTCTCTTGAATATCACATAAGGTAATGTGAATCTTGGCCCCTTGATATCTTGTCATTGATTGCGCCTATTAATAACAAAAGTTACCATAAACGAATCCAACATAATCCCGCTTCATAATGACAAGATCTTTCCTAATTCATGTTTCCTTTGTCCACACGTTGTTGACCTACGTCCAAATCTTCAACGTGATCTTCCGGGATCTTCCATATTTGCTCTTCATGAATTAGTCTTTAATGTCTTTAATGCTTAACTCCGTAATGATTCTTCTTCCGCTCACTGTTATACTTTCATTTCAATAGATGGTACAACAGTTGGTCTGTTCAGGAAAAACGTGACCAATACACTCTGTGCACTCTTGTGCAACCAGCACTCAAGGTGTGCTAACAATCATAATTGCTACAACTACGATATCAATTGGGCAGCGGATTTAGCGACTTTGGCGTGGTGGTTCAAAATATACATCAAGATTTTGTGTTCATTTTTTGTATATACTAACAAAATATTTACAACAAATTTTTTATTACATGCAAGACTTGATTCAAAATATATTAAATATTTATTGAATTTTATCCTTAAAATACTAAGTAGATTATTAATTCCATCATAATAAACTATAAAAAGTATATATGAAATGTCTAAAGTTTATTTTTATAACTAATGAATGGTTAAAATAGACTTCGTAGGTGCTTTAAGTTAATATAAAAAGATTTGTATTTAGGAGGTGTTAGACCTATGACCCCATGGACACACACATACATACTTACCAACTAAGCCACACACATTTTATGTGGTTCGAATGAACCACCTTGAACAATTCTAGGTTCGCCCCTAATTGGATGGTTGTGCTAAAAAAAATCTTCATCATCACTCCGGATTTAGATCGGTGCATATAGGACTTCCCATATTATGTGTCATTCGCCAATCAATTATTGTCAAGATCGTCATCCTTTTCGAACCTGTCCGATCCGTGTGTATAAGACTCACCAGACGATGCGTATAAGACTTGCCAGACAATGCATAATTCGCCAATCAATAACTTTCAGGAATACTATCATTTTTGAACCTGCCAGATTTGTGTATAAGACTCTTTATGGTGTGTTTGGATCGGGTGAATCAGAGAGAGGAGAATTTTTTAAATTATCATATGAGAAGGGAATTAGTGGGAATCAGGGAGAATATAATTTATTGTTATTTGGGTACCATAATTGTAAACTAGGAGAATCAGGGGGAATGAGGGAAAATGTAATTAAATATGTGATTTTCCTCCATTCTCCTCCGATTTAGAGGGTACAAAATTTGAGGAAAATTAGTGGTAATGGGTGGATTAGTGGTAATAAATTTTCCTATCTAGAAACCAATTTAGTTCCCAAAATTACTAAATTCCCCACGATTTCCCTTGATTCTCCCCAAAACTCTCTATATCAACTTTATTATTTTAAGGATTATACTTAACATTTAAAACGAAACCAAATTTCCTATTTGTTACCATATATATCATTAAAATCTAAAACATACATACACCAAATAATGAACAAACTAATAAAAAACAAAATTTAACTCTTATAAATTCGTCAAGCAATAACCGTCTGAAACACCATCTTTTTCGAACCTGTCAAATTTATATACATGACTCGCCAGACTATGCCTATAAGAACATTCACACCAGTTACCCTATTAAAATCCTAAAATCTTCTCTCTATATCAATTTTATTATTATTTTTTTTTATACCAAGCGATGAATTTTTATTAATGAAATTAATAATAATTACAAACAAAAGGAAGAACTTGACATTCCATCCAAAACTATAAAGCGGACCATATGCCCCCTAACAAAGTCGGACAAAGAAAAAAGTCCAATAGAGGTCCGATAGAGGCCCTTATGTAAAAAATGCCCTATCCCTTTATTTTCTCTATAAAAGCGACACCTGAGCTCATAAATGAAGCTCCTTCCATTCATCTGCTGCCTTATTATGAGAAATCAGAAACGTCTCTGAAAATCTAGAAACTGTTTTTGGCTATTGGGCTTCATCACCAAATGTCTCTGATGCCATATTTGCTATAAACTCATAATCCATTTTCGTACCTTAAAATCCGGTAAAGTACTCCATCGAAAATCCAGTAAGTCTCTGAATTCCTTTGTGTCTAGAACATAAGGTATGATATTTAGGTTTTTGCAAACTTGTTGTGTAAATGTGCATCGATGAAACACATGCATGACCTGATCGACTTCCATATTGCATAGTCGACAAGTTTGGTCCACTTGAAGTTTCTTCTTCATGAGATTATCTGATGTTGGTAGGGAGTTGTTGATTACCGTACATAAGAAGTGTTTTATCTTTCCTGGAAGCCTTAATTGCCAAATTTTGTTGTAAAACTTTTCAGTAGTTTCCTTGATATTCAATGATTTTCCCCCCTTATATGAATTGTCCCTGTATGCATGATAAGCTGTACTCACAGTGAAAATCCCCTTAGGATGAAGCTTCCAGACTGGTTTGTCTACCAGATCTAGGCTCTGAAAGGGGTATTTTTAAGATTTTTACCACATCAACGTCCCAAAATGTTGCTTTTAACTTACTGATGTTTCAGATCCCAATTTGATGGTCTATTAATTCTGATATATATGAACTGATGTGTTTGGTGGAAGTAAAGTATATGGATATCTGGACATTTTATTATTATTTTGTTATTTTAAGAGTTGTATTTAACATTTGAAACAGAACCAGATTCCCTATTTGTTACTCTATACATTATTAAAATCTAAAATATGCATACACCAAATAATGAAGAAACCAATAAAAAATAAAATGAACTCTTATAAAAATCTTTACTATGAAATCAAAGGCAAGGATAATTTGTGTGATGGTTTCACACTTTTTATAATAGGTAATTATATATTACTTTCTCCATAATTTTTTATACTTATCATCATAATCTAATATTTTGTTACTTGGAAATATTGTCGTTATGTATTTTCAAAGTTATATTTTCTAATATATCCTTTGGATATATTTCAATCCGGTATTGCCTCACACTGTTAGATAGATAAATGTTTAGAGGAGGGCGTGGCAATTCTACCAATTAGGCCATTTGCTAGTTGTGTTAATAAATATATCTTTTTATGGTTAAGTTTGTATTCTATTATTTACTCCCTTCATCCCTAATTGATGAGGATGTATTTTATTTTTAGAAATTTTAATATTAATTTCTTCTTTAACTAATTGTAAGAGAGTTGAGTGGAGAGAAAATTGATTATGAGAAATAAATTCAAAATTTTATTAATATTTATGCAAAATCAAACTTTTCTATCACTAAGGGAATACTAATTTTATCTTATTTTTGTCCACTTAATAGTTACTATTACTATGTTTTTAATTAATTAGTCATAAATGTATATAATTAAGTGGGACTTAATAAACATTTCATTATATTACATTTTCGGCAAATGGTCGGGATGCTCACCTATCTTTGGGTCAGTGACCTAGTTGATCACCTAACTTTCAAAAAGATTCAGGTGATCACCTAACTTCTTAAATCGTTCCCATTCAACACATTGGTCAATTATAATATTAATTATCGACTAATTAAGGTTAATGGTTCCTAATTAGAGGCAATTTAGTAATTTCACATAATAATTTTCTGAAAAAATATATTAATCCCATTAAAAGTAACCCCAAATCGCCAATTAGTCCCCAATCCTCAATTGTGAAACACGCGAAATTACTAGGGACTAGCTAATTGGGGATTTGGGATTAATTTTTTTTCAAAAAATTATTATTTGAAATTACTAAATTGCTCCTGATGGGTGACCAATTGCCTTAATTAATCGATAATTAACATTATAATTGATCGATGTGCTGAATGAGAATGATTTAAGAAGTTAGGTGATCAACTGAGACACTTTGAAAGTTAGGTGACAACTGCATCCGTGGCCCAAAGATAGGTAATCATCCCGGCCATTTATCGTTATATTTTTATTAAACATATACTCCGTACTTATATTTAAGTTGTCATTATGATCCAAATTATATAATAACTATATTTAACATGTAGTCATCTATAACTAAATTATAAATTGTAAGTAACATATTAACCTATAACCATACTAAATTAACTAAATTATTCATTAAACCTTTTTGTTATTTTATTGAACATATATTTCGTTTTATAGTTAATTTCACTATTTTTTCTTCTTTTAGAAACTAAGATAGTTTTAGGAAAACAGTGAACAAATAATTTCTAAATTCTCACTAAAATTTAGTTAATTTAATATGATTATATGTTGATAAAAGAACTTACATATATTACATGTATATTAAGTCCAAAGTAATTATACATTTATAACTAAACAATTAAAATAAAATTAATAGTAGGTATTCCTTTTTTATCGTTCAATTACTATTTATTTTCCCATATATTGCTTTCAACCTTCCATCCTCCTTGAGAATCTCCCTCCCCCTTCTATTGCACCTTATTTATAGTTGACAAGCTTTCATGCAATTCTCATAAAAACTTCCCAATTTCCAGTCACTTCAAATATAATTTGATTTGATACTTTAAAGATCAAATGGCCCCAGCAGTCGTTGCAACTCCTCAACAACCCAATGTGGTATGTCTTTCTCAAATTTTCCTCTATTTTTATCTTTTATTGGATCGCCGTTTTAGCGCTTCTTAGATATGCCTTTTTATTATTGTAAATAACGAATACATAAAATTATAATTATGAGAGTTATAATGAAATATGTGACAATGGTCTCCAATGAGACGTGAATCCAAGACCTCTTACATGAAAGTTAGGTCATATACCACCAGGTTATTGAGCCATCGACAACTTGGACTTACCAGCTTAAGAATGTCTTAAATATGCTCCTTAAAGGCTCTAATCACCACATAATCAAATAATCCTAATTAATTCTCATGCAACTGTTGTCTAGCTTTATGGGCCTTCTAAAATTTTGCTTATTTCACCAAAAGAAACATAATAGGTTCCAACTCTCTTTTGTTAATAGATTCCAACTCTTATTTGTAATATGACTAAATAAATATTTAAGCACATAAAGTATGCTCACTTTTTTTATAATGTTGTTGGTACTATTAATGTTCTCTTTATTTTATAATTAATATTAGTTTGTTACAAATACATGCATGGATACAAATTACAATAAAAATTTTAAAAATTGATAATTTGTTGAGTTCACCGAGCAGCCTAATGGAATAGACTCTGTGACCAGCTTGACCTGGTTCGAAACTCACCTCATCGCTAATTTACAAAAAAAAAAAATTGATAATTTGTTCTAAATATTCAAGATTCATGAACAAGTGCAAATCAATAAAATTTCCTAGAATTTTGGCCTAGTTGTTTGTTGAGGATTTGGTTAAAAAGTTGATACATTCTTGATTTATGGTTTTAATTTATTGTTTTGGGTGATGAAGGATGTGGAAAAAGAGAATGAATTGAAGTATTTGGAATTCGTGCAAGCATCAACCCTTCAAGCCGTTTTGTGTGCTGCTAAACTGTACGATTACGCGAAAAACAATTCCGGCCCCTTGAAGAACGGTGTCCAGTCCGTTGAAGGCACTGTCAAGACCGTCGTCGGCCCTGTCTACGACAAGTTTCACGATGTTCCTTTCGAGCTCCTCAAGTTTGTTGACCGCAAGGTTGTTGTTTACGAATTTCGTTACAGAGTGAGTTCGATATGGTGGTTATAAATGTCTAAGATTTAACGATTGGTGTTACAGGTTGACGAGTCTGCCACCAAGATTGACAGTTATGTTCCCCCTGTTGTGAAACAAGTGTCCACCACTGCCATCACCGCGGCTCAAATGGCTCCATCGGCTGCTCGTTCAGTTGCCACAGAAGTCAAAACCGCAGGTGTGATTGGAACAGCTTCAGGACTCGCATGGACCGTGTACACCAAGTATGAGCCTGCCGCCAAGGATCTCTACACCAAGTACGAGCCAGTAGCAGAGGAGTATGCTGCCTCAGCATGGCGTAGAGTCAACCAACTTCCCCTTGTGCCTCGTGTGGCTGAAGCAGTCGCCCCAACGGCTAGCTTCTGTACCGAGAAGTACAACCAGACCGTCCAAAGCTCTGCAGAGAAAGGTTACAAGGTCGCCTCCTTTTTACCATTGGTGCCAACCGAGAGGATCGCTCGAGTCCTCAGCATTAGCAGGGAGGCACCCGTTGCTGCCAATTAATGAATGATTTCACACTACTTGCTGCAAGAATCAACCAGTTCTTGAAAGCTGTGATATTCGTTGCTATTACTAGTTGTTGTTTCGAGTAACCTGTAATGTGTTGTTTCTCCCTTTCTTGTAATTATTATCATCATTTTGTATGTTGAACAATTATTGTTCTGTTTGGGTGTGTTGTTGGTAATCATATATATGATTTTGTATGGTGTAAGTGTAACTGTATCTACATAGGTTGTTGAGAGTAATAATATTGACTGGATTTAATAAATCAAGTGTATTATTTTAAGTGTCCATTTCTCGATTTGTATGTGACATCCTTGTGCAGAGGCCATGCTAATCTTCTCTATATCGATCCAATTTTATCGGATGTCCATGAAGGGACGTGTATGATGGTGTCAAATGTAAGCCTAACTAGTGTGTATTATAAATACAGACCTTAGCGTCTTCTGTCTAGTAATATTTCACGTGGGTTGCAACTTGTAAATGAGAAATAACATTAAACCTTATTTATATTTTTGTAACATTTAAGTCGAAAGAAATAAAATATAAATCATTAAATTCATCAAATGATAACATAAATATTTTCAACTTATATATAGTGGACCTGGTTCAGTAATTTATATCTAATGAAATAAATATAAGTAAATTGAAGAATTTAAGCTTAAGAAAAGGAAAAGTTACCTCCTAAATCCAAAATTAAAAACTTCCTTAAAACTCTCAATAAACAATGGATATATTAATATAAAAGAATTTAGAAATTGAAAAATGATGTAAGAAGTGGTTTTAAGAAGTTAGATTATATATGTAAGCATTCAGAACAAATAGTTAACGAACTAATTAATTCAAGTAAAAATATATATTCAAACAAACATATATTCAGATTACAACAGATTGATATCTTATATTCTCCTAATCTTTTTCTACAATTAATTTTCTCCTATACTCTTTTTATAATTATTTTTTTCTATACTAATTTATCGACATCTTTGTTAAAAATATTCAACCATACATTTTGGGTAAAATCCGGTTTCTGATGCAACAGCAGAAACAGACCTTAGTTCTTTCTGGACTTTCCTTCTCTCGTAATATACAGAGCAAGCCAGCGACGTGCATTTGATTCCACTTTCTAAACGCCAGTCGCCTCCTCCACAATGCCGACATATCTGCAACAGTGACAAAACAACACACCCTTCGGTCAAATTCACATATGAGACCTCGTTAGATGTCTTTACAATCTGAATGATGAATTCCAGATGGAGATCCCTCCAGCACGAAAAAAACATTTTCTACATGCTCCAGCACGAAAAAACATTTTCCACGTTTGATTTTCAATGGTTAAAATTAAAAAACTTTGTGGTTTTGATTGAGATATGTAATTTTGAATCGAATCCTAAATAGTAAAGTAGGTTGAAATACTACTACTTTTATACTTTTCAACAATATCATACAATATGTGCAAACATATTTAACAATTCAAAACTCTGACCTTCATTTTTGAGATGGAGGGAGAAAAATTTCTTTACAAACGACCCAAATCTCACTAATATCATAAATATATGTTCCGAGAAAACTACCGAAAAATGAAATGCCAACAGAAACTCTAATGACAAGAAAATGCATCATTGATAACCCAGCGAGGCAAATACTTACAGAAGCAAGATGTTGGATATCTCTTTCTAGCTTTGAAGTTTTTGCTATCAACGTCACTGCAGCTGTAGCTTCATTCTTGGAGCAGTTGGGACAAAAAAGTGCTGACTCGCGGACCATTTCATCACACAGGATACAACGCTTTGACAGATAATAGAACTCAATCCTAGTTCTGTGTGCACTATGTACGGATGAATGACTTTTACCAACAACTTCATGTCGAGGACGTGGCATATCTAACAGCCACTGATTCAGATTAGCTCCAACAAGCCCGAATGCCCTTTGTAAAGCTGGAATAATCTGCTTCTTAATATAATACATATCGTTTAAGCGATATGGGGAATCAATCGCCAAAAGTTCTTGTGGATCCACAACCATATCTACTAAACGAGCCCCTGGTTCACCATGCACAACTATATAAGGCACTCGCTCTGCATAAAGTGGCTCTGCCCTGGGATCAGCTCTCATTGATTTGGAAGCCACAATTGCTGCAGGAGGAAGCGAGGAAACACGTGAACTGTAAGTACCTAGACGGACCTCCTTAGCAAAAATAAAATCCTGTAGAGGGACTCTTCCAGATAGAATTCGCGTCCATTGACGAAGTACATACTCTTTTACCTGTCTCAACACGCAAGGTCAGAAAACTGAGAAAGTTGGAAGCCATAATGTAACTTCTATCCAATATTTCTAAGAAGTTGCATGCGTGATAATAATTTGTTCTCCGAGAAATGAAACATTATACAGTAGAGACCACAAATACAGATCATTAACTGCACAGAGAAGCAGTATCTTGTTACCTTCTTAGTGTCCTTATGTTCAAAAAACACTCTCAATGACTGCTCCATCATCTTGGCCACAGCCAAGCAAGTGTCCCTACGCACTGTCTCAATACCTTTGGCATCAAATTTTGCTTTTCCTTGATCCGGGCTCTCGTAGCTGTAGCCAACATATCTCTTCTTAGTAAGAAGGAAGCAAGGATGGTAGACCTTTTCCATCTTTAGAGCGACTGGGTATGGATTCATTTCTGTTATTGCTGCTGCAATTTCATGCCCAATCTGAAAGGCTTCTTTTATGGAACGCCCTTTTAGGAGTACAAACATGCTGCAGTATCAAAGAGGTGAGAAACAGGAATATAAGTTACTAGCTTAAACGTACCCAAAAGCAAACAATAATGGAGACCATGAATTATTCTCCACTCTGAAGCATCAGATAATTGTGATATCACTGCTGACTGCTCATTTTAAGAGTTTAAGACATATTAAACAATCTAGCTCCAACACCAAATTTGAAGTTAATGAAGAAAATGGAAAATTTATGCCTGGTGTCCATGGATGAACAAGAAGAATAAATGGGCATACTATTGCAGCAACCAATATCAATTTAACATGTAAACAGGTAAATCTTCACCAAATTATCTAGACTGGAAAGGAAGGGACCAGCATATTTGTAACTTTCGATATTATGATGGGCATGCCATATTTTTCAGTAATGCAATCTGATTTCCAGGTCCTGAAGGAAAGGGAAATACCATACCTGTCAGTATCACCATATATAACCTTAGCTCGCCACTTTTGATTTGCAGTTACAAATGAAATTGCAGTTTCAAGAGTCCTGCGGGCACATTGTACAATGCTGTCAGCAAGCTCAGCACAGGGCATGCGTCCACTGAAACCAGCAGCCGTGTAACCATATGTTACATTTGCTATTAATTTCAGAGCAAGCTGCCTTGCATCACATACTCGGTGAAGAACTTGTTGAGAAGGAAGAAGCTTCTTCATTGCTTGTTTAACCATTATTCTAGTTGACAATATTTCTTCTAATAACCGAGGCAAAACCCCTTTACGGACCTTGGAAGGAGCATACATAACCCCATTTGGGGTAAATAATATTTCATGTTTCATGTTTTGCAGAACATTTTTATCTGGAGAGTAAGAACTAACACCTAGTGTATCAGCCTTTGAAGGTACGGCTTTTCCAAGACACGTACAAAAACAGAGGTTATATGCTATTATCATTGATGGATACAGAGATTGAAAATCTAAAACAACTACCGGATCCGCATAAAAACCAGACTCTGGTTCCATCACAAGGGGTATACATTCCATGGCAGGCTGATAAGCTACTTGAGTGTTACCCGGGGATATGGCTAAATAGTTTTGTGTGTGGGCCAGTCTCAGAAACATGGACTCCACTCGGTATTGTGAACCTCTAGAAAGGACAGAAAAGAAATCAATCCCAAATACTCGAGCAAGCTCTGATGTTCTGTTTATAATATCAAGTTGACTTGTAATCTGAAGATTCAACTTAGTCCTTCCCACAATGTAATCAATGCATTGATACCTAGCACATCCAGGACCGCTGGAGAACCATTTTGCTAGTACTTTACAAGAAATGCATGGTACCTTGCGCCTTAGAACTGCTTCAGCTACAGCCTCAAGTGTATAGAGATTAAGCTTAACTTCACCACGCATCAATCTCCAAATATTAAGAATAATTCTCCCATTAACATGAAGACCACTTGCATGAGTTCGGCCCCACTCATCCTCAATAACTGCAGTTTCTGGAGTATCAGTCATAACAGGTTCTGGAAGCATGTCTACTGAATTTTCTTTCTCAGAATTGTTCAGATTTTCAAAATTTATAGAAACTTCAGATGGAGTACGAGAGATGCCATTGAGCAAATTAAAACCAAGAATTGCAGACCTTTCAGCCAGATAACCCAGGGACTCACGCTGAACATCCCAGCCCAATAAAATGTCTGGATCAAAAGAGCAGATGACCTTCATAAAGTGGTTGAGCAAGAGCTTCTCTTCAGAGAAAACAAACACCTTGCAGTCTGATATCCCATCAAGGTTTTTCCTGGTGGTATCAGAAACACATCGCAGTAGTATGTGGCTATCACATTCACATTCATTGTCTTGCTGAAAAACAAGAACTACAAGATTGATGGCATCAAACCGGGGGTCAGGTCTTAAATCTCCTCTGGAATCTGCTAGAATTTCCATGCTTAGTAATGTCAGATGCTGTCCACCGCTGACATTCGCTGGATCTCTGAAACCTATTTGACTTAAAGGCGTCAGCTTCAATCTATTTTCAGGAGCGGAAATCTGGGAGATGTCTTCTGAGTGGCTAACTGATATTTCACATCTCGTATTGTTCCCTTCATTATATGATATTTTGTTTGTATCACCAAGGAAACACATCTTCTTCATCTCATTGCTTCCGTTGTCATCCTTACCATGCTCTAAATTGGATATTGAAGCTGTTTGAAGTACAGGATCACAAAGACCAGGATCAGAACAAATAAAATCTACATCTTCAGTAAAGGAGCCTTTTGGGGAAGGCAGTTCTTGCTCTGTCGCTATAGTCGTTTTAAGATTATTCACATCATCAACACTGAGATCTCTATCAACCATTTCCCTAGATGGGGGTGAATATTTAGGAGTCAAAACGTACAAATAAGAACCATCAGCTTTACAATGAACAGGAACACCCATTTTTGACCCATGATTAACAGGACAGTCATGCATTTCGTCAAACTGCAATTTGTGTTCGGTAGAATGCTCTGGAGTGAAAAATGGAGGAATTGTATCTGGAGTTTCCAATCGGTCAAATTGTTCGACATTTAGTTCTTCCTGTAGAATATTTGTTGGATGAGAACTTGTGGTATCTTGACACTTTATATTTGGTGGTTGATTGTGGAATTTCATGTTTATGGGCTTCATTCCATCAAGGGAAGTTCCAGGTTTGGGTGCCTTGTCATACCTTGAGCAGACTTGGAAGGCAGAATCAGCAGCCTTATGAGGTCTCAAAAGTGCATCAGTTTTTCTATTCGACTGAAATGAACTACATATATCATACTTTATATGTTCCGAACTTCTCCACCTCTCAGAGCCAATATAATCGCCTTCATCAGAAGGATCTGACTGCTCTCCTAATATAGCTGATGGAATATTTCTGTTGTTGATACCTCTAGGACTCTGATCACTTTCTATTGTAGGTTCCATATTACATCCCTCAAGATGCTCAGCAGGTACATTTGAAATGTTTTTCATTTCAGATTCAATTTGTGTATCAGCTGCAGAAATCCTGAAAGTGGAAGAAGCTAGAGAATCTATGATGTCATTCCTCGGTTCTGCAGATGGGGTTCCATTTTCTTTTCTCATACTCTCACCTAGACCCTCCTGGAACTCAGCAGTTATAACTTCCAATTGCTCAATCTTGTAACTTCGCTTTCTTCTCATCAGATCCCGCATAGTGCTCTCAGTGTTTCCACTAGTTCCTTTCTTTAGACAAGAAATCATGGAACTATTTCGCTGTATGTCATCAAGAGAGCTTCCAGCTTTCCTTTTTATCAAAGCACGAGTTTCTGACGTGTCTTCAAAATTACTTTCAGGTGCAAAGGCAGAATTTAAGAAAGTCTGATTTACAGAAGGATCAAACAATCTTTTACCAGAAGCAATAGGCAGAGAACCCCACTTAGACATCTTCTTATTGCAACCAGGGGAATTGTTCAATACATCATCTACATAAGGAGTGTGTGGAGAAATTTTTAACTTCACTTTAGATGGCGTATCTGCAAAGGAACACATAATTATGTGTAAGTAACAAAATTAATCAAATAAGACAGCTGTCCAGCACACTAACCCTTCTGAGAGGCTTCATCACTTGATCCATCAACTTGAGGAATATTGTCACTTGAGAAACTATTGGAAGGATTTGGTTTGGTTGAACTAGAAGATTTCCTGACGAACTCCTCAAAGATTATACCATCCTGAACCGTGTCAAGAATATCCTGACACTCTTTCTGAGATTCAGACTCGTAATCCATATTTGCTCTCTCCAAAACTTTATCGATGGTGGCTTCCGGTAACAACGGACTGAGAATTGTATCACGACAAAGTTCATCATCAGAATTTATATCTTCAGCAGCTTGAGAAGACGCAAGCCACTTCAACAGCCTCAAAGCATCATGATCAGAAGCCTAAAATCATACAGATCAAATTAAAGTAAACCAAAGAATATAACTTTTTAGGATGGCTTTCAGTAATAAAGATCACGAAAACCTGCCATGAGAAGCAAGTATGGAGCACGTGAACTGATCCCACCCAATACATACATCATTACTACTTCAAAGCACTTCATATAAATTTTGTGATAATCGCTTAAGGCTACATGCCAAGAGATGGAGATACTAGAACTGTGTAGCAGCAAGAAATGAATGCCATAATTTAACGCCCCATATTCAGGTATTCAAAGCACAATTCTAGCAACTTTTATGTGGATCTTGATATCTTCGACATATTAATGAAGCCAAACTAAAAACAAGCTAGAGAGTGTCAATCAAAATTGATTATATATCGATTGTACATGTTATTTCCCGTATTAGATTAGGAATGTATATTTCTCAAGTTAATCTTTTACTCTTCTGTAGATATAATAGTTAGTATCTATGAATTGAATTGAGAGGTAGGCCCTATATATTAACACACGAAAAAAAATCAAGAGAACCATTGTTCTTAATCCTATATTTGAGATTATCTATTATGTCACTAACATAAAGTGTTTTATGTCCAGGGTGTAGGTGTGAAGGAGGAAGGGAGTGGGGAGGGGGGGAGAGATGAGATGAATGATCCAGAAATATAAATCCCTAGAGCCACTTCGGCTGTCAATTTTGGTGCAGCAATTTCAGACCAAAAGTGCAAAAATAATTAGGACTCGCTTCTTCTAAAGAAACAAAAAATTAGTCTACTAACAAGCGAATTAGAAAGGAACCACCTACGTATGTAATCAGGTTGCAGCTGTATAAAGAAAGGAGTTACTACTACCTTTTCATCTGATTGCTCTATATACCTACTCAGGTTGCAGCAGTATAAAGGAAAAGTATTCATCACCTTTACATCTGATTGTTGGGGTGGTTGATCCAACAGAATTTTAGGCAACCCCAATAGATTTTCATTTTGATTTTGAGAACAACCTTGAGGGGAGGAATTATCTGACGCCAATCTCAATTTGTTTGCATCTGAAGAACTCATTGATTTGTTGGTGCAGTCTCCTGGAGAAGCATTAATTGAACTTTTATCAAGGCTTTCAGTGTCATTGCTGGATTCCATGAGCAAATTTCTAAATTCAAGTCCACCGCAAAGTGTCCTCAAGACGTCTGATGGTGGGGGTTTCCCAGGGTCCAGAGGCATTGTTACCCCTAGCATCCCACTTCTCTCGAACTCCTAAAGAAGAAAGCCAAACTTCATTACAATGTGTAAGTTTGAGTGTAAGAGAAAAGAGTGTGTGTTAGAGCGACTAGGACTGTATAACAAATTCAAAAGAATATTGTATACCTCCCATATAGGCACAAGTGATGGAACCAACTTCGGTTCCGAATGGGTTTGGGAAAGCGATGTGTATGATATTAACTGTTGATTAAGAATTTCTGAGAAGAAACAACAGTATATTAAAATATCATTTTGATATAAAAAATTAGATCCTCTGAGTCACAGATTAAGAAGAACTAACCCTCAACAACAGCATCTCCCTCAAGTTCAGAGGTACTTTGGCGGTGCAGAAGACGGCTTTCTTGATCAGAGGCAGAGCAAGGATCACTTACGACTTGCCAAATCCAACTATCTGGGATGGTAGAGGTTTTCCAGATTGAACTATTGCAGAAAGCAGCCTAATATGTAACATCATATTCTAAATCCAGTTCAGCATATTGGAGTTTACAACTTCCCCCAATAACATTGGAACTAACAGATGAAACCAACCTTGTAATTTTCCCCCATGGGAATGGCCTTGTCTTTTTGTTCTCCTTGATCACCTTTTCCACAAGTCATCTTGTCACTAAAACTATGTGGTATGGGGTTACGAAACTTCAATTTTGATACATGAATATGGCCCATTCCATATAAGTTATAATCAACCTGATAACGAAAATACAGTTTGTGGACCATTACATTCCAAATACAAGGAAGGAACAACGAACACTACGAATTGTCATTAATAATGAGATTGAGTCATTGGAGATGTCAACAATTTTGATACATGAATATGGCCCATTCCATATAAGTTATAATCAACCTGATAACGAAAATACAGTTTGTGGACCATTACATTCCAAATACAAGGAAGGAACAACGAACACTACGAATTGTCATTAATAATGAGATTGAGTCATTGGAGATGTCAATAAAACAGAACTAAACATGGATCATGTTCGGTAAATCTACATATAAAAGTGCAAAAGCAAGGTATAAAAGCAGAACGAATTGGAACATAGAAATAACAATTTGGTTCCTCATATATTGACATAGCAACATCCCACACTCTATGATGGATATGAACAGTGGTTGAAGATTTTGGGCAGCCAAAACTTGTTTTACTAGAGAAAAATATATTGAAGGCAGAACGAATTGGAACATAGAAATAACAATTTGGTTCCTCATTTATTGACATACCAATATCCCACACTCTATGATGGATATGAACAGTGGTTGAAGATTTTGGGCAGCCAAAACTTGTTTTACTAGAGAAAAATATATTGAAGGTACAGTAAGGGTGAGTAGGAAACAAAGCGATGACAGCACAAAATATGCTTCAGTTCATGGCTTCCATTCAGAAACATGTTCTAAACGTGCACAAAGTTATATGGTGCACCATTCAATACTGAGGAGTAAAAAGTGTTTGGTGTACTGTGGCATGCACCTTTCTTGTAAATTGAAGAACGTACAAAAAGAAAGGTACACTGCTCAGAACTCAAAGCTATGGGAGGCATTTTGATGACATTTGAGCCTTTCAAAACCAGTTAAATCAAGTTCTGAATGTTGGTAGATCACAAGATAAGGATGTTACATCAGTAAATGTTTGACCAACATCATGAACGACGACAAAAGACATTCAATGCTCAGTCAAAATAGGTGACTTGCCGACAATATATGACAAGGCGCACGAGCGATTAAAAACTAGAAGGACAGGCACAAACATGGTACAAGTGATGGTTTAGACATAGACGTACCATAAACTGCAGAATAAAAGGTATGTGCGATTCATGCGGTTGTAAGACCTTGCCAAGGACTGTGCCTTCCTGAAATGTAAAACAGGTTAGCTTATCACTGGACTACTTTATTTTTAAAAACAAGACTCATGAGATATTGAGAATTTTTTGTTAATATATCAGACATTATGCAACAATACTTCGCAGGATAATTTATATTTTAGTTGCTCTTTGAGATATAGCTTATTGAAAGAAAGAGAAAGCTTCACATGAGAAAAACCAAAGTCAAGATCTCACATGCTTTTGATGTAACAGATTAATGTACAAGATACCTACATGCAGCAGCATCAGTTAAAGGAATGAGAAGAAAGATATAAGAACACAAATAAAAGAATATGCTATACGGGTTAAAGACGTTTTACCCTTAGAAGATTTGCTGCTCGTGAGACATCCTGAGGGTGATAGCTACAAGTCATTGTTAAGCTCAACAAATCACCCCTCAAAATATGGAAATGACAAGGACACATAATAGTTGTGATAACAATTAAGATATTTAAGAACGGCCTCTAATACACGATAAAACTCTAAAACGACTCATAATAAAATCACATTTATCATATGCAGCATAATTACAGCACATGATAATAGATATCAAGCTGACAGAGTGATAAAATAAAACTGTTGGATACAGATAAATCTTCATGAATGGTTCCTCAGAAGAATGGTAACCATAGAACTTTTTTGCACGAACAACACTGCAGCTGTGTATATGCTGACGCTTTGAGCCAGCACTACCTTTTAGCTGGAAATAGAGAAGCAGGATGATGACACAGATATCAGAATTAACTGGAAGGGGAAGCATGCTGAGACAGGATTTCAATTTTGCAAAGCCATCTTCATGTCATACCTTTAGACCTTTCTCAAGTGATTGTGATAAAGCATGTGTATGTGCATCCCCTAATAAACAAAAGAATGCAAAGGATAGTTACAGTTGATAGACTTGTCAAGTAAATCCAAACAAGATCACATAAATTTCTCGCAGAGGCAGCAAGGAGTTGGCTATGCTCACACTTAAGCATTTAGTGTCAGATAACAACTGCCGACTGCTTATAACTCCAAGTTGGAAAGAGTTTAATGATAGATATCATGCCAGAGATGTAAGAGACAATTCATAGTAATACCACTTGACACCATTCCAAGATGCATAAGTAAGAAAGAGATAGTAATGTTTACAGACATAGCAAGATAGAATATGCCTAAAGATGAACATAGTTTCTACAGTTTCTAAGCAAATATATTTCGTACATAACTGAAGGAATATCATTAGGTAGGTGACCCAGAATATAATTCAATCATAACTAATTCAAGTAATCTTTTATGTAACGATGTTGTCTAATGACTCTTGCAAGATATTAAATTGTTAGTTAAAAAGTGTATTTGAATATACATCACTATTTTAGCAGACTAGTAATGTCAATTCAGAAGAGAAGTACCTTGTTCATCCAGTTGAGGGAATAGATCACCACATGGAAAATAAAAGTAAGGTAAAGCCTGAAATTTGAAGAATTAGCCTACACCGCATATTCCGAAAATCCTGTAAGTAACTGCAGTAGAAAAGAGAACAAAACACATCCCTTTCTGAATATATGTTACAATACCAAATTGCTAGCAACTCTTAAGCGCTGAGAAACTAGCAACCAGAATATATTTATTAGTAACCAATGTGAAGGATCTATCTGTACCCAATTGATTTTAGGATGCAACGATTGGCTTAGAGGTGTATTATGGTCCATACTAAAAATTAATTGGTTATAGATACATAAAACACAAGGTCGTTTAAGACACCTTGTACGATTTGACATGTTCAATGTGGACGAGTCCTCCTTCAATCCTCTTAATGATGCAACATTCTAACGTTAAAATTTTAATCCGAACGCAAGGGCCTCCTAAATAATCTTTTCTGTCTGATGTTGTTATTTAATTGAAAACGAAGGGAGTAAAAGCCTTCACCCAATAAGAAGTTGAACGCTGAATGGATGCATATCAGGATAAATTACAAAATAAAGGACTATCAAGCGCCACAGAAAACGAAGAAATAGTGTACACTGATTAAGTCAATATCAAATGATTAAACCTAGACTAACATCACTGCTAATGAATATGTTATCAGAAAAATTCTCAAAGATATTTATCGCAAGAAGCTAAAGTGTATTTTCGGCAAAAAATATCGACTTTCTAAATCACGCAACTAGCTATCTACAGTTCAATCATGAGTATTTCTAGTGTCCTAAAAGGCCATGTTCAGTTATTATTCCTCGTCTTTCAAGTATAATCTGAAAATTAATAGGACTGCATCTGAGACGGATTTGCAAATAGCAATCTTCTGGCACAATCGGTGGAAACAAACCTCAAGAAAGCACAACTCCTAATCTGCAATGCCACTAACCTCTCGAATGCCACTACAAGTTTTATTAAAGTCATGTTTCTGAGCAAGTCAAAAGCCCCACTAAAGCTCCCAAATAAAATATTACAATTAACTCAAGAATAGATGGATTGATGCACAATTTTAACTATATATATATATATATATATATAATAGATATCCCAAAAGAATACACTGTGATGATTCTTTGCACATTTATCTAAAATTATCACATTTCAAACATAGCCCTCTCCTACAATCAACTCAATATGACCTGTGAACTTTACGCGCCTTTTTGTATCGAATACAAACATAACCCTTTCAGACAAGTCACGCTAACCATTGCGAAATCGACACTCCTTACATTGCCCATAATCATTCCATTTCTTCTGTGACATCAAATCCAATTGTTTTTTCTTAAGCTTATCAATTCTAAGTCAATAATTTTTATCAACCTATACTAACTCAAAAGATGTTACCCTTCAAATACACAAGTGAACCGATTCTACGACCATAAAACAACTTCAAATAATAAGATTCGAAAACATTACTCTATGAATATGCAAGCAAGTTTTCTGCCCAGCAGGCGTCGACCCAAAAATTCTTATCACTGGCACTTCGTTCACTTTGCCACCTACATATGATACAACTACATATATTACCTCCAAAACAAAAAATGTACAAATAAAATATGATTATACTCCCTCCATTTCAAAAACATTTTTTAGTTCAATTTGTTCGTAGGTTGAAAACGTCATATTATGATGTACTTACTACCTGTATAATATTTTGCGACAACTATATCAAAGTAAAGAGTTTACGCTCTATACTTTACTATTAACATGATAAACTGATTAAAAGAAAAAGTTGTATGAGACAATTAGGACATAATATTTTGCAGCAATTATATCAAAATAAAGAGTTCATGCTCTACTTTACTATTAACACGATAAATTTGATTATAATAAAAGTTGTACGAGACGATTAGGCCATAATATTTTGCGGTAACTATATCAAAATAAAGAGTTTACGCTCTACTTTACTATTAACACGATAAATTTGATTATAATAAAAGTTGTACGAGACGATTAGGCCATAATATTTTGCGGTAACTATATCAAAATAAAGAGTTTACGCTCTACTTTACTATTAACACGATAAATTTGATTATAATAAAAGTTGTACGAGACAATTAGGCGATAATATTTTGCGACTAATATATCAAAATAAACTCGTACAAGACAATTAGGCCATAATATTTTGCGACAACTATATCAAAATAAAGAGTTTACACTCTACTTTACTATTAACATTGATAAATTTGATTATAATAAAAGTTGTGCGAGACAATTAGGCCACAATATTTAGTGACAACTATATCAAAATAACGAGTTTATGCAGTACTTTACAATTAACATGATAAATATGACTATAATTAAAGTTGCGCGAGACAATTAATACATCGAATTTTGTTAATTATGCAATTAAATGTTACCTTGAAAGGTGCTGTAAGAAATATCTAGAGATGGAATTGGAGGGGCCATGTAGTAGTCGATCGAAACAATTCGAGCACTGAACATGTTGGGGATTGAATTTTGCTGCGAATCCTCCATTTTTGTTCTTTTGTATGCATAAATTTGATTAATTATGGGATTAAATTTTTGAATTTCAAGTTTTCTCTGGAACTTTACTGAGAAAGGGAGTTTCTAGTGCAAGTTGGTTATGCAGACTGGTTTTTGCAATATTGCCTGTAGTCTGTAGAGCTATTGGCAAGCGGACTTACCCCGAGTGAATCTCGACCCGGGAACCAGCTCGATGACCCCGATTATTGAACCGGTCTCGATTTCGATTCGAAAGTTGAGCTTAGAGTCAAACGGGTAACCGCGGGTTAGTTCTTTTTGGATCTATACTATTATTATTTATATATATATTGTTCACTCGTGTTCAAGTCAATTGCAAATAGTTTCAAATTCATTTCAAGACAATTAGGATGAGCGGTTTCAGTTAGTTCGGAGTTAGATACACATCAAATGTTTCATTTTTGAGTAGGGTGGGGTTTTAACATGGGGTCTAAGTTAAGACCCCACCCTTACTGAGTCAAATTTCTGGTAGATGTGGGTGGAACGAAACCTAGACCGGTGCAATTCGATTGAACGCTTGTCAAGGAATTTACATAGAAGGTCAAATGATCATTTTGAGTTTTGACCCTACTAAACACACACTTGAATTTGGAGGACATCACGTTAGTGATAGTTAGTGATAATATTGTAATTTCGGACAATCCCACCTATTATCCTCTTGTGTGAAAATAGCAATTCAGAACTTTTAGTTAGGGATTTGGTTGGATGTGGACTTTTAACTTACCGATTGGAACCAGCCATTTTTCTTCGATTTTAAAATCGATGGAACGATTTAGAGCACTCACATCAGTCTCCCAATAATTTTACCTAAAATACACTTCTAATGGTCTATTTATTATTTTTGGGATTAGTTTTCTACATGTATACTTTATCAGCTTCCCTATTATTCACTCATATTTAAAATTTTGAATTTTTAAAATATAAATTTTTAAATATATCAATGTTTTTTTATCATCTTTGTATGGCTTTTGTGCACAAAAATTGAAGAACTGCCAATGTCATATATAGATTATCAAGAAGAGAAGGCAAAAAAGAGTGAATTCTTTCATTGTTTGCTTTTATCGATCATATTTATATATTTATCAAAGATTGCTTTAATGTCGATTTTAGAGACATGGCACAATTAATATACAAGCAATATATTTTGAATTGCCCTATTAATATGACATTCTCACAAATTTACATGAATATGAGTATCCTAAGTTAAAAAGATTCTAGGTATCAACGGTAAATATTGGCAATGCACCACACCGAAAAGATGACGAGGAAGAAGTCATGTTTTGTTGTAGTTACTACATTAGCAACTAAGCAATTATTGCATTGAGATGTATAGAGAATCTACTTGAATATAACATGTATATCATTCGAATTAAAACAGAGCAAGCACTCATAAAACTGAGTAATATAGAAACGTTGAGTATATCAAACACAATATTAGATTTGAGAACCTAGCAAACTTAGTGTTCTCAAACACACTATTGAATTTGAGAATACTGACATTTTATTGGTATACAAACTCTTTCTTAATTATAACCACAATATTATACGTCATGTGGGTACAGTACCAACATTAACCCTTTACATGGGTATATTTATGTGAATGATGAAATATCAATGTTAGGATAAAGACCTCTCGTTTTCACCAACTTCAAGAATATTGTTCGATAGCTTAACAGTGTGACTTAGGGTACTAAACATTTTTTTGGTACAACTATACTAAATGGCATTTTAGTCAATTTTCCATCATTACATACTAATTAGATTATCTTACACTTTTCTTATATTGTTAAACTTATCTGCTGTCAACTAAAATGTAGGCTACAATTAAGTCTTTCATTAACAACATCTTTACTATCGTTATCAAACAAATTGAACAAATTGCATCAACAAAATCAGCGGAATTTTTTTGCTCTCTCAGCCTTAAACCACACCAAATAAAGTTTTTGCTTTCTCCTCTCTATCGCCTAAATCAACCGAACCAAAGACAGAAACCTCCTCTTTCGCCTAAATCTAACCACAAGGTGAGTTCAATTGATGTTTGTTTAATTTTGTTTGTCGAATTTTAGATTTTATTTGAAATTTTTTCAGTTTTTTTCATAGGTAGGTTCGATTATCTGCAAATTGTATAAAATTTCAATCTTCATTGGAGTTGTAATTTTCAAATTTCGAATTTGCAAATAAATTAGTGTTTGCCACACGTAAAAAATGAGTTGCAAATTTGTGAACTGTTATTAGTTGCGAATTTTCAATTTAATTGTATAGAATTTCAATCTTGATTGGTTCCAAAATATTAGTTGCGAATTTTTAATTTGTAAACTGCTAATATATATTTGCCATAATATAAGTATACTTTTGGCAAATATAAATTTGTCAACCTAAGCTTTATAAATGACAGTTTAATTTTAATTGTGTGAATCAACCGTATTGGGTGATTATAATTTTGTGTTATTATATATTTGATACATTATAAATGGAGGTTGGCAAAATTAAATTTGTCAACCTAATCTTTACAAATGACATAAATTAGTTGATGTTCTAATTTAGTGAATAAAACTAATTTGGTCATTATACTATTCTGTTGTTCATGACAGATGGCAAAGAAAAATAGAAAGGACGGGCTGATCAGTTTGTGCGGTGATCGTGCTTCAACAATTCAAGCGGAGTAGGTTGCTCCAAAGTCGAAGAGATCTAGAAGTTAGATGCCAACCTAATATGTTACTAGTTTTAATTGTTGCTTCAAAGTATTTTGCCATTTCAGTACTAGCATAACTTGTAACGCCCCGCCCCCCCCCCCCCCCCCCCGCCCCCCTCCAACTGGGTCGGAATGTTATTTGATTTGATGGACTGGTCTCACAAACCACCACGGGTCTTTCCAGAACGTTTTGTCCTCACTCACGTGCTCACCGGGACACTTCCCAGTGGGTCACCCATCCCAGAATTACCCCAGGTCAAGCACGCTTAACATTGGAGTGCTTATGAGTTGGGCTATCGAAAAGAAGATGCATCTTGATGGTATGAGTAGTAGTAATCAAATCATATTAAACATATCACATCGCCCACTTTGGGCCGGGTATTACATAACTAACCTTTTGGAGCCATTTTGCCACGTAAACTATTTAGTTTGAATTTGAAAGCATTTTGATAAAAGAATCTACATCTTCATTTTTCTATGCAACTCACCTAAAGTAGTACGAAAAATTATGTGAACTCACTGCCATTTTTCAAATTACACCAGTATTTGTCATATAATCGAATGTTATGGTAAATTTAAATTTGTCATTACATTATAATATAATGGTTAAAATAACCCGAGCCTTTGTATATTCCATTTAATCGAATGTTATGGTTAATTTAAATTTGTCATTACATTATAATACAATGGTTAAAATAACCCGAGCCTTTGTATTTGCCATTTAATGGAATATTATGGTTAATTTAAATTTGCCAATAGTATAATGAATATTAAAAGTACAAATTTATAAACTACTTTTTTCAACTCAACTAAATAAAACATTGTCAATCAACTATTCCATATTGGAAACAAACTGAACCATCCATTACATGGTTGAAAAAGATTTTAAAAGATTTATATAGGTAAAAGTAACAATAATGACACTAATTGTTTCTCCATAAGGGTTTATACTATAATATCTTATATAATCAAAATATAATTCTAACTTTTTTTCATAATTAATTATTGAAAGAAATGTAAATATGAAGATTTGTTTTTTAATGTAAATATTATACATTATTTATACATAAGAGTAGTATTTGTTTTTGAATATGAATGTTATAACTTTTGGATGAAGTTGATTTTTGTAAATAGTGCTAAAATGTTCAGAAGTGGGAGATTTTCTTTTAAATTCTTTTTTTAAATAAAAGAGTGTGGTATATATAAATTATCAATTAAATAATTAAAAAATGGGAGATTGAAATATAGCTTTTTGAGCCCTAGACATTACATATAGTATCAATTACAAAATACCTTTTAATAATGAGAATTAGATAATCGGAGTCAAGAAAATAATAATATTTAAAAGTTACAAAAATAATAAAGTATTTATGACATACATTGAATAATAGTTCTAACTGAAAAAATATTAATATTATTATATGAACAATAGAGTTTTTAACAAGTTATATATTTTCAAAATATTTTATGATATCAATGCATATTAAACACCTCAATTGATCTAATATGTTAATATTCTCGTTCAATATCTATAAATAGATATGTTCGATTGATTATCTCTTTATAAGAAGTAATTTGAAATTAGTTTAAACTTTTTTTTTGTATAGGTTAAGTTAAATATATTTATTTTTATTAGTTCAACTATTAAATATAAAAAATATACATAACTAAAAAGAATAATGAAAATATTTCAAACAATAAAATTTTGACAAAAAAAACTAAGACTTTGACATTACTAATATCGTAAATACGTATGTTAAATATTATATGAATAAATTTTACTTTTATTTCCTTAATATTCACGTGCGAAACACGATCTATTGTACTAGTTTGTATAAAATACATATATATGTCATAAGATATGTGCAAAGCACAAAAAAGTGTCATCAGAATTCTGTTAGATTTGATAATTAATTTTTAATACCCGATAAGATATAATATAGTTAAATTTGATATTGTTAGATTCGTTTCAATATAAATTTTTGAAATATCAACATTTTATAATTTTTACATGTATAATACTGGAGATATTTACGTTTTAAGTTGTGTCTCAAAGACCGTGTAAAGTCAAATTGGAAAAACAAAATAGGGAGGAGGGAGTATTTATTTCTTATACGATATTTAATTTGTGAATATTAAAAGTATTTCATGTAGCATGCATTTACTTGACTATGAACTTTATACTTCATTTGCATTTCTTTTTTCCCTTCACATCAGACTTACGATTTCCCGTAACTGTTGAAAATGTATTAGTATCATCTTTAATAAGGGAAACATATCATGTATCAAGTGCAAGGGCTCTCTTCCCAAAGCTGTCCAGTAAAGTGTCGGTCCCCGTGAGATGCCAACATTCTTGTTAATTCCTCATCTTTATCAGACTCGCCTATTCGCTCCCTAAAATGCTTCCATTCGCATGTATGGTCGAGAAAAGAGGGGAAACAGTTTAAATTTTTGCACGAGAACATGATAACAATGATTCATAATAGATCCCACGATTCCAAAACTGACCTCGATAAACATTGTTTAGGTAAAAGAGAATTGATATCTCATCCTCCTTTTCCATATTGAGCTTTTCTTCAGAATATGTTACATCTTCTTTGTAATAAGGTATCAAGACAACGAATCACAATGATGACAATGAATCACAATGATTGTTTAGGTAAAAGAGAATATGATAACATGATTCGCAATTACTGTTTATGCTCTTAAACGACTGGTCTCGTCTGATACTGAGATTGTTTTTTTTGCAAAAAACTTCTGAAGAAGGGGAACAAGTCAGAGATCACTGCAACATTCTTGTAATAAACTCTACTCCAACTTAAGACAATTGCATATTTTTCTACATTGTCCATTAGTCATAAGATTATGTTCATACAAATCCTAAGCTCCAACCTATAAACAATGCCCACTAAATATATATAACAAATAACTTACAAAATAGCACAAAAACTTCACCAATTTATCATTGAGTGAAGGCAGTTTGCTCATATGAAACTTCATCAGTAACTCCTTCTTTTCTATGCTAGTTTCAACTTCACGACATATTTGTGTGACTATCCTGTTAAAACCGTCACACTAATGATCCTACGTAGCCGTGCCCTGAAGTTCACAAGGGTGGTAAATCGTGCTCACTTGATCACGGAACTAAAAATTTCTTTTTAACCCCTTCAACACAAGGTTCACTATGAGAGTCGAACACACACTGCGTGAAAAGGCGAGGCTACTGCACTCTAGTTCTTTATCAATTATTGCGCTATGTCTCGGACTACGGGTGATTACTACTATACCTTGTTTCAAGTGTAGAAATTTGATCACAAGTGTAAAAGCAAGAACAAACATGAGAAAAGCATTAACATTACAGAAATTTGATTTTCATTATTAGCCATGTTACAACACTCATAATCCCAATATAACTAAACAATCATATAAATATTTGGTATTCCTCTAATCCTTCAAGTATAAGTTTCAGATGGAAACACTGTTTGGGATTCCTTTGCCTGTAAGACCAATCTCACTGCTTCTATACAACATAGTGTACGGCATTTTTACCGGTCCACATCGGTTCTTCATTTTCTCGTTTTGATTCATCTCAGTAATATTTCCTTCGATCTCCTTCAACGTGTCGTTGAACCTTTCTAATGCTTTTATTGGTTCTGAATCAGTAGTCCAGTTCTTCTCTCTGTCTCCCAAGTAAACCTCGTCTTTTGAATGGATCGATAGCTGCTCGATGAGAGCAATCCCAAGAACAGTCTGAAGCTGAGGAGTGACTGTTTTCAAGAAAGCCTTTGTAGGGTCAGTCTGGAGCTCATCATACTCGGGAGTGTTTTCTTTTGGGATGAAACGACGACTCATTGATGGAGTTTTTGGAGGGTATCCACCATATGGATATTGCCCGAAATTTACTGCTGCATGAAGTGCCGAGGCAATCCAGATTATTATAGTGCATGAGTTTATTAGTTCTTCACATGAGTCCATCTCATGCCAATCTCTAGGATTTGTGTCTCCATGGCCTTTTTCACGAATTTCTTGCCACCACTGTTGGAGTTCTCTGTCTTCGAGGATCATTTCATCATTTTTATAGTAGAACTTACAATAGTCGGTCACCCATGTTTTAATGGCTGACCAAATCTGAAGGCCATCGACAGCAAATGGGTAGTCCTCGATTAGTAGCTTCACTTCATGGGGTGAATTTGAGTCTTCGACAGCCATTCCTCTGAATATCATATATGTTCAGTAACATGTTAACACATCCTTATTATTTGTTCAAATAAAAGTTCAACATCTCCGAGTTTTTTAGTAGTCATGTAAAAAGTACCTATTGATCAGATCTCTGGGTAGAGCTTGCTCATTGAAAATCCAGCCCTTGTATACTTTGGCTGACATTTCCAACGCGAACTTCCCTGGATAAACAGTCCTCTCGAGAATCCCGCCAGCGTTTATGAGAGTTTGTCGAGCAAAGGCATTGACTTGCATAGTATCACGGAAATGAGGGCGCAAGAGCTTATGGATTGGATGCAACATGCTCAGCTGCCTATTAGTAGCTATGATGAATGGTTCAACGGCACAATGAGTTCTCAGCCTATAAACAAATGCCCAGAAGTGATCAGAAAGAAAATGTGAGGAAACAAAATTTGGGCAGAATGTTTTATTTCGTTTATTGAACATTTACCAGTGTGAAACAAGCTGGTGATGGCCAGATTCATTGACCGCAACATAAGCTTTAGCCAACTGCCATAAGGTACCTTTAGTAGTTCCCTCTTCCGCTGGTGTATACACTAAACTTTCAGCGCCAAATTGATCACCCTCTTCACGGGGCAAGCTTAACTCAATAGCTAACGGTTTCAGTGTCCCGTCATCTTTCAAGAAGAACAGTGTTCTAGTGGCATATGTCTTTGTCGCAGTTGTATTTATACGTGCCAAGTAAGGCATCAAATAATCATGGTGATCCAGTATAAACATCTTCCCTTTACGAATTGCCTACCAAACATAGTGTAGCAAATTCATATTATGAGATCAAGTTTAACAAAACTTATAGTTGGTAGCTAATCCAATTATTCAACGCTCTCATCACCTGGTCAATAGGCAACCCATCTAAATTATCTTGAATATGTGCTTCAGTGATTGAGCTTGATTGATTACCGAATTTTCCTTCATCAAGTGAGCTTCTCGGTGGGAATTCCTGCAATACAACACCTCTTTATCACATTAAATATGATGAACAAAATTGTATTACCAATAGAAAAAAAATAGATGTTTGAAAAGTGAAGCCTACTTCAAGGCGACGAAGAACCATAGGGTTAGGACCAGCAAGCACTTCTCTTGCGAATTCTTCATCTGTTTTCCAAGCATCTTCATCTTCTGCATTGTACAACAAAGGGAGGATATACATTCTAATTAGTCTGATTCACCTATAAATAGCGAGCGAAATAACAACTAAAAGGTTCTACAAACAAGTACTCCATAATAGATACGTGATGTACCTGCAATAATTTGTGGCTTTGGAAATTTATATGCCTGTGAACTATCAGCACGGAAAAGCTCCTGCAGTAGTTCTGGCATGTGATCTATAATTCTGTCCTTGCTTGTTTCATTTACTTTCACACCCTCGGAGTACAGTTTCAATACGTCATCAAATGAATCAAACTCATTCGGTGTTCTATCAAAAATCGCCTCAAATTCAGGGACAATGAAGTGAAATATAGCTTTGCATGCATATGCTAAAAAATCTCCCATCTTGACATGATTAAACCTCTCGTCTCTCGGAACATACACATCTAATTTCTTAGTTAGACCTAGCGTGCTTTCAGTGTTAGGATCTGCCAAAACAAGACAAGATAGATTTTTTGTAAATGAATGCATAAAAATACATATAATAAACTCGCACCAGAGAGTCAACTAGGTCGTTCGTATTGGACAACAAAGGGAAGCACTATTTACCTGATTTTGATGGATTTCGGCCTGTTCTTATTCTCCTAGGATAAGGATATTCAGAAGAACCACCAAGAACTTGGCGAACTTGTTCAGCCCCGCTGTCCGGGTCGCCCAAATCATTGTACAGAGCATAATCATACACTCTATCCCATTCCTCGAGCTTTTCTGTTCCTGTTCCTCTCAAAACTTTCAATTCTGCTTCTCTCAGAGCTCGAAGAGCCTCAGGGGTTTGGTTGGGAAGATACGTCTACAACATATATCAAAATTAGATCATTGCAAGTAATGTAGCATAATATCAACTGGATAATTCAATTTGAAACAACAAGTCTTCTACACTACCTGATTACTAAAGAAAACACGTTCTATATTGTTGTAACATTCAGAATTATAAACCCAAGAATCACAAGGGAAAACTATGGAGCCATGACCGGTAACACCTTCCATATCAAGTATCACTGTTTTGAGGAAGAATTCATTCCTGTGCTGATTTTCAACGATGATTGCTCCAGGAATGCCAAATTCTTCTTCCCACTCGAAGGTAACAGGGAACGTCGCATAGTCTCCTGTCATTGGTGCTGATGTGCACCATTTCTTCAAGGGTGCTTTGTTTCCACGAATTCCTTCTGGGCTTCTTCCTACTAACAATAAATTTAAACTTCATCAACATCCACCTTAAAGTGAAGATTAGCATGTTTCAGTATACCTCCCAGTGAAAAAACACACGCTACGCAATGTGGACTCTTTCCAATCCAATTTGATTGACGTTTTCGATTTCCCAGTCTAAGTTTTAATAGTTAATAGGTGATCATCAAGTGATTGAAAATATCAGACAAATGAAACCACAGTTTGAACACTTAGCATAAAATCTTTAAACACCTAAACCAATGTCGAATATGGATTCAAACACGTAACCAGTGGCAGATGTATATTGGTTCGAGCCTGTTCACACACAAGCACTTTTTACAAAAAAAAAAAAAATTATATATGTTTCTAAAAATAAATTAATATAAAAAATTAATATTTTCATTTAAGTTGTAATATATTTGAGTGTTTCGAACACCTATTTCAAAATATATGACATTTGAACACCCACTTTAACATACTCAGATCCGCCACTTCACGTAACATATAATCATTAAACACCTAAACCAAACTCGACCATTGATTACATTGATTCAATAACTAACTTATGAGTAGTTTACAAGCCGCCTTTGAATTTTTTCAATCAAATGACTAAAAACTAGACTTTACAAACTCGTGTAGTCATTTTACCACTCAAAGTGCCATTTTAGCCCAAATTCTTTGACGGGTTGCTCCCAGTTAATAAAAGTGTTCGTCCCATTTTAGGCATGAAAACAAAAGATATTTAAATTTTGCTCATTTTCCAACAACAATCACTAGTACCATAAAGAACTCCAGACGAGCAAGAACAAACGCGTTCGAATGTCGTCTGGATATTTCACGACCCCATTTTACCGTTCCTCCTATTTTAGCCCTCAAACAATCTTGGGCTAAAGTGGCACTAGATTATCAGAAAGTTGATATTAGTGGTCCTTATTTATCTGGCATATATACATGTACTGTGATACAATATTTAACAACATATCATGTGACAAACTCGATCAAGAAAGGAAATCGCTAGTCCTAAAAGGGCAAGCACAAGTGAACTTACCAGCATAAAAGAGCTGAATAAAGACCTTGTGTCCCATAAACTCCTGAAGCCAATCAGTAACTGGAGCAGTCAAATTCCTCATCACTAAAACTTTACCTTGAATCTTCTTGACATCATGCTTGAGTTTCTTGCTCACATTCTCTTGATGGGTTGAATCACAAGCCTTCCTAGACATTTGTAATGATGTAATAAATCAAGAAAGAGAGGATTGAATCAAAGATTGGGATCTTTTTTGCCTTAATGATGAGAGTTGAGAGATGGGGTAGTCAACATTTATATAAGCCAAATAAATGAATAATTAAAGAGTTGGTGATAATAATAATTAATAAGTGAGAAGCTTCCTTGGTTTCTAGCCAATTGCCATTCTTGTTTTCTTCTTTTCTTGTCTTTTCAAAAGTAGACTTACATGGAAGACTTCATTTTTCTAATATCAAAAACAAGATTATTTTATTTCAACTTGTAACGAAATGACTATTTTGACCCTGAATGAAATTTTATAAAACACTACAATTATAAATAAAGGGAGAAAATAGTCATTTTACACATCATAAAAACATGATTTGCTACTGTGTTGGAGTAGATTCATAGTAACTACCTCAACTCTTCCTAACACTTCTACTTGTACCTCTTCACTTCTTTTTCTTTTTTTATGCTGTATGTTTCAAATTTTAATTATGTAACTTGATTTTTAATGACTAACAAAGACTAACATATAAATACAAAGATCTAACCATTAATAAAATTTTGACTCGCTCCACGACAACCTTCTTCTTACTTATACTGGTGCAACTTCCCCTGCCATCATTAATTACTTAGGACTTATGAGTACAATTATATAGTTATATTAACTTTTAATAAACATATGTTGAGATGTACTTTTTATATTGGAAGTCGGTGTCCTCCCCGGTTAATATATAAGATTTTGAGCTACTCCCCTATTGCCAATTGATTTTAGAGTGGATCTCTATAGACTCGTAACATGGTATAATGAGCCAGCCCGAATTATTGAGGCACGTGTAACCCCGCCGATGTTGTTCCGACAATTAATACCGGCATGCAGGGGCGAAACCAGGATGAAAACTCAGGGGGGCCAAATTAAAATAAAAATAGCTTTAGGTATTTAAACAAAATTCTATATAATAAGAGTTATAAAATTTATCGTAAAGAACTTTTTACTCTATCGTAAGCATCGATAATATTTTCGACATAAATATTTTTGGCTATTTCATTTTCAATATAAATGACCAAAAAAATTTAAAAAATTTGTCACCAATGTAGTTGTTTTTGCAATTTTAGGTCCATCTTTTAAAAAAAGAATGGATGGTTGAGATTCTTTTCTTTATCATTCTAAAAATTAATCATATAAATATTAAAATACTAGCAATGATCAATCAATGATTCACAAATAATTTTCGCATTGAAATGCTACAAACTAAAATTAAAATTATTGTACTCTATCAATTAGTAATTATTCACACAAAAAAAAGAATTACATAAGTTAATACCTATAATATTGTTCAACTAATATATACCAATTTTATCTTCAAAATATTAAAAATTAAATTAAAATTAATATACTCTACCGACTACCAATTATCAAAGTTAGATTATCAATTATAATAATGAAAAGAAAAAAAAAGAATTAATAATACTCCAACTCCTCCGTTTATAATAAATAGCTTATAGCCTATAGGATAATATGAATGAATAGAGTAGACACGCAGGGAGTATGAGAATTGAGAAAAACATTTAAGGAATAATATTAAGTAGATGCAATAAATAAGGTATAGGATAATACTATCGATTATGATTATGAGTAGACAGGCGGGAGTATGAAAAATAAGAAAAAAAATTAAGTAGCCACAAGGAGGTTCGAACCCTGCTAGTATTTGTGAACAAGATGGGGAACTTCCCTATTGACAATTGGTTTTAGAGTGGAACGCCATAAACTCTTAATAACGTAATATTGTTAGAATGTCAACTAAAAAATAATGGAGAGAATATTGTGTATTGGTTAAGAAAATCATAAGAATAATAAAAGAAATAATTCATCAATCACGTTGATGATTCCTATACAAAATTTTCTAAATTGATGTGTTACAAGAAAAAATTAATGGTTTAAATTTTTTTTGCATTGAGAGGAGATACTAGACAATATTGACTTTAATTCAAGTTATAACAAATTGGGCAAATAATGCACGGAATCTGTTTTTGTGTGATTCTTAATCTTGTACTCCCTCCGTCCCTAAAAGATTGTCATATTTTGACTTTTGGTAGTCAACAAAATACGATTTAAAACATAATGTTATTCTACATGCGAAAAAATTATAAAAAGTTAATATTTCAAAAATATATATTGAGACGAATCTAACAAGGTCTCACAAGACTATATTATTTCTTATCGTTTAATGGGAATTCATGATCAAATTTTGTAATATTTGACTAACAAAAGTCAAAATGTGACAATCTTTTAGGAACGGAAGGTGTATTTCATTTATTTCTAATAGAACTGAGCTAGGGAAAATTAAAATTTTATCATTATATCATTTAATTTCGATTTTTTGCACTAACCCGGAAATGTTTGCATCGTCCCTATTGGGACACCGTGCCCAATGCCTCAACCAATTAATGAAACGGTTCTACATAGTATGTGCAAGTTCCACTTTCATACCTTTTAGTGTGAATTCTACTCAAATGGTCCCTGGAATTAATCAAAATGAGATCTTCATTCCCAATACAAAAATACATGAGTGCAGCATTATTTTGGCAAAAGATAGAATTTTCAAAACATTAAATTTACATAATATTGAAAATAAAAGTGCACTTTAATCTCTTTCTGTCTTTTTTTTTTTGATAAATAGGAATAATAAAGTTATAAAGGAAGGTAAATATCCTTTCCTTTATATTGTTGCCAGAATACAAAGGAGTTATAGTCGTAAACATAATGATTTGAAGAACTATTACAAAATTTGGAAAACTGAAAACATTCTGATGAAATATCCGACAAAACGGTTCTCCAGTGAAGTGCGAAATCCTGTGTTCGATTGCAATTCCAGAAAGCTTTCCACTCCTTAGATTTTGCTAGTAGTGATCCTTGTCTAGCAAAGACCTGTGAGAAAATCAAATCTGTAAAAACATGAAGTGAAGTAGGTCTTCTATTGATGCCTAAAATCGTGCCAAAGAGCAAGATTTCCAACATATTAGCCTCCATAGCAGGGGAGTAATGAGCAGAGTGGTCATCAACGCCATGTGACGTGCTTGTAGTACCAAGTAAGTCCATATCATAAAAATTTCCAGAAACCTTCAAGGAAGCAACATCTTTATAGTCATAAAGGTGAATTTTCCAAGTAGGATAAATATCCAGACTGATGGTAACAAGCTAATTTCATTTTCGACTATTCATAAATGGTGTTATTAATATGCACTTTATCTTCCTTTACAAATAAATAATATTGGTACTCCTTAATTGGTAGAGGGTAAAATTGGAAAATAATATTAGTACTCCCTCATTAGTGGAGGGTAAAATTAAACACATACAAAATAACTTAAATTCTTAAAAAGAATTAAAAGTAGGTATATACTCAAACTTTGCTCTGGGAGAATCAAAATTGCTCTGACAATATCGCCATCCATAATTTAAGGCATATATATATACTCTTAAGTCTTCTCTTCTTTTCCAGATAAGGGCTGCTTCAATGTGAAAAGATTGGGTGCATCAATACTTCCATGCATCAGGTGCATCAGGTACCCATTTAAAGGTTTCACGTGGGTACTGTACCCACTTGAAACTTCATCATTGGTACTTGTACCCAAATTGTAATATAACAATGGTACAATACCACATATTTATCAATCCAAAATAAATATTGTTATAGTACAATTTGGGTACAAGTACCAATGATGAAGTTTCAAGTGGGTACAGTACCCACATAAAACCTTTAAATGGGTACCTGATGCACCGGGTGCACCGAATTATTGATGCACGGAATCCGGACTCGCTTCAATTTCACACACGAACACAACACGGAAGTTCGAATAGTCCCATGTGAACACAAGAAAATGAAGTGATTATTAAAATATATACTCAAACTAGTTGTAGATTATTGAATAGGATATATTTTTAGAAGAATAAAAGTTAACCCAAAATTAAAGAAAATAATAATTGTGTGTTCTTATTTTCCTAAATAGCACTCTTTTCTGTAAAAAGAGAAAAAAAATTCCTTTTAGGTAATTAACTAAATTACTCTTATTAAAAATCATATATTTTTTCTTTCTATTTTCATTGAATTACCCCAACCGTTTACACCCACGTCCTACCCTTCTACTTTATCTATGCCAACCTCCCCACGGCCCCATCTTCTCGACTCTTCCCACCCCTCAAGAACGAATAAGTGATTTTAACATAGAGTATTCATTTTATAACACAAAATATGAGAATCACATATGAGTGTTCATTTTGAATAGAGTAGAAATTATATTCTATTTAGATAAAGTGAAATTAAATTCTTCACCTTTCTCTTTATGCCCTTAACTTTATTATTTTACAAAAAATTTAACGATTAAGAATAGATTAGGACCAAAGTATAAAAGGAAAAGTACTAAAGCACAATAGAAATTATTGTCACCACTTTATCTAACAACAAGAACAATTTGTAGTACTAAATAATAATAAATTAAATATGTATCTATTCTTTTAATATGCATGTTGCTTCACTCACCCCAAGTCAATGAGTTAAGTCGCACATTTACTGTATAAATTAACAAGAAATAAATAAAAGTAATGAGAATGCACTAATTGAACTAGTAACTTAAAGGCTTGGCAATTAGTTTACCTCACTTGGAACATTTGTTGGTTCTTTTTAGTTTGTCTTTTTTGATAGATATAAGAATATTATAATGGAAGGGTAAGATTTTTTTTATTATGTTTATGACAAAATCTATAAGAGTTTTGACTTAAAATATAAAATTTTGAAGTCTTATTATAAAAGTAGGAGAATTAAATTATTTTTGAATTAAAAACTGATAAAATTGTTCTCCAATAAAGACAAGTGCCGTCGATCTAATTTTCTTTCAAAAAAGTTTTTCATGCCTCCTTTTTAATGAGGCAAGGACATCATCTACAAAAATTTGTGAGAAAAGTAGATAAGTGAACAAACGAATTGTGGAATATCCATTCGTTGTCTGAATTAAATCCACAAGGACTGTTTCAATGGTTGTTACACATTTCAAATGCCTTTTCACATACTTTTTAAAATATTTTTATTCCTATTATAAATCATATTTTTACTAAAATTCTATTTTATATTTAATTTATTATCTTCTTCATTTTCAACCTAAAATAATTAAAAGTAGAGAAATGTATAATTAAAAATATAAGATTTAATCAAACTACACAATTATAATTAACTGGAGACATGTATATATGTCTAATTGCCTCATGATTTTTAAAATAAGTCTTGTTCCGGCATTTGTTTTATCAAAATGGTTACGAAATTTAAATTTAAGCATATATAAAAAATGATATTTTACTTCTGAATAAATACAAATATAAGTAATCAAATAGATCCTCTATCTATTTAAGCATTGTAGAATCAAATTTAGAGAATGCGATTTTAACAATTAAATTACGAATTAGTGGTAATATAATTCATGATTTTTGAACAATTTCAATAAATGACTCAACAAATCATAACTTTCTTATATACTCAACATAAATACAATTAAATTTCATTAAATTACAATATTCATTACAATTAACTCTTTTATTATTAGTAAGGAAACATTCCAACAAAATAAATTTCAGAATTTAAGAAGTATCCATTAATTTTATTCAATTGGCTGGAACCAAATAGACGCTTACCACTAAGATTGTCCTATTTGGTTTCATGTTGTTGCCTACTTTTGTTTAAATTGGCCATGAAGTCAACCTTGTATACAAGTTGTTATCTGAACATGCTCAGCGTTCACATTGAACAAATTAAATACTCCCTCCGTCCCTAAAAGATTGTCACATTTTGACTTTTGTGAGTCAACATTATAAAATTTGATCATAGATTCCCATTAAACGATAAGAAGTAATATAGTCTTGTGGGACCTTGTTAGATTCGTCTCAATATATATTTTTGAAATATTAACTTTTTATAACTTTTTCGCATATAGAATAATAGATATTTATACTTTAAATCGTATTTTGTTGACCACCAAAAGTCAAAATGTGACAATCTTTTCGGGACGGAGGGAGTATTATTTTAAATTAATTTTAACAGACTTTTTATAAATTATACATTGTACATATATTGTTGAATACTCCACTTGGCAGTCATAAAAAGTAGCAATACACATTCAGAATAAATTAATTATTGTACATGATGTGTAAGCTAGCTTTATAAATAAAAGTGAAATGTTCATGTCATAAAGTATAGAAGTTGTTGAAAATATTTGATGATGTCGTGAAAAAATATTTTGATGTAGCGAAAAGTGTTTTCTTTCGAGATATCATTTGTTATAGATAATCTATATTTAAGAATACATTGAAAAGACTAAAAAGCTTTATAGAGTGAAAATCACAAACAAGAATGAAATCTAGATGAAAATAAAAGAGTTAATTTTGAAAAAAATAAAAATGAAGAAGTAGTAGGGAGTACTTAATTAATACTCGGTAACTAACAAATCCTATATTACACTATATCCATGTTAATTAGATGGTGTTTGTATTTAGATTATTGTTTGATTCAGGTTTGATGGTTTGATTTGTACGGCTTTAAATGTCTAAATTTTTTAATATGTAATATAAAAATATATTTGTAATTTTACTAATTTAAAAATGATATTACTTGTTTAAGATTTTAAAAAAAGTCACACATATATTATTTAGTTCTTACATCAAATAACAGTTAAGAAAAAATACGTAAAAGTTCAACATGGGACAATAAAATTTAAAAAATAATTACGATATAAGCATGCACCCACTTTATATCTATACCTATAGGCATTTAATGTTAGTTTTGTTAAAAAATTATTTATTGATATTTAATTATGATTATCAATTTTAATTATTTCATCATATATTGACTTAACATACTCATTTCTTATTGAGTTACATTGGTTGTTCGGTTCCGTATGTGGTGGTTGAAATTCAAAAGCAAACCAATTAATACATAACTCAAAAAGTCAAAACCAAACTAAAAATATTTAAATTACCTTATCGGTTCGATTTGAATTGGCTTGATCGATCGTTTTGGTGGGTTGATTACAAAACCTTATCTAATATGTATCCCCATGTCATGCATTTGGAAACAAAAATATAGTACTCCCTTCGTCCCTTAATGATTGTCACATTTTGACTTTTCATAGTCAACAAAACAAAAATTGAAACGTAAATATATTTTATTCTACATGTAAAAAAATTATAAAAATTTGATATTTCAAAAATATACATTGAGATGAATCTAACAAGATCCCACAAGATTATATTATTTCTTAGCGTTTGATGAGAATTTATGATCAAATTGTATAATGTTTGACCACCAAAAGTCAAAATGTGACAATCTTTTAGGAACAGAGGGAGTATATATTAAGTTTATTTTGACCAACGAGTACATTCTTCATGTCAAATGACGCGCATGTATATGCTCACTAGTGGTTCTAAATTATAACGTATAAAGTTCAAAAATTGGAACTAATTTTAGCGTTTATTTTTACTTGTCGTTGCACCAATTTGCACATAAAAGTAGTAACATAATAATTAAAATGGTTAATTAAAAAGTAGAAGTACAGTTTTTTGTGTTAAAATGATTACAATTTTGTATGTTAGAATGACAAGTACTCCCTCCGTTGTTTCAATTGTTGTTGTAACCTAAATTTTCTGTTTCAAGACAGTTATCATTTAACCATAGTAAATTATAACTTTACATTTTTAATATAATTTTTGTTTATTTTTTCTAGTTAAATTATTAACAATAATATGGTTTCAATCAAATATCACTTTACACTTTCAATATACCTTTTTATTAAAACGACAAAAAAAATGGAGGAAACATATTTTAAGAAAACTGATTATGAATGAATAATTTGCTTGAAAACCATGGTTTTACATGATTATTTTACATTAATAACTAGTCCGACCAACTTTTGAATAGATCACCGACTTGTCCATAATTTAATTATATTAATTTTTTAAATTTTTTACTCATATAATTAACGAATAATTGAACTCCAAACATTTAGCTCGATATATGACAAATATAATTATTTCGGATGGGAGAAAGTATCATATTCATATAAGAGGCCACTCCATGCTTCTCGGTCAACTTCTTGTAGTCGTGCTTCAATAAATTGAAAATTCTGAAAAGATAATTCTCCTTTTTTGTGGACAGTTTTATATATTAATTATGTCCTCTTTCTGAGAAGATATTAATGTCCAATAAAATAATGATTGCTATTGTAATTGATATGTACGTTTCAACAAACTTCAATTTAACTAAGCCATCGGCTAGCGTATTGATAATAATTCTAGGTTATCCAATAGAGTTTTTTGCAGCAATGGTCCCAGTAAATTAGGCTGAGTTGCACTTTGGTCCCTGTAATTGATAGCGTTGCAGTCTAAGTCCTTAATAGTGTATACATTGTGTGGATTTAGTCCCATTTTTAACGGAACCGTTACTTTTGAAGGATTTTTGGAGTTTTGGGGTCAAAATGAAAATTTTCAAAAATTTTGGGTCATGTAGAGTTTTTGGTGCACATTTAGTCCTTGTTAATTTCTTTTGGGTGCACATTTAGTCCTTTTTTCTTTCTTGTTATTATTATCATTAATATTATTATTATTTTCATTATTTTATGTTAATTATTATTCTTATTATTATTATGTAAAATAAAAATAAAATAATCTAACCCCCACCCCTCTTCATCGACAAATTAGGAAGAATGACACCTTTTCTAGAATTTTTTTAAAATTCTTGGCACCCATGACTTTTTTTATAATAGATGGCACTGGGGGAATGACTAAATTACTCCCGATATTTTGATTCACTTTTTTCAATTTCGCTTCGCATTTTTTTCAATTTTTTTCTAGTAAAAAGATTCGATTTTGGTAGTTGTTTTAGCTAAAAGTTTCAATTTTTTGGTAGTTATTTGGCAAAAAGTGTTAGATTTTTTGTAGTTTTTTCGCAAAAAGATTCGATTTTCGTTGTTTTCGCAAAATATTCAATTTTGGTAGTTGTTTGGCGAAAAGTGTTCGCTTTTGGTAGTTGTTTGCCAAAAAAGTTACCAAAACCAAACTAATTTCGCCAAAATCAAAACTATTAGTTAAAACAAATACCAAAATCGAACCCCTTTTACTTGCAAATATAAAAGAAAAAGAAAGAAAAAATTGATAAGAAAATAAACAAAATGAAATAAAAATTGAAAAACAAATTGAAAAAAATCGAAAATCTCCCTCATCATCGTCCTCGACCTCCCCGCTCCCTCTTCCCCACTTTTCCAATAGAAATGCCCCCCCCCCCCCCCCCGAAAACACACCACACCACCACTTTAATAATAATAACAATAATAATTAAAATAATAATGAGAATAATAGTAATAATAATTAGGATAATAATAACAATGAAAATAATAATGAGAATAATGCGGATAATAATAATGAAATAATGAAAATAATAATGAGAATAATGATGATAATAATGATAATAATAATAATGGAAATAATAATAATATAATAATAATATTAATAATATGAAAATTTTATTTTAATAATGAATATGATAATAATAGTAATTAACAAGGACTAAATACGAACCAAAAATTGCATGGCCCAAGTAATTAACATAAAAATAATAATAATATTAATAATATTAATGATAATAATAACAAGAAAGAAAAAAAGACTAAATATGCACCTAAAAGAATTGACAAGGACTAAATGTGCACCAAAAACTCTACATGACCCAAATTTTTTGAAAATTTTCATTTTGACCCCAAAACTCCACAAATCGTTCAAAAGTAACGGTTCCGTTAAAAATGGGACTAAATCCACACAATGTGTACATTATCAAGGACTTAGACTGCAACGCTCTCAATTACAGGGACCAAAGTGCAATTCAGCCCAATTTACTGGGACCATTGCTGCAAAAAACTCTTATCCAATACCGTTCTGATAATAATCCTAGGTTATCCAATAAACCATTGATATCGATATGATTAATGGTGGCAGTAATCACCTATATTTATAAGATATTTTCAGTTTATTATTTATGTTTTAAAATATTCTTGTCAATCACCTATATTTCAAAATGTTTAAAAGAACATCGAATGACCTGCTGGTTAGGAGGTCTTCCAGTGACTTAGAGGTCTGGGTTCGATTTTCATTGTAAGGGACGGTGGTTAGGTTTTTTTCTTTAAAAAAATATATATTTCAAAATGTCCAATCAATCACTCCGTCTATCGATATATTGTTAAGTATGACACGTAGTGAAGTCGAATGTGGGGTGGATTATGTGAAAGTTTGTTTTTTTGACATTTTTCTCCCAGATTATATTTTATGATAATGACGTTATACCCTTAAATCTCACGTGTCCCTCACGAGTTACTAGTGTTATACATGGAATATTTTGAAACATAAGCGATTGATGTTTTGTAACATAAATGATGGACTACAAACATTTAAAAAACATACGATTTTTATCGTCATTAGCCTTATAAATATTGACCTTAATTGTATTCGTTGGATTATTTTAAATAATCGATCCAAATTATTTATTAAGGTGACTAATACAGTATATATTAAGAACTTGGAATGACTTCATCATAATCTTAGTCTTTATTCTTTAAAGTCAATACTCATTCTTTTCTTTTTTGGTGAATAAAGAATGTCAAGTTGTGAAAGGACGTTATTATGTGAACACGAACCGATCAAATTCCTCTAACATGTGCCAAAGATTCAACAACACTCTGAGTACTCAGTGATCTAAATTGAAACTCCAACCTTAATTTTATAAACTTGACCAGACTAAAAAATTATTATATTATTAATAATGTGAAGTAATCATAAATTCAGAATATTTTTCAGGATTAGATGCTATGGCGGTCTGGACTCGACTACAGAATATTTTTCAGGACAACAAACACTTTCGAGTCATCTCTTAGGAACAAGAGTTTTCTATGACCAACATGGCTGATTTTGCCTCTGCTTCAGCCTACTGTCAGCATCTCAAGAATTTGTCGGACCAATTGCGCAATGTAGGCGCCCCCATCCCAAATAATTGATTGGTCCTACAACTCGTGTCTGGTCTCAGTGATGCTTATAATGGTGTGGGAACACTTGTCCGTCAATCGGAGCCTCTACCAGAATTCTACCAGGCTCGTTCTAGAATTCTCTTGGAAGAATCTGGCATGGCTAAAAAGGCTCAAGTCCAAGCAGCCTACATCAGTCCAGCAGCCCCTTGTCCACCAGCCTGCTCCAGCAGCCGTCCCAGTCCAGCAGTCCAGCAGCCCAGTTCAGCGTGCCCCAGTCCAGCAGTGGCCCAGACGCCAGCAGCATGCCCAGCATGGCCCAGCCCCCAGAGGACGCCGGCCCAGTGGCTTCCGCAACAGCCGCCCAACCCTGGAACTGGCCCAACTCAGCCTGGCCCGTCTCCTCTGCCCCATGCCCCTATCCGGCAACAAATTGGACGCGGCCTAGCTATGCCACACCACAGTCGCGTCCCGGTCTTCTTGGACCCCGACCGACCTCATCGCCCACACAAGCATATTCAGTCACGGACATTGAGCAAGCTATGACCACCTCGGGGCTCCATCCACCAGATCCGAATTGGTACTTGGATACGGGTGCCACCTCTCATTTGACATCGGATCGAGGTACGCTTCCTACTTATTTTAATTCTAGCAATCATATGGTAATCGTTGGAAATGGTCGTTCCGTTCCAATTATCGGTCATGGTCACACCACACTTCCATCTCCCTACCCCCACTAAAATTAAACATTATAACCTAATACGATAACCTATACGCAATATAAGTATATATATGCTAATAAATAAGTTATCTACTATTGTGGTTGTTATTGAGGATGAGATGCATGCTTTGATTTTCTAGCTTCCTTACCTAATAGTTGGGAACCGATAAGTACGGTTGTTAGTAATTCGATAGGAACTAAGAAGTTGAAATCTAATGAGATCAGGGAGCGTATTTTGTCTGAGGAAATACGTAGGTTGGATTCTGGAGAAATGCTAAGACACTTGTCCAGAATACGGAGTGGGGTAGACCACGGAATAGAGAAAACTGAAACAAGTGGAGATCTAAGTCAAGAGGTTGGAGTAAGTCTAAGACTAGAAGACGTACTCAGGAGTGTTGGGGTTATAACAAGCCTATCCACATGAGAAAATATTGTAAGGATTTCAAGGGTCATGACGACAATGGCGACGTCAATGCATTGGTCTTGTCTGTTGATATCTTTATTGATTCATGGATTCTAGACTCATGTGCATCTTTTCGTACTACTTATGATAAGAATATAATGTTGAATTCTGTTGCTGGTGAGTATGGGTGGGTTCATCTTGCTGATGGTGATGTTGGGATTTTATACATGTTTTGCATATCAAATTATACAAAAACGTATAAACGATCGAATACAAAGTTCTAAATTCACATTTAACTACGAGTTTCGAGTATACCTCTTCGAGCGTGATCGAGTGCGTAGCGGAAGAGCAACGTCCGTTCCTCTCTCTAGTTAGTCCACACCAATGCGTGATTGATTCCTCCCTTGAAGCAACTAGAGCTTGAAGCGTATATGCCAAGAATGAACCAAGAGAAAAACGATTTCTTCTCTTGGTTTGTATGTATATTTTCGGCCAAAAACTAGAGGAAGGAGGGAGTATTTTTCTTTTGCTGTTTTTTTCCTTGTCTTACAAAGTGTACAAAAAGAATGATCAACATTGTCATCAAATGTGGTCTTAATATGGTGTTAATCACATTAACATCCATATGTAACCTCCCCCTTTTTCAAGCTCCCATTCAAGACTAGCATTAGTGCATTTGAATTCAAAAAGTCAAATGCATTCTTATGCATCATTTTTGGACGGTTAATGGGGTGGAAATTCCACTTTGGAATTTCCTCCCCTTTATTCTTTGACGTTTACACTTTTAACCCGGAAGTTTCAATCGTATTGAAAATCAAGCGCATTGTTTGTGTGTGACCTTCTAGGATCGAAATAACATTAGTCATATGTTAATAAAATATCGACAAGTATTTTACTATCATATAAATCATGAGCGGGTCCTAGTAAAACCATCAAGACCCCTAATGTATTTCGAATTCATTCCCAGCTCGTATATTATTGTCAAACAAATAATATACGTATGAACTTAACCTTAAATAAGTAATCACTTCGAACAATCAAATTGTTCAATGGGCACTAATTATGACGTGTCAAACATCTCATAATTCCAACACTCCCACTTGCCCTTGGACGATTACTTGTGAAGTGATTCTTTCGCATCGCGATTCTCACAGTCAAGCTATGGTAAGATATGTGTCACCATACTCTTGCACCTGTACTGTCTCGGATACATAGAATTAATGTGATACCCAGTACTGCTACTGGAGATGGCCATCTTAATCACCATTAATCTACCGAGATTTTATGAATCAATCGACATAACCGATTTGTGCGAATCCCCTCTGATGTACAACCAATGTACCAACATGTTCCAAGTATGCCCAACATATGCCTTTATAGCCTCCCTTCTACAGGAGACGATTTACATAGTCAAGACACGCAAGTCTCATGCTAACGCATTCCTGCCATACAGGTCTAAGAATCACCATTTAACATAAGTTCGATGAGAAACACTTAGGACACAGATATGTCATCTTCTAAGTTCTCATGGCGGTCGAATCCAGTATCATAGCTTGGACTAGTTCCAAGATATATACCCATGTACATGACTAGAGTACACTTACTCCCTTTCTTGTCTAAGAAACGTGACCAAGACAATCATGTGCATGCTGATCATTACAATGTTCGATTCCAATCAGTGAACATTTGATCAGAGATAAGTTATCCCCTTGCTTCTAGGCTTAGTAGAGGGTTTCTCATTTGGGATCCTCAACCCCAAAGACCTCTCTAGAAGCCATGGATAACAATGGAATCAAAATAAAGATATATGTATGAAAGACAGTAAAACTGAAAATAAACATACATATATTTGAATCAATTATTCAACATAATCTTATCAGGACTAAACTATGACAAAATACAGACAATACAGCTCCCACTAAACCTAACGCCATTCAAGCATATATCTAAGTCCTGCACCAGATACGTGCTTGTCATGTTTGCTCTGAGGCAAAGGTTTGGTCAATGGGTCGGCCAGGTTATCGTCTGTATGTATCTTGCATACACTCACATCGCCTCGTTCCGTGATGTCACGAATGATGTGATACTTTCTGAGCACATGCTTGGAGCGGTGATGTGATCTTGGTTCCTTGGCTTGAGCAATTGCACCAGTGTTATCACAGTATAACACTACTGGCTCGTCAATGCTAGGTACAACACCAAGCTCACTCACAAACTTCTTGATCCAGCATGCTTCCTTTGCAGCTTCAGATGCTGCAACATATTCTGCCTCTGTCGTAGAATCAGCCACAGTGCCTTGCTTGCTACTGCACCAAGACACTGCGCCACCATTGATGCAAAACACATAACCAGACTGAGATCTAGAATCATCTTTGTCGGTTTGAAAGCTCGCATCGGTGTAGCCTACAACCTGTAACTCTTTATCTCCCCCATAGACAAGACACATGTCTTTAGTATTTCTCAAATACTTAAGAACGGCCTTTACGGCCTTCCAGTGCTCTTGTCCTGGACACGATTGATAACGACTTGTTACACTCAAAGCGTAAGAAACGTCAGGTCGTGTACAAAGCATGGCATACATGATAGATCCTATGGCTGAGGCATAAGGGATCTTGTTCATCTTCTCTATTTCGATGCTGTCTGTGGGACTGTCAGCAAGACTAATAGAAATGCCATGTCTCATAGGGAGATTACCTTTCTTGGAATTTTCCATATGGAATCTAAGTAATACCTTATCAATATAAGTGTTTTGACTCAGTCCAATGAGTCTCTTAGATCGTTCCCTATGGATCTTAATTCCAAGAATGTACTGAGCCTCTCCTAGGTCTTTCATAGAGAAACATTTGCACAACCATGCCTTGACTGATTCAAGCATGGGTATGTCGTTTCCTATGAGAAGAATGTCGTCTACATATAGCACAACAAATGCAATGTTGCTCCCACTAACCTTCTTGTATACACAAGAATCTTCTTCACATCGAATGAATCCAAACTCTTTGATTGATTCATTGAAGCAAAGATTCCAACTCCTAGATGCTTGCTTCAGACCATAAATAGATCTTTGAAGTTTGCATACTTTCTTAGGCTCTTTCGAGCTTGTGAATCCAGGAGGTTGTGTCATGTACACATCCTCTTCTAGTTTCCCGTTAAGGAAAGCTGTCTTCACATCCATTTGCCAAATTTCATAATCGTAGTATGCGGCAATGGCTAAGATAATCCGAATGGATTTAAACTTAACGACTGGAGAAAAAGTTTCATCATAGTCGATAACATGAATCTGTTTGAAACCTTTAGCCACAAGTCGAGCCTTATAAACATGGACATTTCCATCTTTATCAAGCTTTCGTTTAAATACCCATTTGCATTCGATGGGTCTATCACCCCTCGGCAAATCAATCAATGTCCATACTTTATTATGGTACATTGATTCCATCTCGGATTGCATGGCTAGGAGCCATTCATCAGCATCAGGTTGTTTCATGGCTTCCTCATAAGTTGAGGGTTCCCCGCTTTCAATCAGGAAAAATTCCCCATACCATCTATCGGGTTCCTGACGGGACCTTTCGGATCTCCGAGGGATGTTTTGAGTATCAGCAGGCTTGTCTACGGTTTCTCGTGGATCGAGTTGAACCTCTTCTTCATAAGAAGGGTCCACCTCCTGAGGTGATTCAGCTAAGGTACTAGTACCTGCTACATCACCCTCTTGAACAATTTCAAGAGTCTCATTACTCTTATATCTCTTTGTAATGTATTCTTTCTCAAGGAAAGTTCCATTACGAGCCACGAAAATCTTATTTTCGGGTTTGAGATAAAAGTAATATCCCTTGGTTTCCTTAGGATAACCAATGAAGTAACACTTGTCGGATTTAGGTCCAAGCTTATCTTTGTTAACTTTCTTAACATAGGCCTCGGATCCCCAAATCCTCAAGTACCCTAGTTTGGGAAGAGTCCCAAACCACATCTCATGTGGGGTCTTAGGTGCTGATTTGGTTGGACATTTGTTTAGTGTGGAAGCGGCAGTTTCCAATGCATAACCCCAAAAACTAGTTGGGAGTTCTGATGTGCTCATCATTGATCGAACCATATCTAATAAGGTTCGATTTCTCCTTTCGGAGACACCATTGTGTTGTGGTGTACCAGCAGGTGTGAGTTGTGATACAATACCACATTCTCTTAGGTGTTGCAAGAAGTCATGGCTCAAGTATTCTCCTCCCCTGTCGGAGCGAAGAATCTTGATTGTCCTGCCGAGTTGGTTTTCTACTTCTTTCTGAAATTCTTTGAACTTTTCAAAGGCTTCACTCTTATGTTTCAACAGATATACGTAACCATATCTGCTGAAGTCATCGGTGAAGGTAATGAAGTATGGAAAACCTCCTCTAGCGGGCGTGTTCATTGGGCCACATATATCAGTATGTATGATTCCCAATAAATCACTTGCCCTTTCACTCGTACCAGTGAAAGGTGACTTGGTCATCTTTCCTAAAAGACATGACTCGCATTTGTCATAAGATTCAAAACCAGATAACGTAAGAATTCCATTGTCATGGAGCTCTTTAATGCGTTTGTCACTTATATGACCGAGTCTGCAATGCCATAAGTATGTCGGGTTCAAGTCATTGGGCTTGTTCCTTTTCATACTGATGTTATAAGTTTCTACACTTGTTTCCAAGATATAGAGACCACTCTGCAGGGATGCAGTACAATAAACATTTCCATTTTTAGAGATAAAACAACCACTTTTATCAATAGTAACGGAAAAACCATCCAAATTTAATAAGGAAATTGATATAATGTTCCTACATAAAGTAGGAACATAGAATACATTATTCAAAACAATACAATATCCAGATGGTAAATTTAAAGACAGTGTTCCTACAGCAAGAGCTACAACTTTTGCACCATTGCCTACTCGTAGGTCCACTTCATCCCTTGTGAGCTTCCTTCTATTCTGCAGGTGCTGCATATTTCGACAAATATGAGTACCACATCCAGTGTCTAACACCCAAGAATTAGAATCAGAAGGTAAATCAGTTATAACATGAATACCTGTTGGCGGAGTAGTAGTGGTCAAACCACTCTTCTTGTCTGCCAGGTACTTCTTGCAGTTTCTCTTCCAATGGCCAATTATTCCGCAATAATGACACTTGTCTTCCCTTTTGGCATCCTTCTTGGATGCCTTTTGAGTAGGAGCTGTTGCACGGGGGGCAACCTTAGTCTTGCCTTTGGCACCTTTCTTCCTCTTGAACTGTTTCTTGTTCTGAATGGTCAGAACAGAGGAAGAAGTGCCTTTTGCCTTCTTAATGTTTTGTTCAGCATTGTTGATCATACCATGCAGTTCAGACAACGTCTTGTCATATTGGTGCATGTTAAAGTTCAACACAAAACCACTGAAGGAATCAGGCAGCGACCTAAGAATGATATCCACAGACATCTCCTTAGAGACGGGTGCCCCCAATGAGGCCAGTCTTTCGACCAGCCCTATCATCTTGATGACATGGGGACTTGCTGGCTGTCCATTGCCTAGCTTACAGTCAACAAGAGCACAAACAGTATCGTATCTCTCATTGCGTGCCTCCCGCTGGAACAAATTTTCCAGCTGGCGGTACATATCGTAAGCGTTGACCTCTTCGAATTGAATCTGAAGATTCGATTCCATGTTGGCCAACATTAAGCACTGGACATCTGTAGCATCATTCATGTGCTGTTCATAGACATAATACTCATTCTCATCGGTGGGAACGACCTCAGGAAGTTTGGTGGTGAGCACATAATCTGTTCTCTCAGACTTGAGAATAATTCTCAAGTTGCGAGCCCAGTCATGGAAATTAGCACCATTAAGTTTGCATTTCTCCAAAGCGGAGCGGAGAGACTTAGAGTTTTTATCGTTCGTAGACATGATAACTACAGCGGTAAAAGGCGAATAAATAACTCAGATAAGCATGTCATAGTGATAATTCAAAATATCAAAATATTTGAACTCATACAATGTGTTCATAATCCTACTAAAATACACAATGTATCCGAGAACTCAGATAATTAATAATCGAACGGCAGCACGCAACATTTCGACTACCAATCATGTGAGTAGGTGAATGATCACCATTTATGCCGGGCATAATTCTCGGTGTCACCAAAAATCTTACAAGATTGCATTGGTGACAACTTTTGCCAACAGGCCCAAATCTGATTATGGGAATCACTGTTCAAGTAACCTGAGCCTACTGACGAAAGTCAGAATGAACAATCGAAGCCCGATTCTAAATCGGAAATCATTCGATTATTCCATCGGGATCAAGTCATAGGACATGTCATGTCTGCCAATCTGGCAGGTCCATGCATACGTATGTCTTATTCCGACTTTAGGGTCAGGTATGGCAAATTACTTGACTTAAGGTAGGATTAGTTATAAATATATAATCATGATCATACATGCATATATACATTCACTCAAGCAAGAATATATATCATATGAGCATGAAAATTAAGAATTATAACGCAAATAAATGGGATTAGTGATATGATCTAAAAACCGAAAAGAAAACTAGACTTAATTCTAAACTAAGTCTTCAGTCCTCCTTCAGTTCCTTCGGTGGCTTCGTCTTCTATTGATTACAATCACACGTGGTGATAAATAATTGACACGCAGGTCAATGTAATAAATAATAAAATAAAAGTGACACAAGTCGTCATAAAATAGCACGCAGGCTATATTTCTTTTTGACACAAGTCGTCATATAAAAGACAGTACGCAGACTGTATTTCAAAAACCAGATCATATCACTTATCCCAACATTCATTCACAATGAAAATAAAACATCCAATATATCAAAATATATATAATACATGAATTAAGTCAATTAAAACATGTAAGGATGTCAAATAAGGTACACACAATTATAACACATATATGTAATAAATTGTACATCAAATGTAACAACCAAATCAATAACTCATAGGTTTTACATAATTAATTAAGGCCTTTAATTTTAATTAATAAGCATTTAATATTATTTATAACCAATATAAATAAAATTAACAACTAATCATATTAGTGCTATTAATTAAAATATTGTAACATTAAAATCTAATCAAATTATCATACAAGTTATAATAATTTAATTAATTTTCTTCTGACAATCAAAAGTCAAAATACTAGAATAGCCAAAATATTCACAATAATTAATAAAACAAAATCCAAAACAATTTTAGGACCATTTTAATTATGTGAACAGTCGTGAACAGTGTTTCGTGAACAGTGAAATCGGAATCACTGTTCATCCGAAAAACACTGTTCATCCGAATAGTGTTCCGAACTTTTCGGATGAACACATGGCTATTCAAAAATCATTTTCGAGCACTTAATAAATCCAAATAAATCCAGAAAAATTACAGTAGACTCGAAAATCATTCTAGTATTTGATTTATATTTTTTCAGAATTTTAGAAAAATATATACAGCCGTTAAAACACTGTTCAACCGAATGGTATATCAAATCCGTTCGGGTGAACATATGACTGTTCAAATGTCAATTTCGAGCACTTAAGAAATCCAAAAAATTCCAGAAAAATTTCAGTAAACTCGAAATTGACTCTAATATTTTATTTATATTTTTCCAGAATTTTATAAAAATATATACAGCCTTTAAAACTGTTCAAACGAAGGGTATATCAAATCCGTTCGAATGAACATATGGCTGTTTCAAACATTTATTTCGAGCACTTAACAAATCGAAACAATTCCAGAAAAATTACAGTAAACTCGAAATTCAATGTACTGTTTGAATAATATTTTTCCAGAATTCTATAAAAATATATACAGCACTTAAAACTGTTCAAACGAAAGGTATATCAAATCCGTTCGGATGAACATATGGCTGTTTCAAACATTTATTTCGAGCACTTAACAAATCGAAACAATTCCAGAAAAATTACAGTGGTCTCGAAATTTTGTCTACTGTTCGAAACATATTTTTACAGAATTTTAGAAAAATATTTACAGGCCTTAACAATTACATAATTGCACAATACACATAATGCACAACAACCTTAATTGATGATATCAAAACATACACATATGATATTATAATTCATGAAATCAAATTTCAAGACATTTAAAGTGAATTAGAACATATGTACCGGGCTCTGATACCACTGTTGGGATTTTATACATGTTTTGCATATCAAATTATACAAAAACGTATAAACGATCGAATACAAAGTTCTAAATTCACATTTAACTACGAGTTTCGAGTATACCTCTTCGAGCGTGATCGAGTGCGTAGCGGAAGAGCAACGTCCGTTCCTCTCTCTAGTTAGTCCACACCAATGCGTGATTGATTCCTCCCTTGAAGCAACTAGAGCTTGAAGCGTATATGTCAAGAATGAACCAAGAGAAAAACGATTTCTTCTCTTGGTTTGTGTGTATATTTTCGGCCAAAAACTAGAGGAAGGAGGGAGTATTTTTCTTTTGCTGTTTTTTTTCCTTGTCTTACAAAGTGTACAAAAAGAATGATCAACATTGTCATCAAATGTGGTCTTAATATGGTGTTAATCACATTAACATCCATATGTAACCTCCCCCTTTTTCAAGCTCCCATTCAAGACTAGCATTAGTGCATTTGAATTCAAAAAGTCAAATGCATTCTTATGCATCATTTTTAGACGGTTAATGGGGTGGAAATTCCACTTTGGAATTTCCTCCCCTTTATTCTTTGACGTTTACACTTTTAACCCGGAAGTTTCAATCGTATTGAAAATCAAGCGCATTGTTTGTGTGCGACCTTCTAGGATCGAAATAACATTAGTCATATGTTAATAAAATATCGACAAGTATTTTACTATCATATAAATCATGAGCGGGTCCTAGTAAAACCATCAAGACCCCTAATGTATTTCGAATTCATTCCCAGCTCGTATATTATTGTCAAACAAATAATATACGTATGAACTTAACCTTAAATAAGTAATCACTTCGAACAATCAAATTGTTCAATGGGCACTAATTATGACGTGTCAAACATCTCATAATTCCAACAGGTGAACCACTGAGGATTGAAGGCTTGGGAGATGTGAGTCTGAAGGTATCAAATGACTCTACATGGAAGTTGACGAAGGTCAGACATGTACCCCGACTTATTAAGAGTCTGATTTCTGTGGGTCAGTTGGATGGTGATGGTTATAGAACAACTTTTGGTGAGGGTAAATGGAAGGTAGCTCGTGGAGCTATGACTGTTGCTCGGGGACAGAAGGTTGGGACATTTTATTTGACTAGAGGGCTTCAAAGGATGATAGCCGCCGTTGAGAGTTCTGGAAAGACAAAGTTGTGGCATAATTATTTGGGTCACATGAGCAAGAAAGGTATGAAAATTGGTGTTGCTAATAATCTAATACCTGATGTGTGAGAGATATGTTTTGGGGAAACAAAAGAAAGTTAGTTTTGTCAAAACTGGTGGCAAGCCTAAGTCTGAGAGGCCTGCACCTGTGAGCTATGTTAGAGGGTCATACTACCATGTGACATTTAATGATGATGCAACTAGGAAAGTATGGGTTTAAATTATGAAAAAAAAGTATGAGGTATTTGAATATTTAAGAATCGAAAGGTTATAGTTGAAAATGAAACAAATCTGAAGGTGAAGTGTTTGAGATTTAATAATGGGGGTGAGTATTGTGATGGAGACTTCAAAGAATTATATGCTGATAATGGGACAACAAGGGAGAAGACTATTTCGGGTACACCAAATCACAACGGAAAAGCTGAAAGGATGAACATGACGCTGAATGATCGTGCACATAGCAGGAGATTGCATTGTGGGTTGCATAAGACTTTTTGACAGATGCAGTTAACACTACATCTTTCTTGATCAACAGAGGTCCCTCAGTCCCTATGGAGTTCAAGATACTTGAAGAGATGTGGACTAGAAAACTGGTTAATCTTTTATACTTAAAAGTATTTGGCTGTCTAGCGTTTGTGCATGTTGATGCAAGTGTTACGACTAAGCTTGATCCCAAGTCTAACATTTGTTATTTTATTGGGTATGGTGTTTCTGAGAGGGGCTATCAATTCTATTATTAGCATATATATACTTATATTGCGTATAGGTTATCGTATTAGGTTATAATGTTTTGTATCGGGCTTTGTCCATTAGTGTAACATATGTAACCCTAGCTCTTGTATAAATAGACGCTCATAGTGTATGTAATATTCATAAAATAATATTACTACTTTCATCTATGATATGAAGTACCGTAAAATTGTAAGAAGTAATGATGTGGTATTTTAATGAATAGGTGATGTATAAAGATATATATGAGATGAGTCAGATAGCATATTAAGTCACAACAAAAGAAGGAGAGGAGAAAACTGATTCTCTTTCAAAAGATGTTGCTGATAGGGATGGTTCATTTGATCCTTATGGGGATATGCCATTATTGAAGGATATATATGAGTGTTGAAGAAGAAAACATCATAGTTGAAAGAAACACTTCTAAAGTTGAGAAAAAGAAGTGTGAAACACCAGACCTCGAAAGATCACAAAAGACACATAAACCTACTCATAGGTATTCTTCTTTTGTTAATTATATTTTGCTAACTGATAAAGGCAAGCTTGTTAGTTATGATGAAGCAATACAATGTGAAAACTTCATTAAGTGGGAGTTAGTAATGGCGGATGAGATGAATTCTCTTATGTCAAACATGAAATGGGAATTGGTGGTGCCACCTAGTAAAACCAAGATATTGCAAAATAAGTGGGTTTACATGATAAATAACGAACATAATGGTATCAAACACTACAGGGCTTGCCTGATTGTTAAAGGATTCCAACAAAGAGAGAGAGTTTACTATACTGAAATCTTCCCATAGTCAAACTTGTAACAATCAGAACTGTTCTATCACTATTAGGCAGGGATAATTTGCATCTTCAACAAATGAATGTTAAGACGGCGTTCTTACGTGGCAATTTGGATGAATAGATTTATATGAAGCAACATCAAGGTTTCGAGCGAGTTTAAGATTAAAGAACATCTGGTGCGTACAGTTCAGAAGAGCGTGTATGGCTTGAAACAAGCTCCGAGCCAGTGTTACATAAAATTTAATAATTTTATGAAGAATCTAAAGTTTGTAAGATGTGAAATCGATAACTCTGTTACATAAGGGGCTATAAAAAGGATTATGCTATACTATTTCTTTATGTTGATGATATGTTGATAGTGAGAGTTGACTTGCATAAAGTAAATGTGTTGAAGAAATAATTATCAGTGAAATTTGCGATGAACGACCTAGGTGATGCAAAGCTAATTCTCGTGTTGGTTCAAAAAATCTCCTCCAACTCAAGAAGAGTATTTGAAGAAAGTTCTCAAGCGGTTTCAATATGTGAACCCATAGATTATTGTAGATGATTCAACAATCAATTTTAATTGCACACAAATATGAACCGATTTTAACGTGACAAAAAAGGAGTAAAAAAAGGTTGATGATGGCTTACAAAGAAAAAGTGGATGAACTAATTTTAGCGTGAAAAAAAATGAGTGAAAGAAAGGTTGATGATGACTTATAGAGAGGAAACGATTTTTAGAGAAGTGTAAAATAAATAAAGTTGGGCTATAATTAGAAATAAACTAGTATAGCAAATTTGTCCTTGGATAATTATAATCGTTAGATTAACTAGATGAAAAACTTACCTAATTGATAGATATAATTGCTTTACTATCTGAAAGATTAAGCACAAATGTATTGCTTTTCTTGATGTATTAGCCATGAATTGCAGGCTATTCAAAGTGTACATGATGCTAATCTATTGTAACTACTTAGCATAAAAGACTACTACAATATGTATACAACTATCTATATTCAAACTATTGGATATACACTAGTATTGTAAGGAAGTTGTTGAGGTATTGTAGGTGAGTGAGGCTTGTCCTTATCTCTTGTGCTAGCTTTGGACTTGCCCTGGTGCACACGAGCAGACCCATCAGCCTCGTACTTCCCTTGGTGCACCCACGATCTAACACCTCCTCGCAAGTTGGAGGGTGAGACAACAACATGCAACTTGGATTTGAGCAAGGCGAACTGAGATGTGGACAAGCCCTTTGTAAACACATCGGCATTCTGATCTACCATGGAGACATACCGCACACGAAGCAGCCCCTTAGCCACTTTCTCTTGAACAAAGCGAACATCAATCTCTACATGCTTTATCTGGGAGTGAAGGACTGGATTGACCACGAGAAAAGTAGCACCAAGATTATCACAAAGAATCAAAGGAGACTTGAGTCGCGGTAAATGCAGATCCCTGAACAATTTCTGAATCCACGCAAGCTCAGCCGCACAAAGAGCTAAGCTGCGATACTCCGCCTCTGTGCTGGACAAAGCGACCACCTTCTGCTTCTTCGACGCCCAGCTGACTAAGGACCCTCCCATGTAAATACATAAACCACTGGTGGAACGACGAGTCTCCGGTTAGCCAGCCCAATCAAAGTCTGTATAAGCAACAAGGTCGAAGGATGACGAAGGACGCAGCTACAAACCTTCATGAATGGAGCCTTTCAAGTAGCGAAGGATCCGTTTGACAGATTGCCAATGAGAGACGGTAGGAGCTTGCATCGCTTGGCATGCTTTATTAACAGCATACGAAATGTCCGGACGGGAAATGGTCATGTATTGCAAGGCGCCCACCACATTTCGATACAACAAAGCATCCGCACAAGGATCATTGTCGACCAGCCTGGTCGACGAGGCCAATTGACTCGGGTTCCCAATGGGTTTTGCATCCTCCATCTTGACTCGATGAAGCACTTGAGAGATGTAGGCCGATTGATTGAGATGAAGGCCGGACGAGGAGTGAGTAACTTCCACTCCTAAGAAATGATGGACGGGCCCCAAATCCTTTAGCGCAAACTCACGATGCAGACGATCAATGGTAGACTGTATAGCCACTGAGGAGCTCCCAGTAATGAGAACAAAAAATAGAGAGCCATTAGTGCACTTAGTAAACAGAGAAGAATCAACCGAGGAGCTGTCGAAACCCAAGTTCCATAAGCACCCAGACAAACGATTAAACCAAGCTCGAGGAGCTTGCTTTAAGCCATATATCGCCTTGTGAAGTTTGCATACATATGAGGGGGCAACAACATCTTTAAAACCTGGTGGTTGTTTCATAAACACGGTTTCCGTTAGATCACCATGTAAAAAAGCATTATTAACGTCAATTTATCTAATTTGCCACCCATAGGAAACAGCTACTTGAAGCACAACCCGAATAATGGTAGCTTTAACTACCGGGCTGAATGTTTCAAAGTAATCAATACCATACTGTTGAGTGACCCCAGTTGCAACCAGCCTCGCTTTACATTTCTGAAAGGAACCATCCGCATGTTTCTTAATTTTGAACACCCATTTACAGTTCGACTAAAGTCCAAGTACCATTCCGGATAAGTGCTAAGTACTCCTCTTGCATAGCATTCTCCCATGCAGGATCACCCTTAGCCTGTGAAAACGAATCCGGTTCGATCATGGTAGAAGATAAGGGATACTTACTAACCTGAAACACTTTGGGCTTGAGCGAATTGGTTTTGGTGCGAGTGACCATGGGATGAGTGGAAGCCACACGAGGAGGAATGACAGCAAGAGATGTAGGAGGAGGACCACTCGGCGGGCTGCTGGAAACAGACCCAGCCGAGTCGAGACAGGGAGACAGCGGAGTGGGGGTGGGAGTACGTACCAGAGGAGCTGGCTAAGTGGGAAGTGAAGAAGCAGCTCCAGCCGTGGGCAGAGGAGAGGAAGCAGGGACTACACTCGGCTCAATGGGCGACACAAGATGCAAAGGGACACACCCCACGGAGGAGGACGCACGAACCGGGACAGACGGAACCGTGCTATCATGAGCAAATGGCAACACATTTTCACCAAACACAACATGGCGGGAAATGAAGACTCGATTTGTGGGGACATGAAGGCACTTATAACCTTTGTGTTGCTCACTGTAGCATGTAAACACACAAGACAAGGATCTATATTGCAATTTGTGAGTATTGTAGGGGAGAAGATAGGGATAACACCGAAACCCAAACACTTTTAAGAAAGGATAATCAGGAGCCTTACCAGTCGCCTTCTGCAGAGGAGAACAGAACTCGAGGGACTTCGTAGGAAGCCTATTGATCAGGTAGACGGCCGATTGAAAAGCATCATCCCAGTAGGTGAGAGGCATCGAAGCATGAGCTAGCAGAGCAAGCCCAGTTTCGACAATTGGCCGATGACGACGTTCGGCTAAACCATTTTGTTCAGGAGTGTGTGAACATGACACTTGATGCTTAATACCATTTAAATTAAGATTTCGATACTCGCCACCCCAATCGGTTTGTAACGTTTTGATTTTGCAATTAAATTGAGTTTCAACAAGCGACCGGAACCGATTAAAAATAGCAAACACTTCAGATTTTTGTTTCATCGGATATATCCATATATGTTTAGTAAAGTGATCCGTGAAAGGAACATAATAAAGATAGCCTTGACGAGACAAAATAGGCGCTTTGCCCCATACATCAGAAACAATCAATTCTAAATGTGCCGAAGAAACATGAGTAGGAAATGGTAACTTATGACTTTTAGCCATTTGACACGAACTGCAAACATGAGTAGTACTTATTTTTGAAAAAGCTACATTTAAAGAACTAACAGCTTTATGAACTATAGGCAGAGAAGGATGCCCCAATCGTTGATGCCATAGATCCAAAGATGCGAGTTCTCCAACATAAGCCGACCCAGATGAATTATTCGACACTGACACATTACAAGGATGAAACTTGTACAGCCCCTGAACAAGCGTCCCTCGAAGTAGAGTCCTCCCTTGTAAGTCCTTCACAAAGCAATGAGAAGCATGAAACTCGAGATAGACATTATTATGCTTAGTTAGCTGAGAAACACTTAGAAGATTTTTGGTGATAGAAGGGACATACAGAACATCGGACAATAGTAGAGAGTTATTAGTGTGAGTGTGTAAAGAAGTTGTGCCAGTATTATGAATAGAAAGAGATGCACCATTACCTACATTAATGAAATCAGTACCTGCGTAAGGAGTAGACAGAGACAAATTATTCATATTGGAAGTGAGATGATTAGAGGCACCAGAGTCCACATACCAGGATGGATCTTGCAGTGAGTGAGGAGTAGCAATTAGAGCGGACTTAGCATTACCATTATCAGTACCTGAACCTTGGTCGAACCTACAAAAACACTTGAGTGCAGTGTGGCCCGGCTTGAAACAAATCTGACAGCACGCCTTTGATATGGAAGAGTAACGACCATTGCCTGACCCCGGCTTGGACCGACCCCCAGACGCCATTCTGGACCCCGGCTGCTGATCATACTGTGAGTCATCGTACTGTCGTGACCGAGAGGGAGCAGGCCTTGGCTGGTGATGAAATGTGGCTGCCATATCTGCACTCATGTCAGTTTCCATGCGTTGATTGAGACGCGCCTCATCATTAAGAAGCACCGTAGTGAGCTCCTCAAGACAAATTTCCAATCCTCTGGAATAGATGGCCGTAACTAGAGGATCATACTCCACACTGACACCAGCAAGAATGTAAGAGACGAGTTCCACATCCGAAATAGGAGTCAAAGAAATTGCCAAATTATCCGACACAGTGCGCATCTTCTGAATATACACCTTCATCGTCGATGGACTTTCTTCGTAGTTTGTAGTTGCATCTTCAAGTAAGAGGCACGTGCTTGTGTTTGGGCAGCGTGCATACGACGAAGACTGTCCCAAACCTGAGCCGAGGAACTGCAGTTAATAACTCGAGCCATGATAGGTTGAGTCAATGTCGACAAGAGCCAACTCAAACAGGAGCTGATCTTGCCAAATCCAGAGAAGATACTTGGGATTCACCACCCATTCTTGAGGAGCAGCCGAGCTGCCCGCTGATGTGGGAGCAGCCGGCAGGGCCGAACCAGGAGCCTGATCCGGATCCAGGGCCGTAGGAGATGCCACGGGAACAACCGACGGGACCAGAGGTGGAGCCACAATAAACTCCAAGGGGCACACAAACGTACCCTCAACAAACCCAAGAAGATTTAAGCCTCGCAACGTAGGCAACACTTGGGATTTCCATATGACATAATTGGAATTGTCCAATTTGTCTTGAATGGTGTGAGTAAAACTCGTAAGACCCACGGATCCATTCAAAATTTCATTAGAGACAGCGGAAGACAACGAAGGAAGCGACATTGTCGTAAGAAAAGAGAAAAGGAAATAAAAAAACTTTGATGTAAATCAATGGCTTATGATACCATGAAAGATTAAGCACAACTGTATTGTTTTTCTTGATGTATTAGCCATGAATTGCAGGCTATTTAAAGTGTACATGATGCTAATCTATTGTAGCTACTTAGCATAAAAGACTCCTACAATATGTATACAACTATCTATATTCAAACTATTGGATATACACTAGTATTGTAAGGAAGTTGTTGAGGTATTGTAGGTGAGTGAGGCTTGTCCTCATCTCTTGTGCTAGCTTCGGACTTGCCCTGGTGCACACGAGCAGACCCATCAGCCTCGGACTTCCCTTGCTGCACCACGGTCTAACACTATCCAATGCTAAAAAATTTATTTAGTATCTTAGTTCCAAACTCGGGGTGGGGGGGCGCGAATTTTGATTGGGAGGAGATGGAGAGGTTGAGGGAGGGGAAATTACTATTAAGCCCTTTAATTAACATATGTTTTAATACTTAACAACTAAATATGGCTCGTTGTCAATAATATCCAGGCTTTTTTTTATCTAGACCCTTGCACTAATCTTTTTTTCTCAAATCAGTTCTTGGTGACCTTTTTTTTTCAAATAGGCCCCTGTACCCAAAAAATGGCACCTGAACTTTCATTTTTCACATTTTTCTGAATTTTTCAGGTTGTTACTTTAAAAATTCCTTAACCTAGGGGCAAGTTAGTCATATTAAAAATATAAATTTATAGAAACAAATATTCAAGAAAAGTTCAGGTGCCATTCCGGAAAAAAAAACATTTAAGCGCCAAAGTAGAAGAAAAAGTTTAGGTGCCAGACACAAATTTTTTTTTTGACATTCTCATATGTAAAACTCAAATTCATGTTTGTATTTAAATTGTATATTCTAGTTGTATTCGAAATTCGGATTCGATTTTTTAGATTAGAAATATATCGAAACTGTTTAAAAATAAATATAATTATTAATAATAACTTAAAAATTAAAAAAAACCCTCCCCCCCCCCACACCCCCCACCTGCGACAGCACCCACACCCCCATCCCCACCCCTGCAACATGCCCCCCCCACCCTCCCCACCCCTGCAACATCCCCCCACCCCCTGCAACCCTGCAACATCCCCCCCCCACCCCTGCAACCCTGCAACAGCCCCCCCACCCCCACCCCACGCACCTGCAGGCTGCAACAGACCCCCACCCCCTCTCCCCACGCACCTGCAGGCTGCAACATGCCCCCCCACCCCACCCAGCGTCCCATGCCTGTTACCTACAACCCCACCCCACCCCCCCCCCCCCACCCCGACGAATCTGAGGTCTGTTACCCCCGCCCCCCCTGGAAATCTGAACAAGCTTTCATCAACAAGATATAACAGAGCATATTTGGGAACAAGAAAACCAAAACCCCATTAATAAGCTTCCATCAACAAAACAAGAAAATAAAGCAGTTTCGGACGATTTGAATGAAGGGTTGTTTGTACCTCCCCTGAATTTTGCTATGGTCGACAATGGCATCTTTCGAGTTTTTATATATTGATGATTTGGTTGACTAAATGACGGCGGCGATGGTGAATGAAAGTGACGGTGACGGTTGTTGAGCAGATCCGTAAAGAGGGTGAAGGAAGAAGAAGAAAGGTGGGTGTGGGGGTGGGGATGGGGTGAAAGGTTGAAGATGATGTTTTTTATGAGGTTGGGTTAAATATTCGAGGTTGAGTTAGTTTATAATTAGGTTGAATTAGTTTTAGATGTGTTTAGACTAATTTGCCCTCTATCTAATATTTAAAATCAGAGAAATTTTAGAAAAAAAGTTCAGGTGCCATTTTTTTGGATAAAGAGGCCTATTTGGGAAAAAAGGTCACCAAGAGCTGATTTGAGAAAAAAATATTAGTTCAGGGGCCTAGATGAAAAAAAGCCTAATATCCACAACTCATCATGTACTCAACATATAGTTACATTTTATTCATTCTCTTTGGTGGGTGCCTATATTTCCAAGGCATAAATTTAAAAGGCACGGGATTCTGCCCATTTTACCCTTTTCGAACGGATGAAAGTATCACAAGAAATATAAATTCACGTGTGAAAGTATCACAAGAAATATAAACTCACGTGTGAAAGTATCGTAAGAAATATAAACTCACGTGTGAAAGTATCACAAGGAATATAAACTCACGTGTGAGAGTATCACAAGAAATATAAACTCACGTGTGAAAGTATCACAAGAAATATAAACTCACGTGTGAAAAGTATCACAAGAAATATAAACTTATGATGATTTCACACGTTCAGATTTAAACTCATATTAAGGTTGAACCAAACATGTGAAATCATCATTAGAATTGCATTCCAATGATGATTCCACAAGTTCGTTTCATTCTTCAATTAATATCATTTGAATCTATATTAAACAAAACTATTTTTATAAATTATTTCTAATATAATCTCATATTTTCTTAATCATTTTGATATATTCTTAAAAAAAATACTAAAGTGTTTTACTTTGGTTGAAAACACTACATAACTAACCAACACGTAAAGCACGAGTGAATACAAGAAGTATCAAAGTTAGTACAAATTGATAAGTTTGATTAAATGTTATAATTTTTTTTTATTTTTAATTGTTTTAATAACAACATTATATCATTTTGGACAATCTTTTGGCTTAAAATATATTAAAAACATTTTTTATAAATTAGTTATGAGATCAAAAGGATATTAATTGGTCAAATTTACTAATCAAACGTGTGAAATTGTCATAGATTTTTATTTTACATCTACAAACATGTCATTCCGTATTCACAGGAATTGCGTTCCAATGATGATTCCACACATTCGTTTCAATTTTCAATTAATATTACTTGAATCTTTATTAAAAAAATTATTTTTATATGTTATTGTTGATATAATCTCATATTTTCTTAATTATTTTGATATATAACTTTGAAAGAAATACGGAGTACTAAAGTTTTTACTTTGGTTGAAAACCCTACATAACTAACAAACACGTAAAGCACGAGTTGATACAAGAAGTATCAAATTTAGTACTAATTGATAAGTTCGATTAAAAGTTATAATTTTTTTGATTTTTAAATTTTTTAATAACAACGTCATATCATTTTGGATCATCTCGTACCTTAAAATATATTAAAAACATTTTTCAATAAATTAGTTATGAGATCAAAATGATATTAATTAGTCAAATTTACTAAACAAGTGTGCAGAATCATCATCAGTTTAAAATTTGAACGTGTGTAATCATCATAACGTTTTATGTCTCATGATACTTTCATCCATAAGGGTAAAGCGGGCGAAATCTATCACAAGAAATATAAACTCACGTGTGAAAGTATCACAAGAAATATAAACTCATGTATCAAAGTATCACAAGAAATATAAACTCATGATGATTTCACACGTTCGACGTGTGAAATCATCACTAGAATTGCATTCCAATTATGATTACACACGTTCATTTCAACTTCAATTAATATCATTTGAATCTTTATCAAACAAAACTATTTTTATATAATAATTTTTATATAATCTCATGTTTTCTTAATTATTTTGATATATTCTTCAAAAAAATACTAAAGTTTTTACTTTGGTTGAAAACACTACATAAGTAACGAACACGTAAAACACGAGTTAATACAAGAAGTATCAAACTTTGTACTAATTGATAAGTTTGATTAAATCTTATAATGTTTTGTTTTTTAAATTTTTCTAATAACAATTTTATATCCTTTTGGATCATCCCGTGGCTTGAATTATATTAAAAACATTTTTATAAATTAGTTATGAAATCAAAAGGATATTAATTGGTAATATTTACTAATCAAACGTGTGAAATTGTCATAGCTTTCTATCTTAAATCTACAAACATGTCATTCCGTATTCACTAGAATTGCATTCTCATGATGATTCTACACCTTCCTTTCAATCTTCAATTAATATAATTGAATCTTTATTAAACAAAATTATTTTTATATATTATTTTGATAAATTCTCATATTTTATTAACCATTTTGATATATATTCTTGAAAAAAAAATACTAAAGTTTATTAGTTTGGTTGAAAACACTACATAACTAGCGAACACGTAAAGCACGAGTGAAAACGAGAAGTATCAAACTTGGTACAAATTGATAAGTTTGATTAAATGTTATAATTTTTTGATTTTTAAATTTTTTTAATAACAACGTCATATCATTTTGGATCATCTCGTGGCTTCAAAAAAATTAAAAACATTTTTCATAAATTAGTTATGAATCAAAACGATATTAATCGGTAAAATTACTAATCAAACGTGTGATATTGTCATAGTTTTTTTATCTTAAATCTGAAAACATATCATTCCGTATTCACTAGAATTGTATTCTCATGATGATTCCACAGGTTCGTTTCAATCTTCAATTAACATTGCTTGAATATTTATTAAACAAAATTATTTTTATATTTTATTTTATATGTTCTCATATTTTCTTAACCATTTTGATATATATTCTTTTAAGAAAAATATTAAAACTTTTTACTTTGTTTAAGAAAATATGAGAATATATTTGTAAAAATAATATATAAAAATAATTTTGTTTAATAAAGATTCAAATATTAGTTGAAGATTGAAATGAACATGTGGAATCATCATGCGAATGCAATTACAGTGATGATTTCACATGTTTGGTTCAACTTTAACTAATATGAATTTAAATCTGAACGTGTGGAATCATCACAAGTTTCCATTTCTCATGATACTTTCATCCGTAGAAAAAGGGTTAAATGGGAAAAATCTCATGCCTTGAAAATAAATGCTTTGGAAATAGGTTTTGCCCTCTTTGGTCTACATGCAATCTCACCCAGATGCTTTGGTGAGATCCTCAAAACCCAATCAAATTCACACAAACAGATCAACTCGGAACTAACAAAAAAACAAGTTTTCACTAAGAAGAAGAGGAACCAGGAGTACTAAGAAAAAGAAAACGAGTATAAACACATAAGAGTAGCTAAGTTTGTGAAGTAGGCAAGCTTTGCATCGCAAAGTCATTTTCTTAATCGAGCTTGTTATAAGAGACTTGTCTAATAAGATTATCTAGCTATTACAATACAACACTATCTACCTAACATGCACTCGAAAAATAACAGTTATAAATTTCTTGTCACAAAAGAAAAAAAATTTACAATAAATGGACACATATATTGTCACTCACATACATTATATTTTCTTGTGTAATTAATTACTATAATTTTAAAAAAATCTTATACCTAGTAAATTAGTAATAAACAATAATCTACACATGTTTTAAATACTATACACCAGAATAGTGATTTACTCTTACTGAAAATTATCATTTTACCTCCATTTAATTTCCTTACTTATTATACTTTCAAGTAAGGGGGTACAATAGTAATTGTCAACTATAAGAAATCAATTTTCTAGTGTGTATAACAGAACAGATGTTTTAATTTAATTATGGTGTGATTTGTATCAGCGACCGTATCACTAATGGATGGAAATAAAGTCCCAAGTCAGAAGAAAGTCAATCTTTATGAGTAGATTTAAGGCACCAGAACTCCATAAGCTTGTTTATTGTGAAACCATTTTCACCTCAAAAATGTACACGGCTCACGTTTGTTCATAAATTCAAACTCATGTTTCATGCGTTCAATCTTATTTTTACACTAAAAACCACCTACAGTGTGGCGCCGTTAAACTAAGGTGCAGACAAACTCCGTCACCCCTGTTTATAATAAAGAGCTCTAGCATTTTAACACTAGTCTTTCCCAAAAAGTACATTTCAGTTTCATTTAACAAAATTAATTTATAGTTATTTATAGATTTGGGATGGGAGATATACCAACAAAATCATACAACAGTATTTGCATTCTCTTACTTATTGGATTGGATTGGATAATGTGTGTGTGAATTCTTGAAAGCAGAATATTTGCTCATATCAAGTTTGGAGGACCGGTGCGATCAGATGTTGCTAGCTCTGCATACATGTCCGAAATGGCTTTCGCATAGTATTCCTTTGCTTGAGGTCTTTTAACCTGAAATTTCAAAAATCAAATTGTTCTACGTTTAGCCTCGGCCCTCGAGATTCAGAAAACACCCAATTTTCAATCTTCGTAAGGGCAAACACATTTCCACTGCAATTATTTCCACAGTGCCAACCTTCCACACGTTTGATGTTTTTAGTATAAATATAATACGGAACATATGGATCTCATTACCAAACGTGAGCCGTGTACACAATTGCAGTGGAAATAGTTTTTTTCCCTTCTTAAGTCGTATCGCGTCCAGATTCAACACACTAATTGGTTTATCTTTTAAAAGTTGGAATCGAATCGATTGTGAAAGTGATTTGGTGTAAATAACCATCAGACTTTAATTATTAAACTAGATACATACACACACTTGAGATGAAGAATTACTGTACCTTGAACGTTGGAGTTAGAAGACCATTTTCCACTGTGAATGGCTCAACCACCAACGTGACGGCTTTGGCAAATTCAAAACCTCTCAGCTGATACCAGTCAAAAAAAATTTAGAGCAAAAGAATACATAGTAGATTAACATTAATATTAACATGTTCAATGCCTCTGAAGAGGTTGGGTTCAGGGGGTGGGGGTGTCAAATAGTGCCCGGTCATAACAGGGCGGGTTTTCTGAATTGACGCTAGAGGGAACTGAAAATATGACTAAATATAGTACAATACTAAATTAACGAAATCTTAAAACATGTCACCTGGGCTTCTCTTCCTACTGCATCCATTTCAGCTAAAACAGCAGCCCTTGTCCTTGGATCGTTGCACAAGTGTCCCAAATCTTTGTACTAGACAAAATTAATCAACAGGTGAAATAGACAATTACCAAAACTTCATATTTGTTAGATAGGAAAACGTATAAACAACAAAAACAGGAGTTTCTCTCACAAAGTATTGTAGATCTGGTCATATATGGTGAAACAAAATGAAAAAAAAGATATTGTCAAGGTTTCTCAATCTTTCTAACTCGCTCCTACGGAACCAATTAAATCAGATGGTTTTGTTTCTCAAGCTTTTCTAACTCGCTCCTATGGAACCAAGGTCGAAAAGATAAAATCAGTCATTCACAGCCACTGAAAGGATTCTTCAAAAAGCTAAGGATTACTAATCCTTCTTAAAAATTGACTGGGTGCGGTCTTATATACATACACGATAGAAGAGTAGTATGGTATAACATCAGATGTATTTATTGAAGCAAAAAAGCATGTGTCAAGGGCTCACCTCAATTGCTTCTGATGTGGCCCAATCTTGCAAAACATCCGGATCAACACAAACCACAGCTACTAGGAAAGCGTTGAAACTATCACCTGACAAAGTTAAAAAATCAGCATCAAACAAAGTCGATACGAACTCTCAGCAGTTCATTCATTTGGCCGTAAAGTAGAGTGATCATAGCCAGTGCATTTCAATCTCACCATATACGAAACACTGTGCAATGAACTTGCACTTGGCGTACACATTCTCTATCTTCTCTGGTGCTATGTACTCTCCCTGTGCCAGCTTAAAAATGTTTTTCTTCCTGCTCACATAATAAGAAAGGTTGAACGAAAAGAAAAGATACACATAGGCGGCTAAGAATATTAATACACTATCCCATATCACCAAAATTAAATCATGTGACATGCAATAGAGATTTGACTTCAAATGAAGGCCACCTCAAGTCAACAAAAAACGTAACTACATCCACACAAGGTATCTCATGGATGTAACTTGTAGGTGACTATAAAGCATCACTTTACTAAAATAGAACTGTGAACGAAAAACAAGCTATAATAGTTAATAAAGCATAGCAGCTTTCATTGCCAGCTTGTGCTTAACCTATTCTTACTGATAATCTTACTTTGAGAAGCTTTTCTTCTCTGATGTGCCCACGTCTTACCATAAAGAAGTTAACACTGTGCTTAATCGTTACAAAACTTCCTTGATAAACATATTCAAGAAGGCTGTGTGACGTCTTTCCTTTCACATATAACAACAAGAAAAAAAACATGGACATAGAAGCCACAAACTCTAGAGCGTCCTATATTTAATTTATGATAAATGAAAATATTCAATTTATCTTATAGTTAGAATATAGATTCCAAAGGGAACCACTTGTATTCATAAAAAAATGTATTCACTTATGGTAAGAAGATCTTACCTATCAATAATCTTAAGGCGACCACCAGGTAACCATAATCCAATATCTCCTGTATGCAACCAACCATCATCATCAATCACTTCTCGCCTATTCAGACAAATCCAATATAAGTACCGTACTTTGAGGAATATTACGAAAATAGAATGAAAATAATAATAAAAAATGTACGTTTGTATTTCATCTTTGTAATAGCCTTGGAAAATAATGGGACCCCTGACACAGATTTCTCCACGAGGATGAGGTTGATCTTCCGAGGTATAATTCATTTCAGGTACATCAACCAATTTAATTTCTGGAAGACGAGAAGAGAGTTACTAGCAAATAAACAATAATATTACACAACTACATTGTGATCCCAGTGTGGAAAAGAGGATAATTAAGGAGATATACTCCATGCAATTCAAAAGTCCCATAAAATTTTCATGGTCCCTGCATTTTAATTTAGTGGATCCGTTCATTATTTGGGTATAATTGGTAAATGCTTCTTTTATAGCAAATGATAAATAACATTATTAACAGCTCATTCAAAACTACAGTTCCAAGTATATAGACAATATGTCGCAGATGCTTGTTACATAATTTTCCAATGCAAATAGCATCTATATTCAAACTCCGACTTCTGTTGATAACTTCATATAGTAGATCTGACTCGCGAATATGGAACTTAAATATGTAGGCCGAAGAAGGAACTTACCACAAGCAGTATTGGGTGAACCAACATGACCTGTTAAATTATCTCCTTCGTCCATTGAGCTAATGACACAAGAAGTCTCAGTCATGCCATATCCTTCAACGACTACACAGCCAAAACATCTACAGAGAAGAATCATGTTTTATAGAAGAAAGATAATGAATTCAATGATTTGTCATAAAGACAATGTGATTTTAACTATTGAAAACATTGATACAGTAGCTTACACCCTTAGGAAATCCATCACATCAGGAGACAGTGGTGAAGCACCAGAACCCATAAACCGGACTCTGCCTCCTAGTCTCTCTTTTATTTTGTTAAAAACCAATCTATCCCACATTGGTGATGGTTTTTTCCCTGAGCAGAATAAAGATAAACGAACAATGAGTGGAGCGTAGAATAAGGTAAACCCTGAAATTTATTCAAGTACAACGTGTAGGAGTAATGACCCCATGATACTTACATTGTTGCTTATTGCATAATAAGATATTACTATTGATACATTTTAAGTTTTTCAGAGAGCTAGGGTCAAATATATGAGAATCATTTTCATAAATCACTGTAAGAATAAAGAGTTTCCAAACAGCCTGCTTTGCTACTCTTTCATCAAACTATTTGATACAGAGGACATTCTGTCAGAGTCAGCTTAGTTCGTCATACCGTAGTCTCTTGTATAAATTAAAACCTCTGTTTTATTGGAAGATTAAACTAATACCTCAAGCGTGAACTAATATCATGACAAGAGAAAGAAAAGAAAGCATATCCTCCAAAATGATCACATTTAAAGGGTTCCTTTACATAATGGAAGATGACAGACACCCACTGAAAAGGGAAAATTATTAGAAGGAAAAAGACTTCAAAAGATGTTTGCAAGGGTATAAGCAAATTTAAGAAGAAGATAACAGAAACGGAAGAAAAAACATAAATGGAGCAAGAACATGGTTGAACCTCAATCTCATAAAGTTGCAGCAATAATGTGTTTCATGGTTTGGCTGGAAATAAGCACTATAAATCCAGTAAGTGTAGCCAAACAAGAATGAGAGAACCACAAAGTTCAAAGAACATCCAGCATGTAAAACTACTAATCAACAAAGACGAAATGAAGTAAGATGTTTAACACTCATGTAACACTGACCATTCATCAAGGCTTGCTTCTTAGAGTTATATGCAGCACTGAATAGTCTCTCTTTTAAATATCCAGATGTTTGTACAGCATTTGAAATCCTATGCACGACGATCAGAAAGGAATCAAGAGAGATAAAGAATGATAATCATACAAACATAACATTTATGAGCTTAGCCGGTGTTTACCCAGCATAAATTTTGTTGAATAGTCGAGGAACACTGCAAAAGATTGTTGGTCTTAGAGCAGCCAAATCATCCATCAATTTCGTAGTGTCCTACAGTTCACATGGTTCAATAACATGATGTAAAAGGGAACTATCGTACTATTTGTGATCTTATCTCAACATGACGTAGGAAATAAACGAGAATTTAGGCAAATTGGCACCTTTTTGACCAAAATTTTAACTTGTCAATTGGGGCAATGTCACATAGAAAACATCACGGCTCGATTGATAATTTGATAAGCGAATGATTTTTTCCGTGTTTCATAATATGGTTAACCAACATGTTAACTAATCAATCTTAAAACTGCTGAAGCGCTAAGTACTTTAGACTCCTTCCATTTCATATACGAAATGTGTGGGTATTAATCCTATAATATGACAGATAAAGTGATCTCATTCAAAGTGTTCTAACATGAATTGTGAAAAAAGAAGACCTTTCTCGAAGTCACATACCCCCTGATAGAAGCCAACTGCAATACCGGTGTACACCCACATAATTTGGTTAGCCCGTTCATAAATGTGAGCCAGAGGAAGATAAGATATGTAACTGTCAAAGTAGCATGTGAAATTAAGTTGGCCACTGACAAAAGATGCCATGAAATAGACTTCTACTTCTCAAGAGGAAATGGTTTTAAGAGGAAATGGTTTTAAGAAACAATTAAATTTAACACAAAACCTCACATGTCAGAGGGAAAAAACTTGATATCACCACAAGCTCCTGCTACACTGGCAATTAAGTTTCCATGTGACAATACAACACCCTTCACGAAGATAATTAAATACCACATTAGCAATATAAGCAATTCAATTGGTGTGACCAGCATAATAAAAAGCAAGGAATACTTTAGTTACCTTCGGAGTTCCAGTAGTTCCACTTGTGTAGCATATAGTAGCAATATCTTCAGGTTTTGGAGGGTAAAAAGGCTGAATATTATTTTTTCCCTGGAAAGAACCAGTACCAAATGTAGAAACTAAGATTAAAAAGGTGTGTTGTGTAGATGTTAGAAGTTTGAATACATAACGGTTGTGAATCAGGTTTAGTATCTTCCAAAGTGGTTAGCCTCTTTCATGATGCAAGAACCAGGACAACAATCACAACTCACAGATGATTGCATATTTTCTTAAATTAAACTTTTCCAATATAGGTAATACTATCTTAACGGTCATCCAAATGCAAGTGGTTATTTACCAAATTTTTACCTAAAACCTAATTTTCCTGTTACTTCAGCATTTTATCCACTCTACATTGCGTTTGTAATTACACAGCTCATCCCTTAGTTTCTTCCTGCGGGTGATAGGTTTAGTTTTCACGAAGATTATGCACCATACTAAGTAGTTATACAATAAGGAGTATTATGAGTACCATTTAACAAATATTTTTGTTTCAATAAATGTTCCTCTCTTTCGAACATAGAATGCAAAGATAACAAACAGTGCCAAAGATTATATACTACTTTCTAATCAAATTATATCTCAATTCAAGCTATTCACTCAATAGATCATATAGTTGAAGTTATCAACAAGCAGGACTACATGCTATCACCTTTATCAAAAGAAAAGAATGGATATATAAGACCAATATTATCTCAATCTACCTGACTAAGTAACCTTGAGTATGATAACAGCTCAACTCCGGATGTTGAAGGAAGAGAAGGAAGATTTTCATCTATGCCCCCCACAACCTATGTCATTGACAATTGTAAAAAAATTTGCATGAATTTTTGCATGAAGTAACAATAATTTATTTATTTATATGATAGTAATCAGTCAAATTTGGAGAAAAAGTTCCTGAAGATCGTACCACTATAGCACGGACAGTCGAAATCTCAGATAAAAAGGTCAATATCTGCAAAAGGAAAAGAACATATGCAAGGATGATCATTACAAACATGAACTGGAAACAATTTAAGATACTCATCATGATAAAGATGTGTACACCAAGCTAATTACTCTTGCGATAAAGCAGTTCAATTGACATTCAGGAAATTAGATAAACTTCGATGTAGTTATATAGCACGACCTTCTCTCTTTTTTTACCAATATAACATGACCCTCTTGAAAATATGTATTTTGCAATCTCCATCGAGGAGTTTATAAGAACTATTTATGTTAAAGTAATTAAACAAGTGAATATATTATTCAACTTCATGTTACAATGTATATTCACAAACAGAAGTATAGTCCTTCTCATATTGTATTAGTAAGATCCTGTAAGAACAGATTGTCAAAATATTTTATTGTAGGAAAAATATACTTACCAGGAAAAGTTTTGAGATAGATCTTTACAATGATGACCTTTTCAATCATTTAGGATCACTAAAAGTCTAATATATCTCTAAGTTTATGTTTGGATGCTTCGCTATTGCAACTATTACTCTTCCAGATTTTTATTGAATATATTAAGAATGAAAATCTTTTCATACTCAACATTGGACAATCTCAATGCCTTACTCTTCAGTGAACCCCATATTACAGGAACTTAAGCACAGATTATCTTTTTCCTCTCCACTTTTTCTTTTTTCTTACTTAATATAGTTAAAGATTGTCATTTATAGATTCAAAGAAAAATGCAATGAAGAGAGGGAGGAACTAAACTCTTTGTTGGGCTAGGATTCTAGTATAAGTAACTCCTGCAAGATTTCCCATGAGCAAACTTCGACATTCTATTATGGATGAGACTTCTAAAAGGGAGAACTCACTGTATTCAGAGTATTCGGCATACAAAAAATGGCCTTGATATCAGCATGGTTGACAATGAACTTAACAGCATCAGGACCTGCAGGTACAATGTAATTGTTGTAGATTGGATTATTGAATTGAGAGGAAGTAGGAGTATGTGAGTGCAGACCAAGAGTGTCATATAGAGGTACTGAGATATACGAATATGCTGAGCAGGCATGGTCCACAACCAACCATTCAGGTCGATTCAGAAAGTACATTCCAACACGATCTCCCTGCAGATAATGAAACTGGTGACCCTAATTCTTGTGACAAGATTAAACAAGTCTTTCAATGATGACTGAAGCAAATGTAGTGTTGCAAGAATACTTTGAGTAATAGCTATTGAAAGGGTGTGGTAATAACTGAAAGAAAGAGCCCTTAATAAAATACATTTTAATAAATGGCTTACAGCTTTTAGGCCATGATACTGAAGTCCAGAACCTATTGCTGATCGAGCAGTGCCTACCTCACCATAAGTTACCCATTTGTATCTTGACATATGAACAAGATATCTTTCAGACAAAAGATATTTTAGATATGTTTTAAAGAATAGTTTAGAGTTAACTTACTCTCCAACACTTCCATCCATTCGTACTCGTGTACCTAGGTATTTGTTGTCTTGAAAAGTCTCAACAGCATGTCTGAATGAATTAATATTAATCAGATGAAGATACACTCCCTAAATCTCAAGTTAATTAGGTGGTCTTTTCAAACAAGTATCAATCTACTTCTGAAGCAATAATTCATCCAAGTCTTTATCAGAACATTCATATTAGACACAACACATGAATCACTTGTAGTTAAAAAGATTTTAAACATAAGAGAACGAATAAGATTAATATAAGATCAAAATTCAGTTTTCTTTAAGTGATAAGTCAAACTCCAAAATAAGTTCAGTTGCAATTAAACTCTCAATTTTTACTAAATGGCCTCTATTGACCTCGTTAAATATCTAATCTGGAAAGAGAATTGTAGCTATTACCATTGCCAATGTTATATTAAACCATTGTGGTTAAAAATGGTCTCACATTTGAAAAGACGACCGAAAGGCCCATACAACAATTTATCTTCTTAAGTTTATAGTTCGAAAGAATAATGATCTAGCATATTAGTTGTACAAAAAGTGTACGAAAATGGAGAAAATATTATTTACCATGGTTCCACAGAACGCTTAGGGAGATAACTGCAACGAAGAATTAGGAAAACTTTGGTCCTAGGTTTTGAGTTTGTGAACACTATATAGTTTTCGTTTGACTTTGAGTATTAGTAACAGTTCAAACTATAAATACAAGGAATTGCACATAACTATCATGTAATGTGCTGATATGAGGGTGATCGGGGAATTGACTTTGAGTATTAGTAGTACCAGTTCAAGCTATAAATACAGGAACTTACACAAAATTATCATGTAATGTGCTGATATGAGGGTGATCAGGGAATCTATGAACAAGTCGCAAAGGGGAGCGAGCCGATCTGCCGAAAGGTATAATAATACACGGTAAAAAAACTTAAGAATAAAAATTATGAGGACGATTGAAACAGAATAGATAGAAGCTGAACCTGTATACATTCCACTTTCCTGTCTGCAACTTTTCAGGAAGGACTACACTATAACCCTGGGCTGCCCAATGAGTAAAAGTAAAAAATAAAAATAAAAAAAATAAAACAGGAGATAAAATGGAACAGAAAAATATGTAGAAGCTTGCCTCCTTTAAAGATGTTTGGTAATGTATGGTACTTCAACTATAACCAAGCCAACTATTCCGTCAAGTAAATGAAATTAGATGTGTACTATTACTGTGCATATAAATTCATCTCATACATCAGAAGTATTACCCATCGTTGGATTCATACAGCTCTAGGATTATTATACACCAGTGGTGCATTTCCCATCCTAGAAGAGGTAGAGAAGTAAAATAAAATATCGAGATCAAACAAAACATTCACATTTTCCTACAGAATAAGACCACTCCTCGAAATTGCACAACGCTGCAACAGGCTTCCTATTTGCACAACAGTATCTAATTGTTTTTAGTTTTCCCACTAATCTTCCCATCCCGTCAAGAAGTTTTGTCAAGAAGCCATGGGTTTGCCCCCTCCCCGATCAGCAACCTCGATATTATATACAACAATAGCATTTGAGACCATCGTATACTATAAACAACAATGTGGCATTTGAGAACAGTGGAATCTAATATTTCTTTAAAAATAAATAAAAATTATTCATACCATCTACTTACCTAAGTGCAATCTAGACTATCCTATATTATATACAACAATGTGGCATTTGAGAAAAGTGATCTCACCGACTTTCCAGCTTAAATATCCTGTATTTAGGGTATTTAAATAATGCAAGATTCGGAAATTCTTGTTATATTCATGTCACACCGTGATCGAATGAATGGCCACTAAAACAGATTTACATCTCTTAAAGATTCCTGACCTGCAGCAAAGCATGCTCAGGTATGTTCTGAAATTGTAAGCATAGTAGCTGACTAGTTCTTTCAATCAAGACCTCGTCTTCCGCTCTCCCCTCAATCATATATTCATGTCTCACGATTATGAATACACTAAACTTGGTAAATCCCATATAACTCATGATCACTCCAACTCCCAACATTTAAGGGACTCTTGGATAAATTAAAAAAGTGTTTTTCTAGTCTTCTGTTATTACTAAATTAGATAAACCAGTCATTTCTCAGGAGTCAGGACACACGAAAAAACTCAAAAGGTGATCAACCATCTAGCCTGTCATGTCATAACATCCAAAACTTAATCATGAAATTCTTGTAAGCAACACAACTCAAATCAAACCCAAAATTTTCCATTGCAGGCTCGACCCCATTTGATCGAATTTTCCAAAATTTCAATACTTTCTCAAAACAGAACTTGATTAATACTATAACATCCAATTGGTCTACTCCTAAAACAAACGAAAAGCAACGAATCTTCCACAAAAGTATCCCTCAAAGCTAAGTATTCCCAATATGAATCTCTAATAAAGTAAGAGCACTAGCTACAGTAACTATAACAAAAAAAGAAAAGAAAAAAAACATATTCAAAAAGGAACCCACATATTCCCCACCTCTACATTGCCTGAACTCGTCATCTAGCTTAAAACTGTTTTATTAAGCGACTAAAAACTTTCGAGGATAGACCAACTTATCGACAAATCAAATAAAATATAAAATTAAAAACATAAATTCAAAAGGTTGCATGGAAAATATTCACATCCATACACTTCCTCAATTATAATTTAACTTGTTTTTATGAATAAATTATCAACCTAACTTTTTTATAGAATCAATTTATTTATTTAGCTTCGTATTTGAATCAAACAATTAACAAAATTAATAATACATAACATTACTTAGTTTAAAATGTTCTGTTGTATGTTAATAAAAACGTTAAAACATAATTAACTTATGATCAAAGTTTATTTTTAATCGACAACTCAATCGGACAGTACCGCACATCCACATACTTCCTCACTTTCAATTTGAATAATAGATTTTTATCGAACCAATAGTTAAAAATTCTTAAATTCCGGAGCTTATTTTTCGAAAAAATTAGAGAATACACGCTGCAACTCGAGCTATACTCTCTACAAGTAGCGGTTGCGGTTCTTCGTTACAAAAGATTATACACACTACCTACTTGCACACTTATAGGTAAAGATGTTGTGTGCTAACAATAAATTACTATAAAAATAAGATTAAGCTAGAATCAAAGTTGACTATTTTCCGCTTAAATTAGTAAAACAAATAATCTAACCTACTTTCGAATCCAAAATGTATTCATCTAATTACGTATTTAAATCAAATGTTTAACGAAATTAAGATGTTTACATCGAAATGAAATATTTAAATAAAATTTAATCTTAACGTAAGAGTCCAATATTTTTAATTGCTAATTCGAAAATGAATAAATCAATATATTAATAATCGTTACCATGAACGAATTCTCCGGAGGTTTTGTTTGTTTGAATATGAGAAGATGAATCATTTTCCGGCGAATTAATCAGATGATTTTGAATTGCTCTTAATCGTCTCTCAGCCATTTGTGATTCCATTTTCATTCAGCTTCACGAATATTCAATCTATAATCAAATTTGTTCAACTGTAATAATCTGATCGATTAATATATTTATAATATGGACTATTATAGAAGATAATCTCATCGATTTATATATTTACGATATTGAGTATGATAGTTGAAGATAGTATCGACTATCGAGTAAGAATGACGTGTGCGATTAATGTTATTCAAGTGAAACTACTATTTTATCCCTCATAAATTGTAGATTACTCCTTTTTAAGCCATACTCGCAATCATTGTTCGTAAAATGTACATTGGATAGATTTCGAGGTGACGCAATAGACTTCAAACTATGTAAACCACACTAGGCTTATATGTTATACACACACCAAAACAACGGTTTTTGAATGAAAGTATCATTTTGCCCTCCCCTATTTGGCAGCATAGTAGATAAGAAAGTTAGGTTCGGGGCAAAATAGTAATTTCACACCATAATAAAACACTATTTTGGTGTAGGTATAGTGTTGCCCCACACTAGGCAAACTCTGTGTGACAGGCTCGACGAAGAGAGTGTTGATAAGAGAAATCGAACTCGTGACCTTGTGGTCACAAGCTCATCTACTCCACCTAGTTGATCACCCTTTCGGATATTGTAGATTACTATTGATATGACTAAATTAGGGGAGACGAAATTAAAGTACTCGAATAGAAACAACTTAAATCATTTCAAAATGTGATAGATTATAATGTTAATTTGTTTAAAAGAAAATATAATATGGAGAATCGTAATGTCACTCTATTGATTTAATTAAGCGCTTGTCTTCAAATGTCAAATGTATTACGTGGTTGGGTATATTCCATTGGAGTAATCCTTCAATCACTTTTTAAGGTATTAATTGCATGGTCGGATTAATTAGATTAGGTTAATGACATGTTCAATCATACATATTTCCAAAGTCCAAACGTTGATTATTCGGTCACACATGATACAAAATGACATTTTTATCACCGTGTTTGAATCTGTCTCACTCCATTATATTGGCCATTAACTTTGACTTGTATGACAAATTGGCAGGAGCAAAATTGTTCAAAATTTATTTTGATATACATTTTTATTTTTATTTTTCCAGAAGGAAATTCTTTTTTCTTTTTGTTTGTCATTTAATTTAATTTTGTATTATTTCGAATAACCTCCAAATAAAAATATTTGCGTTGAAATTTTTGTTAAAATTAAAAAAATTGCCATAAAATTGAATTTTGAACAATACCAATTTGTCAACAAAAGTCCAAGTTAATGCATGATCATTATAACGGAAGTGCCAAGTCCAAGTGGAATACTTTTTAAAACATATTTGATTGAAAAAATTATTATTTTAAAACAAGTATGATAGAACGATTAACTTAAGGCTTATTTTCTTTTGGCCCCCTGAACAATTGAGACACTTTCCATTTGCCCCCTGAACCATTCATCTTTTCAGATCAGAGACTGAACTATCCATCATTTCAATTTGTCCCCTCAAATGTCAAATTTAAATTAAATTTCATTTTAAAAGAAGGGCAAACTTGGAATAACATACTTATTACTTTTTTTTGCACTTTTTAGTAATAACAAAACTATATTTTTCAAATTAACCCCTCCTTCTTCCGCACACCCTACCCCCACCACTATACCCTTCCCACACCCCCACCTCTTCCTTATCGATTAAGTTCCCTATATTTCAACATACATTAGAGGACAATTTGCTCATTTGTGATTAACCTCACGTCACTCAACTCTATATTATCTCTGTAGAAACGAGAACAAATGGAACAACCTCTTCTATCAGGTTGACTTGCAGCTTCATCTTAAAGAATCAATATTTTCTGAATTTATATTGATTTCGTAAAAAGATTATCTCTTATGTATAACATATAAAATTGGTGAAAAGAGATATTTAGTCTTTGGTTTGTTAATTAATCAGTTTAGATCAAAGCATATGTAGTTGTTAAAAAACGAATTAAGTAAAAATGAAGCTCATCGATGTCATGTATGAACTAATTATTAGTTTCTGTAATTTCATATAATAGATCAAGATTATATTTGTCCAAGTTGATTTTGTTTCTAGGTCTATATTAAAAAGATGAGCTTCTTTTTCTGTTTGACTTACTAACTCTTGTGAAAACAAATCAAATTGGTGAAAACATGTGATTTTAGGTATGAAAGAATGGTTGCTCTCATACATTGTTTGTGCAATCGGGTGGGGGAGGGGAGGATATGGTGGTGGGGGTGGAGTGTGAGGAAGGAGGGGTTAATTTTAAAAAAATATAGTTTTGTTATTATTAAAAAGTGCTAAGAAAAGTAATAAATGTGTTATTCCAAGTTTGCCGTTCTTTTAAAATGAAATTTAATTTGAATTTGACATTTCAGGAGACAAATCGAAGTGATGGATAGTTCGATCCCTGATCTGAAAAGATGAATGATTCAGGGAGCAAATTGAAAGCGTCTTAATTGTTCAGGGGGCCAAAAGAAAATAAGCCTTAACTTAGTTAGATTGTGTGAGCAAATCGAAGAACAAAGTACTAAACTTGTTAAAAAAACAAGAAAATAAACATTACACAAATATGTCTTGGAATTAATAACAATTTTTTTTTTTTTTGACCATTGACCAATATCTAATTTACTTCCATACTTTTTTTTTAAAATGAAAGCCCCGAGGCTTTGTTTTATTAAAATATACATAACATGTTTAGAGCCGAAGCTCAATACATAATGATGTAGGGGTCAACACCCCATACACAGTGAAAATAAAAGCATAAAGAAAATTACGAAGATATAAATAACACTAAGCAACACTGATATCAACCGGGGTCATTAGATTTTGCCTTTGTCCCGGGAGTGTGTGCGTGTTTCCCTTGTAACTCCTTCAGGGGCCACCCCTCATGATGTTGGTCTTCAAGAACGCGCACTTTAAAGTCCTTCTCTGTGTGTGATGTGTTCTTTGGTGCCCGTCGCTCTGATCGTCTGTTTGCTTCCTTCTCAAACATATGCATGGTTACTAGATCATGGAAGTGAACCTGCCGGGGCTTGTCTTCTTTACTCTCCTTTGTTGCGAACTCATGTCCTTTTTCAGCCTGCTCTATCCCCGTGCCTAAGGTTGAATCCTCTGTAGTGATCTGTTGTGGCCTGGACGGCCTTTTCCGTAGCGCTGCCTCAATAGAAGCTGACGATTCAAGAAAATGAGCTTTGATAAATGCGCGCCAATCGGTGTCATCCCCCATATCCTATGTTGTATTTGTTACTGTTTGTTGCAAGGTAGGCGGCTCGCATTCTTCTTCAATTTGATCTGCCCAAGAAGGCCTTAGAAGCTGAATCTGTCGTGGCTCCGAATGCCCAGAGCGAACGTCCTGGATGTTATGGTCAAAAACCAGTCGGTTAGATATGTTCTTTGGAGCTGAAGCTGTCGCGGAGGCCTTCTCTCTCGAACCTCGTTTGTTTTTACTAACCACCACGTGCCATTCGTCCTCCGTGGCTGATTTTGGTGCAAGCTCAACCTCGGATCGGGACTCTTGCTGTTCGGCCTTTGTAGACGACTGCTGCACTGCATTTGCCGTTGCTGCATTTGACATAATGGTCGACTGAAATTCTGACAGTTCCTTGTGGCTACCTTGTGGCAAATACAACTGAGGCGTGGACACCAATTGCGCAGCTTCTCCTTGTTGGACTGTGCTGCTTTGTACGCTCTCTGCTCCACATTCCGTAATGGCTGGTGCTTTTGTTGCCGCGTGAGCAGTACACTCTGCCTCAAGTCTCCCCTGTTCAGCAGCTGCTGGAAACTCTAGAATGGTTGCACTCGAGGAGGCCCCATCCTGTGAGACAGAATTCTCAAGAGCCGAGCCTGCGCAGCTGCCGAGTCCTGCAGCATCAGCAGTCGAGACCTGCAGTAGAGGGGCAGCCGAGGGCTGCAGCAGATCAGCATCCGAGGGCTGCAGCATATCAGCAAAGAAATAAAGTTATTCTATATAGAGAAATAATTCATAATTTAGAGGATCTCTTATTTTTATTTGCTTGGTCGTTAATATTATTATAATTTTTAATTGCTATTTTTTATAATGATATTCGAACCTTGACTTTGTGAGTAAAGAAATATTAGCTTAATTACTAGATGGTTTGATTATTATATGAGATGAAAATAAAATTTTGATCAGGGGTAAAATAGTCTTTGACATTTTATTTATACTCTTACAGTGTGAATATAGTCACGCGAAGGCTATAGGCAAACCATGCTCGTAATAATATAATTTATTAATATTCTTGTTATGTAAAATACTAAGCATGAGTACTAAATTGGTGGTTGTGTGATAAGATGATTTTTAAATTACTAAATACTTTAACTATATCAAATTTATTAAAATACTAAGTTGATGATGCTAAAATTCATATGGAAGATAAAATAATAGTAGTACTAGCAGGGGTGGATCCCATATTATTCAAGGTGATTCATTTAAACTACAAAAATGTATGAAAACATCTGGAGAAAAAATGAGCTACTAGCTTCGATTCTCTCTTCTATTCAAGGATCCGACAAGATATTCAATAATAACAAGTTCAACTTGACCTCCCAACTTCCACATCAAGTAACATTTCATTAAAAAAAAAGTTTCCCAAAAAACCTTTTCATTTCAACCTTTTAGGAACATAATCATTTTACTTTCTTGTTATTATCAATCGTTATCTCCTAAGCTCTTCAATAAGGGCTGCATGCGTGCCACGTAAGTGTAGAAACCAAGAGGTGGCAACGTCTTTCTCCTTCTTCTTTCACTGACCCTTCCTTTTCCATCTTCCTTTTTACTCTGGTTTCTCTTTTCTATCTTCTAAACCTTAAAATATTAGTAAACAAAAATCCAAAACTTCACTTTCTCTTATTCTATTATCTCACAAACAGCCAAGCAACATAAAAACTAAACTTCACATACTATAAAAATATGTCTTATGCAAGTCAGTCAGAAAATTCAAACCTACACCAATTCCCTGGCCTGGATCGCCGGGGCTGGCTCATACCTATGGACCATGCAACAGTTTCACAAAATAGATCATCTCTAGCTCGGTCACTAATGGGATACTTTCTGGATGACCGCACTTTCCCGGTCCATTTGGTTCAATATTATGTTAATCGATGTTGGAATCTCCAAAGACAGGTAAGGGTGAGAAAGTTTGGGAAAATCTATTTATTCAGGTTTGAGCATGAAGATGATATGGACTTAGTCTTAGAACACCATCCTATCAACATGCAAGGAGCTCTTTTACTCTTGCAATACTGGAGACCAAACATATGTTTTGAAAATTTTCAAATACCATTTGCTAGCCTTTGTGTTCAACTTCACCTCCTACCAGATGAGTATTTTGACAGAAGAAATTTGGAAAATCTTATCGGGGAAATGGGAGATGTCTTAAATGTTCAATGGAACTCAGAATCTGTGGCAAATCATGAATACATCAGGGTTCAATTGCAAACTCCTCTGTATGAGCCGTTATTAGCAGGCATGTTTGTGGAAACAATGGAACACACAACCCACTAGGTAGAGCTGCGTTATGAAAAAGTCTTCCGGGTGTGTTATAGATGTGGCAAAATAGGCCACATAAATGCTCAATGCACTGTTGAAGAACCTTTTAATAGGTACAGTTATGAGGCAAGGATGCATACTACTTGTTCCACTCCAAATCTGGCCATGCATATATCAGTGGATATACCTATGTATACCAATCGCATAAGAGCACATCCCAACACGGATGGCCACAGGAACACAAGGATTACTTCACCTATCCATATGTATCGAGTTGCCCATACCCCATCAAACTCACACTCTTCTAGACAATCAGCATCTTCACAACAAAATACAACACAAGACAGTGAAGATCAAGCCTCCTCCTAACCATCAACAAACAATTCCAGACATTCCTCACCAAACCATCTTGAACAAAGATCTACTAATCAGCAACAATCAGGACCTCTGGGTAACCACATGGCTATTGTGCCTTATATTGAACCCATTATACACAATGCCCCAATAATAAACCCCATCCCAAACCCTAACCCTAACCCTACAACTTCTAGGAATCCTAGTCAACCAATATTAACACCCTTAAACACCACTTCCACCCCATCCAGTCCTGATTCCATATCACTATATGCTGATCCAATGAGTCCCATCACACCCTTAGAGCTAGGACAGCCAATCCCTCTAGCCATGCTTCCACCACATCATCCCATACCTTCACCCATAGAACTATCCCCAGAAGATGAACACTCTCAAGACAACAGTGATCCATCATCAAATGGAACAGCAGAAACTGATGAGTTAACTCCAGAAGAGTTACTTAATTGGCTCGGAGAGGATAGTAGCCAATGGATAGCAGATATGGTTCATCTAGCAACCATACATAATTTGAGATTGCATGAAGTCATTGACATTCATCTGGAAAGGGCAAGGAATGAATTTAATAATGATGTGACAGAGCCTCAACTTATTTCCCTACTGCATCCAAACCTGACCAATATCATTAGAACCAACTACCATTTGGAATGGACAGTTTTGAAAGATCAAATTAGAAACCTAGGCACTATCCCAGATGAAGGAATGGAGGACTACATGAGACAAGCGGGCTACCCATTTGAATTGGGAAACACTGCATTCTAGAATTCTTTAACAAGACTCTCAGGTAATTCCACTCCAATACTGCCAAGCATCACTCCATCAGGATCTTCACAAGAATTGATCTCATTGACACAACAGTTGGCAGCTATCTCCATAGTAACAGTGAACCATCATCTTTGCACCCCAAACATACAGAGCCCAGATCCAAACTCCTCTAAACAGCAACTATCAATTACTGATGCCATAGAAGCTAATGCAGCACTAATCAACATTCATACTTCTCACACACTGACTGAGCTTCAAAATTTGGTTGACCTTCAAGTGCCTATCAACATCCAACTCCATAACCAATAATACATGTTGATGAACTGTCTCAGATCTTTCAGCCTCAGACACCTGAGCCACTCAGTACATGGGAGACGGGGGAAAGCTCAAACCACATACACCTCGGAGCTAAAAGGAAAGCACAAGAACTACCAGAGGTACTAAGCTCAGAAGAACGATCACATAAGAAAGCAAAGAAGCAAGTAACAGCAAAAGGTATCCCAATCAAAGTCCTGAACATGAAGGATTTGCTTACTCCCTCAAATCTGGGTAATCATTAGAGAGTTGAAGTAAGTCTTCACAACCACTGGATGGAGCAACTTTTTGATACAACATCTTCCAAAACCAATCAGCATCTATATCATCACGTCGAAGATGTTTCCTTTTGAATGGCCAAGTTAAAGAAGGTTTTACGTCTAAATGTTGTTTAAATTGTCGGACCATAAGAAACTGCTGTCGTTTTTGTTTAGTTTGCCAAAGCTTTATGTATGGATTATAATACATTTTGAAGGTTGACAATATCAAGTTAATTAATTATCTAAAAAAAAAAATTACAAAAATGTTTATAGTAGAGTTGATAAGATGAGATAAATTCAACATACTGACCAGGGTTTGAACCCAATTTGCTTCACATTTTTAAAACATAATGTTTTAGAAATATAATGTTTTAGTCTATTTTCTCATTTTGGGACAGCAATGTTTCATCCCAATTTTCTTCTTACTTGAACTCCTAGTGAACACCTCCTCGATAATGAAGTACAACCCACAAATTTTATATATACAGAATCCCAAATTTGTTTATAATACAAATTTTTAGTTATAATATAAATTTTTAACAACTTATTATAGTATGAAGTTTCCTCAAAATTAGTTCATTTTTTTATGCAATATCTTATTAATATAACACTAAGAGTTTATTATTACATACTACATATATTTTATTAATTTGCATTTAGAAAACACTAAACAAAAATGATAGTCTTCTTGAAGTAGAAGTTATGGTACTACTAAGATTTGTCCTAAGATTTCTCAAGTACCATCATGTAATATATATACAAAATTTAGGAATCAAATTGTGTAACTAATGCATTAGGAGAAGTCATCACGGACGGATCCAGGAGTCAAAAGCTGGTGGTGCAATTTTTTTTTAAGAAACAACAATATGCAAACAAAAATCGAGACTAAAACCACTTGTTTTTATAACTATCATTTTCATTCTATTTAACAATGAAAACAAGCTCAGTCGCTACTCTATGATGGGGTGTGGATGCGAACCGAACCGAGTCTAATTCGAATAGAATATGATAGAATTAAATTTTTAATAACATCATATGAATTCGTATTCTTATTCGATCCTTATAAATTTTGAATACGTATTCTTATTCGATCCGAATAAATTTTTTATAACAGTACTTAAATGTAAATCTTATAGATTTCAATAATAAAAATCAGTATATTATCTATCGATCGATGAAAATAATACATTTTACAAACCAAATAAATATAATTATTATAGCTTAGGAAAAATATGTTATTATCTGCCAAAAGTTCATTATACACTTTCAAATGATTTTTCGTATTCATATTCTTATTCGATCCGAATAAATTTTTTATAACAGTATTTATATGTAAATCTTGTAGATTTCAATAATAAAAAAATCATTGTATTATCTATTGATTGCTGAAAGTAATACATTTTACAAACCAAATAAATATAATTATCGCGAATGCTATATAAAGTACTTTTATGTATAGTACACTATTAAAATTACTTAAATGTCCTTCTAAACCACTCAGAACCAAATTTTTGGAGTCATTTTTCAGTTTCCTTCTCTATCTAACCTCCCATCTATATCAAATTGCTCTCTCCAGATATTTACCGATTATTTTTTTCATAATCTTTTCTTGGGTTTGCAACCAATTACTCAATCTGCAGGAATGGATATCACAAATTACACTCATATTCCTTCTATCTTTATTTGGCATATACAGTATCACAAATTACTCTCACAAAAGTTGCAGATCTCTCTCCATCTTCATTATTTATTTTGTTTCCATCTGTCCAATCTGTTCATTATAATATTTTCGTATCAAATTATAATAAAGGTTCGACTTTTTTGTAACTAAAATTAAATAAATATCTTTTTAATTTCTCCAAGTTATAATTGGTTGCAGTTACCAAATCTTGGAAACTACCGATATGATAGATGATTTATGTTTTAAACAAGTGATAAAAATCACAAACATAAATGATTTGATTAAGGAAGAAATTCAATAAACTTCCTCATTAAATGTTGCTGAAAAAGAGGAGAAACAAGCAAAATTTATCTCATAATATTAGTTTGATGTTTTTGTGATGAAACGGAGAGATATTTTGGTACAGGAGTTGTGATTAATGAGGATAAAATTTATGTTCTGGCTATTTTGGAGGGATATTTTGGTAAATTAATATGGGTACTATATATAAAGGTACTATAATTATTATAGCTTAGGAAAAAAATGTATTATCTACTAAAAGTTTATTATACACTTTCAAATGATCTAGAAAAATGTATTTATCTACTCCCTCATTTTCAATTTAATTGACGTTGTGGGAGTTCCTAAACTTTAACTACCAATTAATGTATATTCATTCGTTCAAAAAATATTAAATTGATATAATTGAATCCGTTTTCCTAATATTTTTATAATATTTCTATTTGTAATTTTTCTATAATTTCTATACAAGTAGTTTGATTAAATTTTTATTTCAAAAATCGTGAAGTCAATTAAAGTGGAATGGAAGGAGTATTAAATTAGGTGGGGCAAAGTTTGAAAATTATGAAGAGTGGTAAAATGGAAAATATGGAATAAATTTAATGAGGAAAAAAAAATGAATAGTAAAATATATACGAATAAATTTAGAAACATAAATGATTATGAAAATGGACCGAGAAAGATATGTAAGTTAAGCCAATATTTTTGAAAGGAAGCTCTAAAAAAATAAAGAAATTGATAAATGAAGTAAGGAAAAGAAAAAGAAATAAGGGGTAGGATTATAGGATAGGAGGAATGAAATGAGAAGGAAAAAAACAAAATGCCACTGCCAGGTTGATCTAAGATATCTTTTGTTCAACTAAGATATCTTCTGTTAATTTCAACCAATATGTTAAATAAGGTTTTTTTTTTCGAAAAATTCTGGTGGTGCATTTGCACCACCATTCTATGTGTTGCCTCCGCCCCTGGAAGTCATAAGAGAAATTTTTTTAAGAGAACAGTAACCAATTCGTTTCTTGAATACTTATATTTATTGGATCGATGTCCTAAATATATTTTGACATCTAAAAGTTTATAGACTTATCGTAAGTAATTGGTAAAGATCCGAAATAAAAAACATGAAGTATAAAGGTTAATATATTATTAATTCATTAAAAAATTAGGACTATATTTTCGAATCACGAGTCCACATGAGGCAGATCCGCCCATAAGTACTAGTAAAATAAATATAGAGTGGGTATGCAACTCAAGAGAGGTGGGAAGTGACTGGGAATTTGGGAATTGGGATGTGAGAGACAATGTTCATGAATTTTACTCCATTTGTTATGTTTCCAATTAGATGATCCAAAAACTCAATCCATATCATGGCTTTGGGCTTTGGCTTGTTTCAACAAAATACACATGAACTAGACGTATTAAACGGGCCCAGGCCCCGGGCACAATAAGAAAAGTATTAATAAAATTATTATATTATAAACATTTATTTTTATACTACAATTTGAATTATAATTAACTAAGTTTTGGTATTAATAAAGAACTATATTCATCATTATATTATAAATTAGTTAGACAAATAGATTTTTTTGTTATACAATAAAAGTTGTTTAATGTTAAAATTTTTCTTTACAATATACTGTTTAATGTTAATTATATTACAAAAGGCAATAAATATGTATTAACATACATAGTTTAATTTATAATGTGTTCATAAAGTTATACATAGTTTAATTCGATTTAAATCATAAGTATTATTTAGTATTATATAAGTATATATAAAACGCATTAGTATATAGTAATACATCTTGTATTTTTAATAATATCTAACATTAAATAATATTTATAAGCATATTGAAGAATAATGTGTTATACTATTAAATAATATCTAATGTAACACTTAACTACTATTATTATTTTAAAAATAATATATTGATGCATCTTATGATTTTATTCAGATAGTAGATAATATTATTAATTATAACATAAAACATGACAAGTAATCATGTTGGTACTAATTGCTACATCTAGTAGATGGTCATATGTTTGTTTATAGTCAAGTCGTGATATGGCATTTGCAAAATTTCTTGCACAAATTATCAAGTTAAGATCACAATTTCCTGATCACATTATAAAGAAAGTTAGACTTGACAATGCTGGTGAATTTACATCTGAGTCATTCAATAATTATTGCATGTCACTTGGAATTACTGTTGAACATCCTGTTCCACATGTGCATACCCAAAATGGTTTGGCTGAGTCGTTGATCAAACGCCTTCAATATATTGCTAGACCATTAATAATGAGAACTAAATTACCAGTTACGGTTTGGGGTCATGCAATTTTACATGCTGCAGCACTCATTCGCCTAAGGCCAAGTGCTGATCATAAACATACCCCTTACCAACTCGCAATTGGTAAAGAACCAAATATCTCTCATCTAAAGATTTTTGGTTACGCAGTTTATGTACCAATAGCTCCACCACAAAGAACAAAGATGGGACCTCAAAGGAGGTTAGGTATATATGTGGGATATGAATCACCATCTATTATCAGATACCTTGAACCTTTAACAGGTGATGTTTTTCAAGCAAGGTATGCTGATTGTCATTTTGATGAGACAAATTTTCCAACACTGGGCAAGGAGAATAAAGAGTTGGAAAAGGAAATAACATGGTATGTACCATCTTTATTACATTTAGACCCGTACAATAAATCTTGGGAAGAAAATGTAAAAAAGATTGTACACTTGCAAGATTTAGCAAATCAGTTGCCAGACTCATTCACTGATTTGAAAAGGGTGACGAAGTCACATGTCCCAGCTATGAATGTCCCGGCTCGGATAGAGATTCCGAAGCTAAATGATGTAGCAAGTACATCTAAGGCACGTCTAAAACGTGGCCGACCTGTGGGATCCAAAGACAAAAATCCCCGAAAAAGAAAAGGGACGGAAAAGGTAAGTGTTATTGAAAGTGATCTTGAAAAGTCACCACTAAATAATAATGAACCCATGAATGAAAATGGTGCTATCGAAGAAGCACACGATCATGAAGATGAGATCATTGGCAATGAAACTATTGATAAAAATGACCTCGAGATTTCCATCAATTATGTCAGTACGGGAAATTTGTGGAGCCGAAGAGATATGAATATTGATGAAATATTTTCATTCTCCATCGCATGTGAAATTATGAATGAAAACAATGATCCCGAACCCAGATCTGTAAATGAATGTCAAAGTAGACAAGATTGGAAAAATTGGAAGGATGCAATAGATACTGAATAAAAATCTCTTAAACATCGAAAGGTATTTGGACCTGTCGTGGTTATCCCGGAAGGTGTGAGACCTGTTGGTTATAAGTGGGTCTTTGTAAGAAAGCGAAATGAGAAAAACGAGATCGTAAGATACAAGGCTCGTCTTGTTGCACAAGGTTTTTCTCAAAGACCTGGAATAGACTATGAGGTAACATATTCACCAGTTACGGATGCAATTACCTTCCGTTATTTAATTGGTCTGTCAGTATCTAATAATCTTGATATGCATTTAATGGATGTTGTCACAGCCTATCTGTATGGATCACTTGACAGTGATATATACATGAAAATACCTGAAGGATTTAAGATGTCTAATACATCAAAACCCAGAGAAATGTATGCAATTAAGTTACAAAGATCATTGTATGGGTTAAAGCAGTCTGGGCGCATGTGGTACAATAGGTTAAGTGAATATTTACTTAAAGAAGGCTATGTGGATAATCCTATATGTCCTTGTGTTTTGATAAGGAAAACAACATCCGATTTTGTAATCATTGTTGTCTATGTTGATGATTTAAATGTCATTGGGACAAATAAAGAAATCAAGGAAGCAAGAGATTACTTAAAGAAAGAATTTGGAATGAAAGATGTGGGAAAAACCAAATTCTGCCTTGGTTTACAAATTGAGTACAATAAAAATGGTATTTTGGTACATCAATCGAATTATACCGAAAGGGTATTGAAGAGGTTTAACATGGATAAGGCCAACCCTTTAAGTACTCCGATGATGGGCAGAACACTTAATGTTGAAAAGGATCCATTCCGTCCTAAGGAAGAAAATGAAGAAGAACTTGGATCTGAAGTACCATACCTTAGTGCCATTGGAGCACTCATGTATCTTGCTAACTGTACAAGGCCTGATATGGCTTTTGCAGTAAATTTATTAGCAAGATTTAGTTCATGTCCTACGAAAAGACATTGGAAAGGAATAAAACATATATTGCGGTACCTCCGAGGTACGTCTGATCTTGGTTTGTTTTATTATAACAATACAAAACCAGTTTTGCTTGGTTATGCAGATGCATGTTACTTGTCGGATCCACACAATGCTAAATCACATACAGGATATGTATTTACATATGGTGACACTGCAATATCGTGGAGATCCCAAAAGCAAACACTTGTAGCCACTTCCTCAAATCATGCTGAAATCATTGCCCTCCATGAAGCAAGTAAGGAATGTAGATGGTTAAGGTCAGCAAAACAACACATCCAAGGAGCATCTGGTCTACCAACCAATAAGGATCCAACAATCTTGTATGAAGACAACGCTGCATGTGTTACTCAGATGAAAGAAGGATATATCAAGAGTGATAGGACCAAACACATTCCCCCGAAGTTCTTCTCATTCACTCAGGAACTCGAAAGAAATAAAAAAGTTAATATTCAATACATCCGTTCGAGTGATAATGTGGCGGATCTCTTCACAAAGGCACTTCCTACATCAATATTCAAGAAGCATACTCAAAGTATCGGGATGCGTCGCCTTCGAGATCTTTGAAGAACAATGCATGCTTGATTGAGGGGTAGCATACTGTTGTACTCTTTTTTCCTTGTAAGCTTTTTATCCCACTTGATTTTTCCTTACGAGGCAACATGTGTTTCCGAATAAAGCACGAAAGATATTTCAAAGGGGGAGTGTTATGATATGTGCATTGACTTGGGAATAGTAAAATTGTTGAAATATCTTCCTGAAAAGCGCAGGACATGGGGTATAGACATAGTATGTGGGGTGAAAACATTACTATAAATAGATCGTCTTGTTGTTTGTATGAGGTGCACCAAAAGAAATAATACACTCCTTTCTCTCTGTCTTTCTGCTCCTCTGCTTTAAGCTACCAACTACAATACATATACATATACATCATAGTAATTATAATATATATTAGTCTGAGCTATAAATATCCGGTTTTTGTAACAAGATAACATTTGATAACATTGGAAAGTGAGATTTGGTTAGATGAAAATGCTTTGAAAATTGAAAAAATGAATCAATGAGAAAAGTGTAGGATAACTTATCGAAGAAAATGATCAACTTTATTTTTAAGTCAAACTGTACAAGATACACGCTCAATCTATTAGCGAACATTTGAAAGAATTATTGAACATTTTAGTGAATGCACGTAACTTACGTTGAACTTTTTTACGGACTCAAAAACAACGGAAGTAGTTTCATTCGTTTGCATCATATGTCTAGAATGGGTAGAATATCACACTCAAATAGTGTCAAACAGTATATTTTTGTAGTTATGAAATGGTTCTATTGAGTTAATCGGATAGCCTAGTGAAAAAGGCTCTTGCTAGTGACCAGAAGGTCCTTGGTTCAATACTCACCTCATCGCTAATTTACAAAAAAAAAATGAAATAGTTATATTGGCCCCTATTTGTAAATGTGTTTAAGAAAGCTTGTAGAATATACCGGGACACATGTCTAGTTTTAAAGAGTTTGAGGTGAATAGTATCGTATATTTTTTGTACTGTGTAGGTTCAAATCTCATATAAGACAGTATTTGATATGGAGGTGATTAATGGGCATCCTCAAGTCCCTTAATCATCGGATGCACGTCCCGAAATTTACCCGGTAGCAAATATATATGCACCCACCGTTTTCGCTATTGAATTCTCTCACGTGAAGATGTTACTTCACTAGACCCCACACCCATCTTTCCCTCATAATTATAATCGACACAAGAAAACCATAAATGACACTCACAACAAAGATATCGCTATCTACAACACAACACTTTCACAAACACAACACTTTCTCTCATTTCTGCTATCTTAGCCCATTCGCCTTCATCTTCGTTGAATTTCTTGAAGCAGACTAAGTATGGCGGAATTGGGCAAAAGGGTTCTCGATAAAGGGTGGTTAGCTGCTCGATCCACTGAGGTAGACCTCACTGGAGTTCAGCTGACGACTACTCACCCCCCCTCTGCTTCCACTGCTCCTTGGATGGAAGCTGTTGTTCCTGGAACGTCAGTTTTTCACTTTTATTTTATATTTGTCTTTTCGATATAATGAAATATATTGAAATGACTCAAATATTTGTCATATTCAATTCATTTTAATCGACGTTTTTATTTTTTCATGTGAAGGATTCTCTAATAAATTAGTTTATATTTGAAATATCACTAAAAAGTACTCCCTCCGTTTTTTTTTGTCCTTTTAGCCTAATTTTTTTAGTTGTTGTTTTAGTATGATTAATTGTAATTTCACATTTGTAATGTACTTTTCGCTTACTTTTTCTTTTGAAATTATCAATGATCAAATGATATGATGACAATTTGTTAATTTATGTGCAAAGGGCTAGAAGGACAACTAAAAAAACGGAGGGAGTCACTTATAGACACGAAAAAAAAATCAACTAAAAAGAATTGATGGGAGTAATTTTGAAGCATTGGACATGTTAATTTGTTTTACCTTCCTGTTTTTTGAATTTTGGGTTAGTTTTTTGTTTATTTGGTTTCGCTTTTGTTGGGTTGTTATGTTGTTTGAATTGCATTTTCTGATGGAATTATGCAATTTTTTAGCTTGTTTGAATTGATCAAAAGTAACAGACTTTGCAGTATTAATTGATGCGCATAACTTTGAGTTTAACAGGAATCTTATTGTTAATAGTTTATGTTTTCGAATTTTGGGTTGCTATGTTGCTGATTAGTTTGCATTGTTGTTATGTTTTTATGATGTTTGGATTGCATTTTTTAATAAAATTTTGCATTTTTGTACTAACTTCATCTCTAAATGTTGTCTAGTTTGTTTTCCATTGGTCGAAGAAACAAAGTTAGCGGTATTATTTGACACGCATACCTCTGATTTAAATGGAAATATATAAAAAGTACCATCTTTTCATATATTTTAGTTCTAAACTATTTTTGAATCTTGGGTTGGTTTGTTTTCTTCTGTTTTTGTTTGTTATTGTGCTGTTGGGATTGCATTTTCTAGTAAAATTTTGCATATTCGTCCTAACTCCATCTCTAAAGTTTCTCTAGTTCGCTTTTCCTCAGTAAAAACTAACAAACTTTGCTGCCTTAATTGACACATAGTTCTGATTTGAGTCAAAATTATCATGTTAATAAGTAACAGAATATTAATACCATGTTTTGTTATACTTTCACAATATGTTATACATCACGTTTGAGTTCAAATTTAAAAAATCAACCATCACAACTCAAAGCTAGACACTCTTTCGAGTTGGGGGGGGGGAGTACTATGTTAGCCTTTGTTGGCATTTTTGTTTATAGGGGATATCATGTTCAAATGAAAATTTAGTTAATTACTTAGTGGTGTGTTTTTGAGGTGTAAATTTTGGGTGGTATTGGAATTGGAGGAAAATTCAATACAAATTAAAAACAATCTACATTGTTTCGCCCTCAATACCATTCCCATGCCTAGTACAAAAACGCTTTAAACCGCTTTCAAGAGAAATCTAAAAGTGCTATGATAGTTTACCTATACCGATATGCAACCCCATATTTTCCAAGTTTTCATTGCATTCTTCTCTTATTGACCATGTTGATTGAATGTGACAGTGTAATGGCTACCCTTGTGAAAAATAAGGTCGTACCAGATCCTTTTTATGGCCTACAAAACGAGGCAATCCTAGACATTGCTGATTCGGGGAGGGAGTATTATACCTTCTGGTTTTTCAAAACATTTGAGTGCAAGATGGTACGTAATACTTGGTCATTATTTATGGAGAAATGTATTAATGTGTCTCTTTGAGTGATATATTAGGTGTTCTCGCGATAGAACTTAATCCTCTTGTGTGATGTTATACACTTTGGACCTCGTTCCCTTTGGTATGTTCATTCTTTTAAATTTTATAAAGTATAATAAATTCAAAAAAAACTTTATTTATCTACTCTTCAGCTGAAAGATTCTTTAGGTTGTTTTCTGAGTTTTGCACCGTCCAAACTCCAGTCGTTTGTACTTCTTAAAGAAATGCTCTTCTTTTCAAATTCCCATCCCCAGCTATAAGGAATCCTTGGAATTTCCTTTGCATGTTGGCAGCATGACTTAATAACTTACGTTTTATAGTTAAGGATATGATAAGTTTCAAAACTCTGGAATAACTGGTACCACCAAAGTTGACCCCTATGCCATTAACAATTATCTGCATGTACAACCGGGTCTTCTCGTTGCAGATATTCCATAATAGTGAAATCTCTATGATTATTCTGGTATTGTTCTTGGACCATAATAGTTACGTTGTGGTGGGTGGGGGGTGGGGGGGTGGGGACTTTCGTCAGATCGCTTAGCCAGTTCATCTTCACAGGAAGCAAATAGTTATCAATTGTTTATCTTTTGTGATTGTAAATATGATGAACAAACGTCTCCTACTTTTATGTGCTCTAAGTGCCAAGGAAAGGAAAATGATTCTTGAATATAGTTAAAGTGATGCTCGAAGTCTTATGTTCATTCAATGCGAAGCTCGTTGTCCTTTCACACACAATGCAGCTGATAATAACTTAATTTAATTTCAGTCAAATGGTCAGCACTTGGAATTAAATTTCCGAGCTATTAATTACTCGGCAGAAGTTTTCCTGAATGGTCACAAAGAAATCTTGCCAAAGGGGATGTTCCGAAGACATTCAATTGATATTACCAACAATTTAATTCCAGATGGAGAGAATCTATTAGTCGTCCTTGTTTATCCTCCTGATCATCCTGGGAAAATTCCTCCACAGGGGGGTCAAGGTGGTGATCATGAGGTACTTTCTAATTCTTTAGATGATCTCAGAACCTGTTACGATACATAATTCTTAATCTACGAGTCCAGTGAAATTCGGCCCTACCTAGCTTATATTGTGAGTATTTGCATATGAGTCTACAAAACTACTAACTGCCTTAGTTAAAGTAGACGTCTACTTCTGCCATGACCCTTTCTGTTCTTACCAAAATAACTGAGCTAGGTAAGAGTGAAGAATGTATAGTAAGGCTCATAACCTGAGTTCACAACAGCGAATTGTGTTTGAAGCTGTTACCGTTACCTTCGATCCCAAGGCACAACCCCTAAAAGGATGTTATCATGTGTATGTATATGACATCTAGTTTGTTTTTATGAAGGGAGTCCCGGATTTTGAGTTTCCCCTTCTTCTAAAGAAACTTGTATATCACGTAATAAACTATATTTCATATTTCGAAGTTGCATGAAAAATGAGAATGAAAGAGGCATGCTGAATATTGTTATAGATTGTGACAGTTCTAGTTTTAAGTATGCAACTCTTACAACATATAATTAGTCGATTCAACTTTAATGGAGTTTTTATTTCTTTTTCTTGATGCACCGACTACTCTGTTTAGATCCCTCATTTTTGTTGTCCAAACAGTATGCATAAGCAAACCAGACGAAATAGTAGGTATAAAGTAAATTGCCCAATGTTTCCAAATTCGTCCAACTTCGTAAGTGCTGTTTTGGTCGCATGTTTAGGCGTTCTTTCAACTACTCAAAGCTAAGATACAAACATTCTCAATTTCAACTGCTAATAGCGTGTAAACTTGTCTTATGTATATTACAGATAGGGAAGGATGTTGCTACCCAGTATGTCGAGGGTTGGGATTGGATAGCTCCTATACGGTAATAGGCTCCTACTGTCGTTATACATGGATACTAAATCCTTCAGGGTGTCGGGCATATCCTAACCATACCATTTTTTGGAATCAAAGGACCAGTTGAATGTTATTTAGTATCAAGTTTCAAATATTCACATTACTTTGAAATCATATATTGTGTAGTTTCAAAAATGTATTGCATCTTAAAGAGGTGATTCTTGCTTAAGTTTACATTTTATTTTCTAATTACTACGTAAAACATTTTGCTTGCTCTTATTGAAACTCATCTGAGAGTATACTTCAAAATGCACTTATTACAGGGACAGAAACACTGGTATATGGGATGAAGTTTCCCTTTTAGCTACCGGGGTGAGTGGTTTTTGAAACTCTAGATACTTTTTATTATAGGTAATACTTCAATAATTCCCAACCCCCCTCCCCCTTCAATGAGATCAAACCCTTTTGACCTCATGGATTAAGGGGTGCTAGCTCAGCCGCTAGATCATTTGATTATCTCTTCAATTTGATGAAATTGGATTTCTCATCAATGTAATGTAAAGGAGTATAGTGTCTTTCTTTAGTTAGAAGTGTGGTGCTGTTTAGAGGAATACTCATGTCATCCTTAACTTTGTATACTCCCGTTGTGCCAGATAAAGTGACATTTAATGTTCACTCAGTTCATATACTATAAGCTCACTAGAATCAGCCATTTTCTAACTATTGAAATAGTACTCTCTACCTTGTTCCATATGGATTTATAAACTATATTGTAATCACAAATAAAATTTACTAAAGGGGGTCAGGATACTAATTGAAACTTGGTATGGTTGAGTTAAGTGTCCAAAGAAGATATAGGAACCGTTATAGCCGTTTATTCATTAAAGGAAAGAATATAGCCGTTCGACTGCAGATTTCTTTCCATGTATTGTAGGTAACTTGTACAGTATACATATCTTGTGAAGTTCTACTAACTATATTTATTCACTAGAGAGAATTATTTCTCACACATTACTATTGTTCTATTATCATCTTTAGAACTAATTAGCGTTTGGGGTTGTGTGATGGAGGCAGTGTTTAAATTTATGTCCCCGTTATCGGTTTCATTGTTTTCAATTTCATTATTTAGATTCACGTACGGTATCATAATCCAAAACTGGCAGTTCTTTTCTCTCTCTACCCAACATGGCATGAAGTACTTCACCTATGTTCATTTTAAGTTTCAAATTGTTTCATTTTCTAACCCGCTAAATTTACAAATTAAAACAGCCAGTGAAGATAGTAGATCCTCACTTGGTTACATCGTTCTTTGATGGCTACAAAAGAGCATATTTGCACACGACAACAGGGTTAGTGAATAAAAGTTCCTCTGCTGCTGAGTGTTCTTTGAACATCCAAGTGACGTTTGAACTTCAAGATAATGCTTGCTTGGTGGAGCATCTCCTGACTCAGCAAATATCTATCCCTCCTGGCGCTAGTGTGCAGTATACATTTCCTGAGGTCAGTTTGCTTTCTCATAGCTCAAGATTGGTATCAAAGTACATGATAGTGAATAAGAAAATCATTGTTATAAAAGCCTAGTGGGAAGAGAGACTTAGGAAATACAGACGCCTGTGATAGGAAAATAAGACTGTATAAAAATTAGCATGGCTTGTGAGCCAAGACTAGATATCTTTTGGACTCTTCGAAATTTTGAAGAATAGAATATTTAATTTCTTTTTTCTCCTGAGTTTTATATAATGAATAAATTGAGGTTCTTGTAAAAAATGTAAACACAATCCTCTTCTGGAACTTCCTTGAAAATACTGTTTCCTCTTGTATGATGGTGACACTAATTGACAGCTATTCTTCTACAAACCCAACTTATGGTGGCCCAATGGAATGGGGAAGCAATCCCTATACAATGTCGAGATAACAGTAGAGGTGAAGGGTTATGAAGAATCGGATTCATGGAGCCATCACGTTGGCTTTCGCAAGATTGAAAGTCATATAGATGAAGCAACTGGTGGAAGGTAAGATATTACAGTACTGTCAAAGCAGTTCGTATGCGTTAGTTCAATACTGATGCTGTCTACTAGATACATATACTTTACAGGTTGTTTAAGGTCAATGGTGAACAAATATTCATCCGTGGAGGCAACTGGATTTTGTCAGATGGATTATTACGACTTACTAGGAAACGCTATGAAGCAGATATCAAATTTCATGCTGATATGAACTTCAATATGATCCGTTGTTGGGGAGGTGGACTGGCTGAGAGACCAGAGTTTTACCATTACTGTGATCTGTATGGACTGTTGGTAAGTTTTCTTCTTCTGATATCCCAGCCACTTCCCTACTAGAGTTAGATACAATCTAAACATCTGAGATGACCAAATTTCACTATCAATATGAACTTGTATTGGACAAACTTGTTGAAGTTTTAGTTTGATGAAGGCAGTACCTCCTAGAGTTATTTGGAATGGTGCGTGCGTTCGATTTCCTTTAATGGTAGGACATTTTGTTAACTACAATTTCCTCAATGCTTATCGAGGTTACCATTTGAACCCTGTATCTACTTTGAGATCTCTAGTTCCCTATAGAAACATTTTTCAAACACTGAAGCTCAGGATGTTCCCACGAAATTAGTGAAGTAGGCATAATTCTCAATTTGTTCAGAATAAGAAGTAGTGGGTCACCCTGTCATTAATTTCATTCTAAATGTGAAATGCTTATACAAAAGAAAAAGAATGAGGGAGATACAAAAATGATGCAGGATCGTTAGTCTGCTTAGGTAGGTAAATGGTTACAACTACATACGCTCCCAATGTGCATATGATTTCTACTTACAAGAGGAAATTATTTTTTGTTTTCCTGATTTTGATGTGTACAAGTCAGACTGATTTCTATTCACCCAGGCGACGAGCATGCAACTTTATGAAGGCACCCCGCTTTTACCATGTCTTTCAAAAGCCTTAAGTATGCTCCTTGATATAGAGACTGATATGCAAATTCTTTTATTTGCATTAAATGCAGTTAAATGTTAACGTTACACAAGTCATGATCTGTAAAATGAGCTGCATACTCCATGTATGGCTCTATTTGTATATAGAGAAGTTTAGCTATGTGTGTTTCCCTTTCTTCAATTTGGTATGTAGGCTAATCCTATGAAATGATTTTCTATGCTACTAGGTTTGGCAGGAGTTTTGGATTACTGGTGATGTCGATGGGCGAGGAGATCCAGTATCGAACATTAATGGTCCCCTTGACCATGACCTTTTTTTGTTATGTGCAAGAGACACAGTTAAGTTACTACGAAATCATCCAAGTCTTGCTTTATGGGTGGGAGGAAATGAACAAGTGCCACCAGAGGACATTAACACAGCTTTGAAGAACGATCTACAACTGCATCCTTTTTTCCAAACTAAGGGTGTAAGTGAAGTAGCAGGAAAAGAAATGGTTCCAGTTTTGAAGGACCCGAGCCAATATCTTGATGGCACACGTATTTATGTTCAAGGGTCTATGTGGGATGGATTTGCAAATGGTAAAGGTGATTTTACAGATGGTCCTTATGAAATTCAGAATCCAGAAGATTTCTTCAAGGATGATTACTATCAATACGGCTTCAATCCTGAAGTTGGTTCAGTCGGCATGCCTGTTGCAGCCACTATTAGAGCAACAATGCCTCCAGAGGGCTGGCAGATACCATTGTTCAAGGAACTGCCAGATGGCTTCATTCAGGAAGTCCCAAACCCCATTTGGGAGTACCATAAGTACATCCCATACTCAAAACCGAGCCTAGTTCATGACCAGATATTGCTCTACGGATCTCCGAAGGATCTAGACGATTTCTGTCTCAAGGTAAATCAAAATCACCTAAATAATTTACAGTTTGAGGTTCCAATTAACTCTTGGTTCATCGTAGAGAGTCTTCTTGCTGAATATAATGAAAAGAGAAAAACTAGGATAATATGCTAACTGAACAGTTTATCGAATCTTACGGGAGAAACATGAGAATGAATTTAGCTCAGTGCAAAGTAATGACTTATGAAGTGACCGTTGCATGTTTAGCAAAAATTTGAGAACCAATAGCTTGAATATAAACATAAAAGACTAGGTATGTGATTTTGCTAGAATGTATATATATTTGGTTCACCACTCTCGGTCGCTTGAGGACTTCGACTTTCCCAAGGAGCTGATAAGTCAGTTTAATGATCAGGCACAAATGGTCAACTATATCCAATATAGGGCTCTCCTGGAAGGATGGACTTCGCGCATGTGGAGTAAATACACAGGTGTGCTGATCTGGAAAACCCAGAACCCTTGGACAGGTCTAAGAGGACAATTCTATGATCATCTCCATGACCAAACAGCAGGATTTTATGGTTGTCGCTCTGCAGCAGAGCCCATCCATGTCCAGTTGAATCTAGCAACTTACTGTATAGAGGTAACCGGCCTAAAAATAATTTATCAACGATATGAATATGATCTTTGTCTATACTGCAGTTGTTTTCTTATTTGTTTTCCATGCATATACTCCGAAGTCCATCCTAATACTGCCACTGCTTAACGTGCAACTTTTTCGCTGATTGATTTTTTATTCCTGCTTTACAAGGAGATGACTGAGCCTGACATTTGTTTATTCTGCCTTCAAGCCAATCAAAATTAGATACTACTTCTTCCCTTTATTTGAATGATCTACTCTGACTTTCACAGAAGTGAAGGAAAACAGTCGATTTAGTACTCCTTATTTTACACTTGTTTGAGTTGACAAATCCGTAATACTCGGTATTGCTCAAATAAAATCGGAGGAAGTGTTTCAATTTTAATGTGCTAACTCCTTTCTTAATAATCAGTGTTCCTAAAAACTGTAGTAACTTATCCAAAACCCATCGTTATATGTAATTAAAGTTGGCCCTTTTTTGTGTTTCTCGCTATTAGTGTAGCTTCTTATTTCCTTCCCATCTTTCAATGGTAAAGAAAATAAAACGCTTCATGCATATGTTGTACGATGAGTGAATATAAAATTTGAAATTGAATCAACAGTTCAAACACATGAACTATCCTTGTGGATTTGTTTGAGAACTAAACGCGACTCAGACTATTATTATCATCCTATCATTACCGTTACCATCACCAACATCATCAAGTATTGAAAAGCATTAGAAGCCACTTACGTTGCATGCGTAATATTATTTATCTGAGACATGGATGGGATGTAGCTTGTCTTTCTCTCTCTGTCTCATGCATATTTATCCTTCTTGAGCAGGTAGTAAACACCACAGGGGAGGAACTTTCTAATGTTGCTGTTGAAGTCTCAATCTGGGATCTAGATGGAACATGCCCGTACTACAAAACGACTGAGAAACTCACGGTGGCACCTAAAAAGACCCTATCTGTTTTTGAGTTAGACTATCCGGAGTCTAAGAACCCTAAGCCTGTTTACTTCCTTCTTCTCAAACTTTACAACATAGCAGATGATAGCATATTGTCTCGGAATTTCTATTGGTTGCATTTGCCTGGTGGTGATTACAAGCTTCTGGAATCTTACAGGAACAAGAAAGTGCCGCTCAAAATAAACTCATTGACTTTCATAACAGGTTCTACCTATCAGATCCAGATGCATATTGAGAATGTGTCAAAGAAGAACAATTCAACTAGGCTACTCGACAAGAATAATTTTACCAGAAAGAGTCATGGAGGTCAATTTACTTCAGATTTTGATTCTTCAAGTAAGGAGCATGAGAACCAACAGAACGGTGGACTATTGCATATGATTAAGACGAAAATTTCAAAGAAAGCTAGACGTGAAAGGGTAGTTGCTGTTAATGGAGATGATGATGGAGTTGCTTTCTTTCTCCATTTATCGGTTCATGCATCAAAGATAGATCCCAAGGAAGGAGAGGACACACGCATCCTCCCTGTCCATTACTCTGACAACTATTTCTCTCTGGTACCAGGTGAAGTAATGTCAGTTAAATTATCATTTGAAGTACCCCCTGGTGTCACCCCTCGAGTGACTCTTGATGGGTGGAATTACCATGGTGGGCATGCTATTCTTTGAGCAGATTCATCCCTTTCTTTATTGCCCGGAGCCTGGAGGTCTAGTGAAGTTCATGTTGCTGTCACCTCTGTAACTCGAGTAATGGGTTATGCTCGAAAAGTTCTTCAGCTAATTACATCCAGAATATGTTACAAAAAGTCCGCGAAATCTTTGGGATCATAAGCTACTAGCACTGACCTCTAAGGAGAGGTAGAGCCATTGAAGCAATAGTATCATGTGTATATGTCCTGAATGCACACGAGAACACATTTTGAAACAAACTTGGTTTTGAGGGAACTGATATTCATGTCATTTAAACTTGTGTCCGAGTCTCGGGGACATTGAATACGTTTTAGTTTTCTCATCGCTTCCTTATCACTTGACACTTATAATAATGAGATGGACACATTATGTTGTGAAGAAATTGAAACTAAATCTTCAATTCGTCACAACTACGGTAACATTTCATAGTCGTCATTTATCGACCTAATGACGGAAGTAGCTTATGTCATGTACTTCTGTCATGTTCACCACCTGATATGACCTGATTTTACCTTACATAGATCGGAGGGACAAAAGTAAGAAATCGGAATGTACATATAAGGGGGCTTGCAATTAGTTATTGCGTGATGGACATCCATGAGAATGTAAATATTTCTAAATTCTACTATATATGTAAATATCATAGTAATCTTTGTGCATGCGAACCTATGGTATTAAAGATCCGTAAAACCTCCTTGGTTCTACATAAGATTGGGATGCTATATATGCTAGACTCGAGATGATTTTAGTCTTTATCTAGAGTCTCTTATTTAGAGTATAGATGTTATACGCTTAGTCATCCTACTAAGCTGTGTGGCTCTCATGCAAGTCCTACCGTCATCACACTACGACAGTCGACAAGTGACTTTATAACATGAATACGTGTCCTTATACGGTGAATCATAACATACCAGTCTAGACACTGACACGTGTCTCCGACGAGAGAGTCTAACATAGTCTACTCGGAGTTTTTTCTTGGAACATAACTTAAGAATGGTTAGGAAAACCTAACTTCAAATCTGAACCATCAGATCTTAATTAAATTGATGGTTTTTTATCATGTGGCTGAGAATACACAAGGGTAGAATCGGAAGGAATTTTTTATATAATTTAACAATGTCACGCGCCTAAAAATAAGAAATTGGTTGCTGCACATTTTCTCTACCGGTTATGTTGTCCTATTTTTCCGATTATATTGATGTTTCCTTTTTTGTTTGATTCTTCCTTTTTTTATAACAATTTGACTTTTGGACACTTTGGTATTCTTTACTTCTCTATAGTGTGACCATGGCTGCTTTCCTTCTTTAGGATATTCAGCATTGAATTGCTCAATATTGTCCGTTAAGATTTTAATACAATCTTGATATGTCTTTGCGTGTGGTATGAACGAATGTAAAAACTTGAGCGCTTGTTGTAAAAAAATCAACAAATCTCATTTGAACAAATGAGCCATGAGATTTGTATTTATAACCCTTAGTGTTCTTTGAAGGGTACATAACTAACTCACAATTATACCTGCATACTTGATGAGAGGGGATAATTATCAAAAAATTCATCAGCATGTATATGAACAACACATAAACAAAAGGGCATTAGTGGAAAAAATCCATTCTTTCTTGCCGTTCAATATTTGATGAATGTTTGTTTAGAGTATAAGGATGAATCCCCGAAATCTACTACACAAACTGCACCTTGTCTCCTTTTCGACAACATCCTCTTCATCACAATGTCCTCACTTCACAAACGTAAACTTGACCCACCTTCTAACCACATGTGCCAGACAACCCAATCTCCATTTGGGCACTTCTCTTCATGCCTACATCATCAAGTCCCCACGTTTCTTCAATCTCCACAACCATCTCCTTATTCCAAATGTCGTCACTGTCTGGAATTCTTTATTGGCAATGTATTCGAGGTTTCGAAACTTAGGGGATGCAGTTAAAGTGTTTGATGAAATGCCTATGAGAGATACGGTTTCTTGGAATTCGGTTGTATCTGGTTTTCTAAGATGTGGATGGAGGAATCTTGGTTTTGGGTATTTCAAGATGATGTTGGATAGTGCTTGTGGGATTGATCATGCGAGTTTTACAACGATTTTATCGGTTTGTGATGGGGTTGACAGGGTTAGAGTTAATGAGATGATACATGGGCTGGCTGTTTTGAGTGGGTATGAGGAGGAAGTTTCAGTTGGGAATGCTTTGGCTACTGCCTATTTTCGATGTGGGTGTGTAGAATTAGGGAGGAGGAAGTTTGATGAGATGATTGAGAGGAATGTGATCACTTGGACTGCTGTGATTTCGGGGCTTGAAGAAAATGGATGCTATGAAGAGAGCTTGAAGATGTTTGTTGAAATGTGTTCTGGATATGTGGTCCCTAATCACTTGACGTTCTTGGCGACATTGTTATCTTGTTCTGGCTTACATGCACTCAAAGAAGGTAGACAGATACACGGAATGGTTTGGAAATCAGGGATGCAATCGGACGTTTATATTGAAAGCGCGCTGATGGATATGTACTCTAAGTGTGGCAGTGCTGATGGAGCTTGGCAGATATTTGAGTGTGCTGAGTTTATTGACGAGATTTCCATGACTGTCATTCTTACGAGCTTCGCACAAAATGGTCTTGGAGAGGAGGCCATTCATATATTTGTAAAAATTGTCAAAGCAGGAGTGCAAATTGATCCAAGCATGATATCTGCAGTTCTTGGTGTTTCTGATGTTGAAACTTCATTAGGTCTTGGGAAACAAGTCCACGCCTTGGCTATTAAGAAAGGAGTTGAGTCTAATACCTTTATCAGCAATGGATTGATTAGCATGTACTCCAAATGCGGTGAGTTGGAGGATTCGGTTCGAATTTTCCATATGATGCCACTAAGGAATTCCGTCTCGTGGAACTCCATCATTTCAGCTTTTGCTCGTCATGGTAACGGCTTTAAAGCACTTCAATTGTATGATCAAATGATGTCCGAACATGTGGAACCTACGGATGTCACATTTCTCTCTTTGCTTCAAGCGTGTAGTCATGTAGGACTAGTAGACAAGGGAATGGAATTCCTCGGATCTATGCAGAATGTGCATGGTTTGAAGCCAAGAATTGAGCACTATGCTTGCGTAGTTGACATGCTTGGCCGGGCAGGGCGTCTCCATGATGCTAAAAAGTTCATCATGGAACTGCCTGTAAATCCTGACCCGCAAGTGTGGCAGGCACTACTTGGTGCATGCTGCCTCCATGGTGATACTGAAATGGGGAAATATGCAGCTGATGAATTACAGCTGAGTTCACCTAATAGCTCAGTGTCGTATGTTGCAATGGCAAACATATATTCATCCAGAGGTCGATGGAAAGAGCGAGCAAGCACAATCAAACAAATGAAGGAAGCGAGGGTGAGAAAAGTGACGGGCATAAGTTGGATCGAGATTGGCAAACATGTTCATAGTTTCGTGGTTGCAGATCAAATGCATCCACTCGGAGATGGTATATACAGCGCTCTGGCAAAGTTGTTTAAGCACATGAAAGACGAGGGATATGTACCAGATAAGAAGTTTGTATTATCCTATATGGACGAAGATCAACAGGTTCTTATCAATGAACTAGAGAATGATATTGCTAATGAGAATGAATGAATTTTTGAGCAATTTTTCGAGCATAGATTGCAAGAAAATCAGTTGTTTTATAAATTCAAAAAAGTTGATAGAATCAATTATAGTTCCGTTGTTTCTAGCCAGTGACTGCTTGGAGCTTGGGCCGGTGTGTAATTACCTAAGACATTTGGTAATAT